>JAVTVJ010010813.1:0-437680 GCA_034509425.1 Eopsaltria australis | reverse complement strand
ACAAACAAATCTCCTGCAAGTTAAAAGGCAGAACAAAAAAGGTTACTAAAATCCAGAAACAACCCCCAAACACATGATTTGTTGCAATTCATAGTATGGTTTGATGACATTCCATTTTTAAAGTTATAATTTCTAACTGAACATGCACCTGGAGCGGCATTCTTAGAAGTTCTGGAGACTGAAATTCCAACATATTCTGAAATCGGAGCCTGCTGAAGAGACGAAAACAGACTCCAGGCTGACAGCGCCCAGCCCTTGAAAATAAAATATGGCAAGTTGTGAAAATTAGGATTTCTTTCTAAAAACAAAACCAAAAACCAACAAACAGACACAGAAACTTAGAATGGAAAAGTAGACGCAATTCTACCAAAAAAGTGTTGTAATGTGTAAGGCACACACAGAATTTTCCAATCATGGATTATTTTTGAGAGTATGGCAGTTTTTGACTGTCATTTTAACCCAACACAGAAATCTGGAGAAACAAAAACAAAGCTAATCTAAGTAAAGTGCTGTGGGTTTTTTTTGCTAACCTAAGACTAGTCCAAATCTCAATCATCCTTTGTTGTGAGGGATCTAAGTTGTAAACTTCATTTCTTCCCCTCACATCCCCCAAACAGAAGTTATCCTTGGAGTAAAAGGTAGAATAAAGACTGACTTGTGAGTGAAGGGACAGAGACAGCAAATTGTCACATTTATGCACAAATACCTGTAGCATAATGCCAGCATGACTGATTAAACAGGCATGTGTTGCTACGTATCTACAAATATGTACTTCTGAGCCCTCACCCACAGTGTTGGCAAGAATATGATCATGGCCTGTTAAGTCCTGCATAGTTTGGAGAAAGTGAAATAGGCAGTCACAGACAAGGTGTGAAAACACCCTATTGGACACTGTGACTGCTGTGCTACACGGGAGAAAGAGGAAGGAGAACAAATTAATGGGGCGAAAACAACCCAGACCTTTGGGAAAGCCTGAGCATCACTTTTCTACAACTTGGGAAATGATTCCAAGGAAACACAAGCTGACCCCTACTGGTCTGCAGGGAACAAGTGCTGGCTATTGTCCAGCATGACACTGGACTGGGCTAGAAACAGTTATTATGTTGTGTGCTTTACTCTTAACATACAGGACGGTGGACATCTGCAAAATGACAGCCAGTATGAGGCATTTATTACCTGCCTTTCCTCTGGATAGCACTGGCTTTTGAAATCCACTCCATTTTTAGCATTGTACCACAACTCAGTGCATCAAAAGACTTCTATAAAAACAAAGAAAGGAACATATACCCAAGACTGAATAGGGTACATGAAATAACAGTTACTATTTATTTAGATGACCAACAGAAGTTTTCTAAATGAATGGAACAGTAACATATACAGCAGTTTCTGGCACAAAGGTATCTTTCCAGTTTCAAGTGAATTTATGATGGTATCTCCTTTGCAGTATCTTTGTGCTACACAGTTTTCGAAATTAAACTTCTTGTAGTCAGTAGGTAATTGCAAGTCAGTACAAGATATGTCAGATCTGTGCTCTGAGATACCACAAAGCAAGCAAAAACACATTATTATACCAAATAAAGTTTTCCTTTTTATCTCACTGGGAAATTACCTCCTTATTTTCCAACATTTGATGTAAATTACAAAAAAAATTGTATTACGGGAACTTCAGAAATTTGGTGTGCATATCTCCTAAGAAATCCAATTTAATTTAATTTAATACACTAGGTCTTAAATTGCCTCATTATGTTATCTCACTTTTCTGGAACAAATAATTTGGGAATGGGCACTCAACACATCAAAAAAAGTGCTTAAAAACTTAATGGATTATTTTTGGACTTGACACAATAGTAGGATAAAAGGAGCTCCCAATGTTCTCTAAGTCTTGGGAAGGTCTAAACTGAGCACTTGTTTTAAAAATACAACAGAAATACTAAATTAAAAAAGAAAAAGATACATCAATACATCAACCTACATTATCTTTTACAGGGTTTTTAGACAGCCAGCTATTTACAGTATTTGTCTTAAAACAAATGCATGCTGAAACTTCTCAGTGAGGTCTGTTGCCTGACAGGCACTAGTTCTCAACCTACTGTAAAGTAAAAAAAAAAAAATAAGGTTCTCCAAAATCTATGCAGTGTGTGTTTTACAATCACACTAGGAAAACTGAAGGCAGTCATACCTCTTTCACCTTGCCTGAGTCAATGACAAACACAACGTCATTGACTGTTATGCTGGTTTCTGCAATATTAGTAGAAAGAATCTGCAATGAAGAAGAAACAACATAGCAACCAAAACGACAGTAACTGTAAAAGCAAAGGCAAAATAGATCACGGTAGCATCTGATGAAGTTCTCTGATACTTGCAATTTTGCGGATGCCAGCAGGTGGAGCTTCAAGCACTTTCTTCTGATCCAGAGTCTGCACACTCGAATGAAGCATGAAAACTTGGTATCTAATGCAAGACAAAAGGAACATTTTAGGGATCCTTAGAAGAAACAATGAAAAGCCACAGAAACGAAAGGTTTTACCTGTGAGCATTATCAACAAATCTCTTGTCATCAAAAAGAATGCGGTCCCTCAGGCTCACTATCTCATCATATCCAGGAAGAAATATCAAAATTGCTCCTAAAAAAGGAAGTGGGTTTGCAAAGTTAAAGAGAAAATTCAAATATATGTCAGTGCTATGCAGATTAGCATTTGGAAGGTTTTAACTTCTGGAGGTTTCTGAAAAAAGAGCATGATTCATCAGAAGCTGAATCCACAAAAATTCACTGGGAGTGTGAGTGTTTACCTACCTGCATCACAAGTATGACAGATGCTATGGAGTAAGTGCATTATCAAATCCAGATCCACTTTTTCATCATCAAAACTGTGATGATAAGCTGTCAGTAGTTCTCTGTCCTCTGCACTAAGGTCACTAGCACTTTTTTGGACCAGGGAACTTTCATCCAGATTTCCAAATCCAAATGAAGCACTGTAATAGAAAAATACACAGACCACAGTCAAGGCTGCCCCCTTCAGGTTTGCATTCAGCCATCAACTCAAACTTCGCTCAAGACCAACACGACTATTGGTCTTGAATTTTAATTTCTAAGTGTAGCAGAAGAGAATCACAAATACTAGTACTGTTCACTGATTTAAATGTTAACCCAACAAAGCTTGCCACTTCAATTTTCAGTGTTAACTTTAGTTTTCTTAAACTTCATTGAAACACAACCGTAAGTGAATCCAAGTATAAAGACACTTCTTGTTTATCTGTTCAAGGAAAAGTATTTAAAAGATAGGTATTTTCCAAAAATTTCCCACTAGCAGAAACTACACACTAAGAGAAATTATAATAATGTAATCTTTACAAAACACTACCTCAACTATGATAACTGTAAGAAAAAACCATTCTTGAATGGCCTAGTGAACACATTTCTTCTACCAGGTTTCTTAGATATGTCTATTGTGTAAAAACAATATACAGATAAAAAGACACAACGGATTTGTTTCCAAAAGAAGCATGTGAAAATAAAACGGTACATGGTATAGAATCAGCAAGTTGTGCAAACAGAAACAATATGATACTGAGTGCAAACGTTTTCCTTAAGTAGGTTTGTTTTTGAAATATTCCTAGTCTCAAAAATAAAGGGATTGCTATTTAGTCCAGATTTTACAGCACCAAAAGCTAAAACCTGTTCTGATTGAATGAATACAAACCTCAAATTTCCCTTCACCACGTTATACAAATATTTCTGCAAAGCAGTTACAGCTTACCTGTAGGATTCCAACAGATCAACAACCTCTGTCTGTCCAAAGTGCCTAGCCCAGTCCACAGCCATCCTGAAAGAGTTGCACAAGCATTTTTATTGGATTTTTCACTTCAAGAGACAAATAGGAACAGCACATCAAGCATGTGAGGAGACACCTGACATCAGACTTTTGTATCCGTTTCTGTATTGTTATCAGTACTGCTATTGCTGGATCTGCAACTTCCCACTTGGAAGTGCTTGAATAGGTGTTAACAGCTATCTGATTTTCGGATAACTGCAGTTCTTTATCACAAAAGAATGTCAGTTTTACACAGGAGTACGTGCAAACACGCACAAGGAAATGAGGAGGAAGAATGTGCCATTCCTTCAAAAAGCCCATACCAGAGATCAGACCTGCCTGTTTGCAGGACCCTCTAAGTCATCCCAGAAAGTCATATCCCAAGCGTTTCTCATCAGAATGTGGGAGAACATTGGGCTATTTCATCTTTCAGAAGCTGTCCTCTTCACAATGCAGTTTAACTCCATTCCTTCCCAATTTTTAAAGTGTTAGTACCAAATATCAGACCCCTGGAAACCACATTCTTATCCTCCCATGCTACAATTATTTACTGTACTTCCCTGTTTACATGAAGATACACTTCATGATCACAAAACCTGAGTTTTTACAGATTCACAAATATTTTTACATGCTACAACATATTTAGAATCATAACACAAAGATCTTCTGATATAGGTAACTCCACGAAAATAACAATCACCAAACGTTTTGGTCCAATTCAGTAGACTATGGTTTTTCTGCTAACTAGTGTTTTAAATAAGACATACTGAAACAAAGTTTATATCCCATAATCAAGACTGTGTAATTAAGAATTCAAGTCAGAATTTACAGAAAACAATGTGCGTAACAGAAGTTAGAAGCTGTTTAGGCTGCCAAAATCTATAGTTCTTACACCAGTGTGGTAACTTAGCAAATTAATTTAGATGTTATAGAATTTTCTGTCTCTCTCCTATACTAACAAACAAATCTATATTTTGGTTTCTCTGTTTGTTTTTTACCAGCCATTGGATGATTTGCAGTGGATACTTGCTCCCATACTGATCAGCTGTTCTACTTGACTCAAAAATCCTCTCCCTGAAGAAATCATCAGAGCAGTTGCGCCGGTTTCACTGTGCCTATAATCAACTGAGAAATAAAAAAAAAAATGAGCAAACCCAATAGAAATGTTATTTCTTCATCTAAGTATCATCAAATATTTCAAATTCCAGCCTGATGAGAATTTGTTTCCTCACTTTTATCTCTCAGTTCATGTGAATTCCACACTGTTTTAGAGACACACTTCCATCAATACTTCAAAAGAAACAACTAAACAACTCTTTAATTCTCTCAGTCCTAATAATTTTTTCAGTAGGCATCAGAATGCAAAGGTAACAACATTTGAAACTGGAGATAAAAGCAGCCATAGAAATTTAAGTAAATTTAAGGTTGCTCTTCTCTTATGGAATAACACAAGAAACTTACCACTGACATTTTCAGTTAAAATAAGATGGAACACCTGAGCAAAGGAATCAATATCTTTATGCAACCAGATGTCAGAAAGACAGGAATCCATTTCTTTTACTATCCACGGTTCAAGGCAATTCACATCTTTTTCAGTCTGAAGATAAAAAACAATATTGAAAGATTAATCTCTTCCAAGAGTTGTCTTTATTCTCATTTATTACCCACACTGAATTTGAGCAGTTGGTTTTCCCAGTAGCAATCAGAAATCCAGCACTCAGCTATCAGTTAATGCGTTGATTGTGTCATATGCAAGGAGTCAATGGCACTCGAGCCATTTGATCTGAGGAAAAGTTGTGTACAACCACCATAACTGAAAAGCACACTTCAGCTACAGCAGTTCATCCTAATAAAGTCATCTTTGAAATTCGTTAATATTCTGAGAGACTCTACAGCACTACTGCTTGAAAACAGATTTCAAATGGTTAGCAATACAACACAAGTATAAACTTATCTTCCAACAACAGGAAAAAACTTACCAGCTGATTGAATACTGTGTCACCAGCATCATCCAACAGATTGTACTCTTCATTTGCTCTTGGAACCGATTTTTGTCTCCGAGATGCCAGTTTGTTGGTGTTTTCTTGAGCTGAACACCACTCAGCAAGAGTGCTCTTCTGTTTCTCTTCTAGAATGCAAAGTATTCCCCAAGAAAGTTTTAGAGTCATCTTTATTACCCATTGTTTTCTTCTAAAAAAATAGCTATAGCAGGTCAAAGTTGTACCTATTCAACCTCTTTTATCTAATCTAGAATGCTATTACCAGTCCAACATAAATGGCATTTTTAAGGGTGCCCAAAGTGCACCATTGCAAACAAGTGCTGTAAGAACAAGGTAAACCCCATCATTTTGGTGTTTAATCCCTTAAGCCTTCATTATTCCAAACTACTGCATTCCAAGGAACTTCCTAAGTAATTAATTTCTACACAATCTCAGCCCAAGTCTTTCTGCAGAAGTGGAATTCTGAAGACAAGTGATACAGTCCCTGCATGTAACCACTTGTTTTTGTACACAACTGGGAGAAACACTAGAAGACATCAGTGTCTTAAAGGAACTTTTCTGTCCCCAGTGAGCAGAGCTGAGCACTGTGATAAACATCAGCTAGGACTGTATGTTATAGCTTTGGGGGGGGGGTTTTCCTTTTTTTCAATATTTTCTTTAAATAATCATTGGGATCATTACTTTCAGTTGCCAGGAAAACTTCTGAAGTAGTATCTACTTAATCAACTGAAAACCAATTAGCTCAAGAGTGTTAATGCTTATAGAAAATACAACCATGTCTGAAGAACACAGTGAAAAATGTTACTAAAGGGAACAACTTGTACATTTTGTGCAAGATGTACAAAATCCTGCCAGCTTTAATAGCTGCACTTTAATTTGTACCCAAAGGTACACGGTATCCTATGCTGCTTTAAGTTTTCATGTGCAGAGCCCCCAGTTCTATGTAATTCTACATCATGAGAATTCAAAGAAGTATTACAATTATCAACTGAAAGCAAGAAGAATGCAACCACTGAATCAAAGTGAATTTTCTTCTTTAATTGCATGAACTATTTCAATATTGTACATACTGAGAGCTTAAAGATACTTGCTGTCATCTAATCATGTCTCATTTCATCTCCTGACTTTGGAATTTTAACACAAAATCACTCAGTTAATTGTTCAATCAATCAGTGATTCTCATTGCCAACTCTCACAATTAAGAAGTCCACCAACCTTGCTGCTTCTCCTTTTTGTACTTTACCATCTCTTTGTTTGTATACCCAGTGCTCCGTAAAATGTCCTCCAGAAACATCTCTTTAACTTCAAAAGGTCTTCCTTGGACTAAAAGTATAAAAAAATCCAGAAAAGATTAGATATTCCCTAGCTTCACTTAGAGCATTAATATTTTTAAAAATTATCTTTGCTGGAGTTTATTTTTCTCAAAATCACACAAAACAAAACCTTTCCAAAATAAAATGCCACTTTGTTTCTCATCAACCTCTTCAATTACATCAGGTGTTAAAGCAAGAGATATTCATAGGTTGACAGTTATTAACTACAACTTTTTTAAAATGAGAAAAAGAAAACAGCTGTTTTTGTTTAGGATCACAAACAAGAACTTGCCATGTAAGCCTGCCACCTGGATTAAAAATGTAATTAATTAATAAACAATTAATACTGCTTGAGCAAAGCTCCACGAGTTTATCTTTGTATTGAACTACTTTCTTTCATGAGAAGTATGTGAGGAAACAGACTTATCTCCATGTTCTCAACTAATTCAGCAAACCTGGGCTTTCTTTACTGAATACTTCTTGACAGATGAGACATCCCAGTGGTCTTTACCTTCTAATGATTTGTCCTGATTTCTTTTTCAACATGAGAAAGGTCTTTTCTAGACCTTACCTGTGGACGTTAAAGGATGCTTTGTGCACGAACAATTAAAATCTCTACATTTTGATTTCTTGACCCTTAAGCTGACTTTAGATCACTCAGGATCTTCCTTCACAAAGGACAATCTACAATTCACATACTTTTAGAAGCTGTCACAGAGGAAGTCTTCCAACACTGATCAGAAACTCTGTGTACTACAGCAATCCATAACTACAAAGCGCTGGTTTCTGTGGTCAGGATTTTGTCAGCCATATTGTTGAAGGAGAATCAAAGGAGATTCACACCTTTTTCATTACATTAATAGACAAAAATCTAAATCTAACTTCTTTTAGCTCTTAAAATTCTCAAAAGAATAAAAGAGAAAACCCCATATTTTCAATTGCTATTGGCCTGTTACATAACCAGCATAACCACTCTGGTAAACTGGAGGCTGTCATCAGAATTTCCTACACAAATATATTGATCTAAAAGAACAGGAAACTGCAAAAAGAGTAAACTGGAAAGCCACACAACAATCACAACTGAGGCTCTCCCTTGCAAAAAAAAATTCAGACAACATGAAATCATGTGTGATTTCCAGATTCCTGTCTCCAACAAGCTGCAAACCTTGTTTTACTAGGTAGAAATTCAGAACTGGGAACTAGAAATAAACGTATCTGTAAAAAAAAAGAAAACAAGGGGGGTTTCCTTCTCACAAACACTTGCTAAAATAAACCAGTAAGTGATCCCACCCACTTCCTTAAACTGCTGAGGTATTTTTAAAAAACGATGGACATGCAGAGAGTCCACCTCATTGTTAAATAAAGCATTTCTCTTAAAAGTTACTTTTCAAAACACTTTAAACTTGGACATCATCGTTGAAAAAGGAGGAGGATTGCAAGGTGGAGGTCGCCCATGCAGAAAACCTGCAAGCCAGGAGGGTGGGGAAAAAAACAAACCCACAAAAACCCCCCCATCTCCTACACATCTATTATTTTACCTCTACTAAAGATCGGTCAAGTGAAATAAAAGCAGCAGTAGTGGTAACTTTTCTTTGTCTCTGAATGTAATGTAACTGCAGGTGACTGAGTCTGAACATACACTAACAGAAACTGGATGCCTTTTCTGAACATTTACCTAGATGAACAGCTACTAATTAAGAATCAGGTGATTCAAGCATGAAACTCAATCTGCCTCAGCCTGTATTTCTGAACTGAACAGGTACAGTTATCTCTGTTTTATCCAGTAAAGAGGAACAACCTTTATGAGGCCTGAACAATTAGAATCTACTGGAATGTATTGATACGTATCCCACTCGTGTAGCTCCTAAGTCCTGTATCAGTGTAGAGACAGCTCTTCAATAACTTTTTGCTACTTCTTGAATTAAAAGTGGAGGAGGGCAGGACATACCTGCATTTACAGAACTCTCAGGGATTAAAACACTCTGCTCTGAAGCAGGTGCCAATAGTTAAGAAACAAGAAACCTGAATACACAAAGATTCCTGTAACTCTCACTGTATTCATCATGGGCCTGTACTCAGAGTAGTTTGCTACAATTTATTAAGATCTGTGAGTCTCAGGGCAGGTACACTCAGATTTAAGAGTTAAGATAAATGCTTACTGTGTATTACTGGGCAGCTTCCAAAATACCTAATAAAGAGATTTGCATCTAGAGCAGCACTAGAAATAATTAGTTTTAAATTATTCTGGTTTTGCAGCACATCTCTGAGTTTTATTAGCAAGAAGTCGCTGAACCTATCCCTCTCATGTACTTCATCCTGTAACAAAAGGAAAAAAGAGATAAACAAACATCATAGACTCAAAATCACGACTTCTGACAAACGTTTTTGAGAAAAATAAAATATATGATTTTGTGACACAGAGGCCTTAAAATGTGTAAATGTAGTTTAAGTAAGAGGGGTTTTTTAAAACTATCCATAAGCAAAATAATACTTCAAAAAGTTTTTCTCAGAGCCAAGTGCACTGCAATGCAGAAGCTGTACACACCTTCATTTCAGAGGCCAGCGTGAATGTCTGAAACCTCTCCAATTTTATATTTGAAGCTGAATTTCAAGAAAAGGCCACAAACCCCAAATCCTACAAATCTTATTTTAATTAAGTCTCACTTTACAACTGATAAGCATTTAAAGAAATGTATGACACCACATAATCAGAAAAAAAGACAGATTGCTTAGACAAGCCATACACAAAGCCTATCAATTAAGGTTCATAACTGATTAATCATCTTTGTCATTCTTCTGTTTTGTTTTGTATTATGAATGAATGAAACAAGGACTCAAATACAAGATTTGCAGGCTGACATCAAGAATGTATAGATCATTCTCATGCTTTTTTAACTTTGATAAACAGGTAGGCACCTAAACTTACCACGGCTTTTTGCCTTCAGTACTTAAATCTTGCCATAAACATTCTAGTTCCCCTTACTTATGAAGTTCCACAATAGGAATATTAAGATAATCATAAATGAACACACCTGAATAATTTGCTAGCAATTAGACTGCACATTATCTTGAAAACACTGGGAAAACAAATGGACTGAAAACTTGGTATTGCTAAAACAAATATATGGGAACAGAAATTCTGACACGATCACACTGAACCACGTCAATATAAACCTCCCTAAGGCTCTTCTGCTGAGAGAGCAAGTTCAGAAGAATTTACTCTTCTCCTCAACTCCTCCTGATTTCACAGCTAATTACTGGCATGAACATAAAATATTTTTACAGGGGAAAACACAAACACACAGAAAAGCATCAAAATCCACAAAACATGCATGCTACACTAAGGACTCAGAGAGCCTTTACAGTTGATCCAGATTCTACCAAACAAAAATGCCTGAAGTGCTCAGCAAATTTAAATAAAACAAATGAGGGCCTCATTTTCCAAAGCAGCTGCTCCACCCCACATGAAAGACCACGGGATGCTCACCACAATAACGTGTGTCACAGTGGAGAGGGTGCTGTCTCCTGCCATCAGCGTGCGAAGGAGCATGTCATTAGTGCAGAATGTTACCAGGGTCTTTGGAGAAACCCTGTGGGACAGATCACAGAGACAACTCAGGGCTTTGCACCATTTAAAGGCTGCTAGCTTTCCATGCCTCAAAAATTAAAGAGGAATTACAGTTCTCTCCCCAAAAGACTCATGCACACCACTTGTTTTTAAACTATGCCTTTTCCCAGATATTTCCTAACAATTCTTAATGCTTGCGCTCCAAAACTTCGGACAATTAATTAATTGAAAAACTTAGATTCAAATTTTAATAAGTAAGAAAGTTAAACAGAACTACGAGAAACTCTCCATGTCATTCAATTTACTAGAAAATTCCATGTGGAAAACCAGGTTCCAATTCCTCAGCGTATGCTTGGATACAGCCTTTGTATTTGCCTACCCGTGGTGGGATGAGCCTGGCTGGATGCCAGGTGTATTCCTCCTCTCCATGGGCAGGGGAGAGGAAATACAATTAAAGACTCACAGGGTCAAGAGAAGGACAAGGAGAGACATGGGTTTCTCCCACGGGCGACAGTCCTCCATGAGCTTCTCCAGTATGAGCCCTTGCCATGGGCTGCAGCTCTTCATTAACTGCTCCAGCGTGGCACCACCACAGGGTAACAATCCTGACAGCAACCCTGCTTCTGCGTGGGCTCCCTTCACGGGGCCACAGGTTCTGCCACGAGCCTATTTCAGCACGGGCTTCCCAGAGGATCACAGCCTCCTTCAAGCATCCACCTGCTCCAACATGGAGTCCTGCACAGGGGGATCCCTGCTGCACCATGGACATCTGCAGGCTGCAGGGGCACAGCTGCCTCACCATGGGCTGCACCATGGGCTCCTCTGGCACCTGGAGCATCTCCTCCCCTCCTGCACTGACCTTCCTGTCTGCACAGCTGCATCTTTCACATGCTCTCACTGCTCTCCTTGGATTGCTGCCTCTGTTTGCAGGTTTTTCTCCCCCATTTCCCACTGTCCAGAAGCACTATCACCATCACAGATGGGCTCAGCCTTGGCCACAGGCGGGTCTGCCTAGGCTGGCACTGGCTGTCAGACACGACGGAGGCTTCTGCCATCTCCTCACAGAAGCCACCCCACAGATCCCAAAGCCTTGCCTTGCAAAACCCAAAGACACTACAGCTGACTAAATCACAAAGTAATCAGCTGATCCTCTGTTTTCTCAGGAGGTAAAAATACTGAAATGCTACTATTCTATACCTGGGGCAGAGTTAGCTGCTCCAGTAAAAATAGCAATTGTCACTACTTCCTCTGCTACTGCCATCCTAAAGGAACTGAAAAGTTCCTTTGTGCTGTACTCTACAGCTCTTCTCTGGAAGACGGTTAAGAAAACTTCAAAAATTAGACTTCTCTGTTATTATAAACACCTCTACTCCAGATCTTTTTTGTCCACAACTCAAAATATTGTCACCTCCCCCTTTTAGTATTTCTCTGTAGCACGTGTATTCATTCTTCTCAAGCTGGATTTTCTGCACTGCTTCCAGGAATTCTTCCATTTTGATCTGACTACACTCTTCTTCTGCCAGCACAGTACTCCCACACATTAATCATCCAGCTTATTTGTGATTCATCTTCACTAGCTCTTCTAATTCCTTAACAGCCTTGTGAACTTTCATACGCAGATCTGAATTCTCACTGTGGCTTTGTTGTTCAAGCACATTCGTTTTCATCAGCTGTGTGTTATCTTCGTTCACTCAAGCAACACAACCTTTTGCCACCTTCTGGTGACTCTTATCCCAACCGCCGCCCCTTCCCCAAAATGTCACTGGCTACACAGTGCTAAGATGTAAAAACCCCACCAAATCCATTCATGCTCTGCTTTACAGACAAATTTATCATGACCGAAATCTCTACTTCTACATCTCTTCATGTTATAAACACAAAACCTGAAGCAGAGTAAATTTAAACCAAACTAGACTGGTAAATAATGCTCAGCTTCATCCGTCACTTTCCAGTTTTGTTGTTTTCCCTTTTATGACCCCTATCAACTCACACTACATAACATTTGCATGCTGGTCTTCCCACCTACCTTCAAAGCTTGCAAAACTTCTGGATTCATATATGTTAAAAGTAGAGAGAAAAAAAAAAAGGAGAAAAGTATAGACTTGATCTGAAAATCACACATTTCATAGAAGAAATCAATAGAAAGCACTTAAAATGATTCCGTTCTGTGAGACAACCTACTACATGAACCTGCAAAACACAGGAAGAAAGCCATCCTTTTCACTCTTAAGTACTCTTTACCTGCAATAACATATCTCACCTATAATTTATGGGGCTGCATCCCAAACATACTGCACTTTCAAAGCGCACAAGATTCACGAGACCAACGCAACATCAACTGACACCTGTAATACCACTGGTACCTGCTTTCTAACCGGATCTGGTAACCAATTGTCTGGCCAATCTTCTCTCTTCTTTCTGCTGCCACTCTTTCAGCCACAGCAACAGCTGCCAAACGTCTCGGCTGAGTGCACAACACACGACAGGGAGCTCTATTCTTGTAGCAATCATCAAGGATAAACTGAGGGATCTGTAAAAAAGTGGTTCAAATTTACTTCTGGAGAAAGTCACAGCCTTCCTAGCACAGGGAAACAATTTAACTGCATCTCAGTATCACACCTTGCAGAAGACTTTTCAATAGGATTGTCCTTGCAAACATACCTGAATGGGCAGAAAATAAATTTTGAAGTATACCCTGTTTAGGCTGTTTTTTTAAAATAAAAAGTTGCAGTGTCTCTCTCCTGCTTCAGAAAAATATATATTTAAAAAGTCCTGTAGATAATCTCTCATTTTAACACAAAAAATGTATTACTCAAGGTACAAAGGACAGAACCAGCCTTCGAAGAAACAGGGCTATACAAACATTACAGCTACTTTCCCTTCAATATTTTGCATTATTTTAATGAAAAAATTGTATCTATCTGGAAATTATGGGGAAACATTTATTCTTTTAGTACCTATCTGCTGGCTTAATATTTCAAAAGCAAGAAAGTGAATTGGAACACAAGATTTTCAATCATACAGGAAAAGTAAAGCCTGAAAATAGCATTAAAATATCCCTTATCACAAATGTTATAAAATTGGCATTGGTTTAGTATAAATAGTGTTATCTTTTTTATTTCACTAAAGAAACATACTTGAGTAGTTTTTCCTGATCCCGTCTCTCCTATAACCAAAACAATTTTGTTGTCCTTTATCATTTGGACAATTTCTTCCCGTTTTTCAAGAACTGGTAGTGATTGCCTGAAGGAATCAAACTCTGATTCCCCTCTGTTCACTGGGACCTGGGGGATACCGTCATTAAGTCGACCACTTGTCTTGTTCATTTCTTTGTTTTCTGTGAAGAGAAGTTAAGAGTTTACTTACACAGATACAGAGGAAGGTCACTAAAACACTGCTCAAAAATTGTACTTAAAAACTAATGTTCCTGACTTTTTATGCACCCCTGTGCCCTGTAAAGTGACAAACCCATCACACATTTAGAAATCATATTTATAGTAACACATCCGGTTACATTGCTTGAAAGAGATATTTTTCAAAACAGTTATCACCTTCATAGGTATTTTGAACAAAATCAGACTCTTCCAGAGCATTGCTGCAAGTCAAAAAAGCCTACCAAGAGCAAAAAGAGAAACAGCCTGGTGTATTTTGGTGGCCTGTGCATCTCCGTCCACATTTCACATCTGCACTTTTCCCTAGAAATACACACTTACAGAGTTAAATCTTTAAGCTATTCCACACATTTGCCTGAAATCATACCAAGTCAAGCATGCTGTATCAGGAGTCCTGGACCCACACAGCAGTGTGATGGGCTAGAAAGTGGTGCTTAAGTAGCCAAAAAACGTGCACATCTTCTGAGGGAGCTACTTCAAACCCAGCATTGCAAGTGCTACTCTGTAATTCCTTGATAATAATTTTCCGGAAGAATGAAAAGCTTGCTGTAAACTCAATTATACATATTTAATGTGATTAACAGACTCATATACTAAATTACATGCTCTGTTGTACCAAGACAAACACAGACTAAGAGATTAGGAGAACTAAAAATACACTCTTGAGAAGCAGAGAAAGATAAATATTAGATGCTCATTAGCCCATCCCTTAACATTCCTAAGACATCGTGTTTCAGTACTTTTATTATAGTTTCCCTCTCTTCATTAAATAATCCTATTAAACAACTGAAACAATTGAAAAAAATAGCAAAGGAAGCACTTAAAGAACAGACACCATATATCAGAAATATGCAATTAAACAAGGCATACTGCAACAAGCCTTTTCTTCTCACTACACTCACTTCTGCCCACAGAAACACAGTGCAACTCTTCCACTCACAGCTGCTAAAGCAATAATCTAGATGAAAGTGCTACTTTTAAAAAGAACCCCAACATTTTATCACAAGTTTGTCTTCCTGTGAACTCTTTCATAATCCATAAATCAAGAAGTCTGGACAGTAGTCTCTTAATTAAGGACCAAATCTGTTTTGTAGAGATGAAGAAACAAAAACTAAACTTGATTTATTAAGTACATGACTTTCTAGGAGCAGAACAGACAACCTCATTTTTTCATAAGGGTGCTCTTATGGCATCCCTGGTAACACCCTGACTCTTCAATCCCACCTCATGGCACTTGTATGAAGCCACATTTCACAAATGTGCTTCCAAAAAGATTTGGCTGGAACTGGCTCAAAGGCTCTAAATTAACTCAGCACAAGGTAGACATTGCAATGTGCGTGATATGACTGCCCAAGTTCCCCCCAACAACAGTTACAAAAGACCTTTAAAGTACAGAAAACTCATGTGTTTGTTTAAAGGTGTCTGTTAGGACAGGCAAGGGGGCAGAACAGAAGGGGGTTTGTTTTGTCCTTAGGTTGTAGGTTGTTTTTTCAAGTGGGATGGACAAGTCCAAATCAGAAGACACACCGAACATACCAGATTCAACAGCACAGGCATTTCCTCGCTCTGTCCTTGGCAGGAGCTCTGTGCGTTCCTTGTTTGTGACAGGAAAGCTCTGAATTAGACTCCGAATGGTGTGCTTGGTACGGAGAACCAGGTCACAAGTCATGACTGCGTGTGTCAGTTCTGATACATCCTTCTTCCTTACAGTCAGGTACCGACTGGCTCCTTTTCTGTGAGGGGGGGAAACAAAACCTATTTTAGGAATAAGTAACTTACTCTAGGTTAACTTTTATCTGTCAAGGTATGAGGTTCTATGTAAAACCTTTGGGAAAAAAACAGAGATCATGCTGAGAAGCTTTTTTTATGGACACATTAAATCCACAAAGTATAAAAGCAAGCTGTCTCAAAAAGCGTATCACAAGTTTTCCAAGCATATATACAACAATGAACAAAGATACTTATTTCTGTGTCTCCTTTTACACTTTTTTCTCTAATACTATTCCTTACAATAGAGAAGGGTATGTTGAAAACATCAATCATGTTATCATTAGTCAGTACATTCCATTAATCTACACCAAAAAATGGAAAGTTGTACCCCAACTCACCCTTTGCTTTTAGATACCAATCCATGAGACTGACACAGCCGGTGAACAAACGCTCTTTCACTACTAGTGAAACTAGAAGGAAATTCCATCTCTACAATGAGAAATAAAAATAAAAAGCCAGTAACAATGCAACATGCAGTAATCTTGACAGAATCGTTAGGATTGGAAGGGACCTCTGGAGACCACCCAGTCCAAGCCCCCTGCCAAGGCAGAGTCACTTGGAGCGGGTAACAGAGGAACACATGCAGCTGGGGTTGGGATGTCTCCAGAGGGGGAAACTCCACACCTCCCTAGGCAGCTGTTCCAGTGCTCTGCCACCCTCAATGGAAAGAAGTTCTCCCTCATGTTGAGGTGGAACTTGTTGTGTTTTAGTTTATGGCCATTGCTCCTTGTCCCATCACCAAACAGAGCCTGGCATTGCCCTCCTGGGACTCATCTTGGAGATATTTATATGTATTATGAGTCTTCTGTTTTCTCTAGGCTAAACAGGCCCAGCTCTCACTTCTCATAAGAGAGAGAAGCTCCAGGCCCCTCACGTCAATGTCAATGTCAATGTCAATGTCAATGTCAATGTCGATGTCAAGTGATGTCACATCAATGTCACGTCAATGTCAATGTCAATGTCAATGTCAATGTCAATGTCAATGTCAATGTCATCTCATCCAGTGGTCTCTGCTGGACTCCCTCCAGTAGCTCCCTGTCTCTGGTGAGGAGCCCAGAGCTGGACACAGCGCCCCAGCTACGCCTCACTAGGGCCGGGTAGTGGTGCAGGATCCCCTCCCTGACCCGCTGCCAGCGCCCTCCCCACACCCGCAGGGTCCCCCCGGGCCGGGCTGTGCCGCGCACCCGCCTCGTCCCCGCTGCGGAACCGCTCCAGGGCGAGCTGCACGGCCATCTCCACCTCCTCGTCCACGCCGACCTCGCTGAGGGCCTCGGCCCGGGCGCGCACGGCAGCAGCGGCAGCCGAGCCCCCCGCAGCCCGGCCGGGCTGCCGCCGCGGGACCCGCCTGTGTCGCGACATGGCCCCGACACGGCCCCGACACGTCCCTGACACGTCCCTGACACGGCCCCGACACGTCCCTGACACGGCCCCGACACGGCCCCGACACGGCCCTGACACGGCCCCGACACCGGCACGGATCGGTGGCCGCTGCTCCCCGGCCCGGGGGCGACGCCGGCGGCGAGGCGGGGCCTGCGCGGGGTCACCCTCAGCCGGAATGGGCCCGAAGGGAAGGAAATTGGCTCTTTCCCCGCCCTTAGGGTGTGGAAGCGTGCCCGTGTGCCAAGGTGTGTCTATGGCCGTGGCCAAAAAGTGGCCCTGGTACCGTGTCGGGTCATAAATGTCGTGATTTAATTGAATGGTATTAAGCGTAGGTGTGGCGAGGGTCATGTCGGCCCTCAGCCTCCTCACTCCGTGAAGTGTTACTTGCCCTCGATTTTGGATTGTCTTTTCCTGCTGTCCTTTGACTCCACGCTGAAGACATAAGATAGAAAATAAACCCAAACCTCGAGTATGATGCAGGGCTCGGTATTGAAGGCTGATGCTTTGGAAACATCATTAAGTCAGAAAGAGACTACTTTGAAGAAGAGCAAGCTACTCCTCAGTTGTGAACTGAAGTGAAAAATCAAATAAATAGAAAATAAACACTCACTGTCAGATGTAGCTGGCTGAAAAATGGCTCTTAAGAGACCTCTACCAAAGCTGTGTACAAGGCTCATTTCAGCATAATTCTGCTCTGGGAGGTCGCACTGGAGCTGAATAATGGATCAATTCTAAGGTTACTTTAAACATTTTTTCAGTTTTTCAGTTCAGGTATCTGCCTATGTATCTTCAACCAAAGTACCTCCTGTTAGTTCCTCATAGCTGTTCCTGTGGCATTCAGTACTGCCACCTCAGAGCACACCACAGTTATTATGGAAAATCAAACACTTCAGCTGAATAA
Organism: Eopsaltria australis; assembly: GCA_034509425.1. NCBI lineage: Eukaryota > Metazoa > Chordata > Aves > Passeriformes > Petroicidae > Eopsaltria > Eopsaltria australis. Next base: position 419,544 of record JAVTVJ010010813.1, on the reverse strand, counting down.
GATGAGGATTCCTTTATCACCCTTGCTATCAACCGTAATAAATGAGAGCTCATAGCTCATTTGAAAGAGTCACATCAGAAATCTTTAATTATGAACCCAGGTCTCTTGCCAGTTTCTGCCTCTTAAGAGCATCATCTTGCCGGCCTACAGAAAAAAAAAACCAAGCCCCATGATTCTGAAAAATGATTCCCCAGGCCCAAATCTGCTTTCAGTTTGCAATCCTGTAAACGCAGCAGCGCACAGAGATAACTCTGTTGGGTTAGGTGTCATCTGTATAGCAAAGAGTGGGGTGAAGCCTGAGTGCATCCTGCATAACAGATTCCTTAATACACACCTGGCGTCTTTCACTGCTTTTTTGACTCCCTGATGCTATTAGAAGGGGGAAAAATAGCAGAGTGTGGTCACCCATGCACTGCCTGCTGCAGCCTGCTAAAGACTGAATTGCAGTCTGCACTCAGCATATGAAAAATCATGAGCTAAGACAGAATTGTGCTTACCCAAACGCTTAGACATGGAGGTTTATATAGACTCTTGATATGTATTATCTTAATAAAAACTACTAGCTGTGGATTTTGTTGTTAGAATTAACAACCTGTGAGTCTTTAAAAATTCCATTTTCATGATTGGCCTCAGAAATACCTTCTGGCTAATGTTTGCTCAAAACAAATAGCCCCTGGAATAAGTAGTATTTCCTTCTATTAACATATGTCCAAATGCCCATGTATTTTTTTATAAGAAGAATTAAAAGAGAGCACAGTTTTATGCAAAAATACATCTGCATGTTTAAATACAGTTAGGCTTTCTTATTTTACCCTCCCTAGAGGCACTTTTATTATGTAGCAGATTTTGCAGACTGTCTAGTTTGCAGAATATTTTCTCTCTCACAAACATTCTTACATTCCACAAAAGATGCCAGTTCTAAGAGGAAAAGAACTGCAAAGGAGGTTGATGAAACAATATTATCTATTATGTACTGTGGTAGATTGTGTCAGATTTGACTGCGAAATAGTCAGTCTTTTTCGTTTTTGTTTGTTTGGGATTTTTTAAAGATTTTAAGTGTTGTAAGACTTGTTAGCTCCTGAAATATCATGCAACACTCACTAGTGAGCCAGTACTATTATTCAAGATCAAGTTAATGAAAAAGCACAAGATTTATTTTTCTTTTCAGTTCCTTGATGACAAAAACCAAAAAAGGTATTGCAGCATGTGGGGGGTTTTTAGAGCATCATAATAAATTTGTAACCAGATAGCTGTTGGCTGCTATGATTGTTAATGATCCCAACAAATAAGTTATGAATTTACACACATTTAGGGAAGTAAGACTAATGTCAAATTATAACGAGAGATATTTATTTAATAAATTAACTGCAGTGAAAATGGGCATCTCTTGCTTTACTGCAGACTGCTGTATACACTGATAGTTCCCCAGAACTTTTGCTGCTGGTGTGGGCTCTATCTGGGTGATTGCCTCTGCTCCATTTCTGTAACCTCTCCTATCATCTACTGACACATAATTTCTTATTTACCTGTCTTTTCCAATTCCCTTACTCACTTCAATTTTTATTTACTTTTGAGCCATCAAGGAAAAAGCCTTTTGATCAGTTCTGTCCTTGTCAAATAACCTCTCTCAGGTCCTCACCTGCTGCAGTCCAGAGCTTGGGCTGCTGAACTTGCAGGGGAAAACTGCAACCCTACAGTGGAGCTCAAGGCACCCAAGGAGTTCAGCAATGAATCCAGAATGAAGGCTGGGAAGAGCAGGATTCCCAACAGGGTCAGATATGCCCCAGCTCTGCACAGCTTTCTCCACCACTCCTCACTCCTGAACTGAGAAACTGTAGTTTCCAGGGTGAGCAAGCGACAGAGGACAGGAGGGAGAGTGGAAAGATCCTGTGCTGACAGATCTTCCTGTGTCTAGAACATGTTATAAAGGCAGCATGAAAACTGCAGGGATCCCATGTCTTGTGAGCTTAGGGGCAGACTGGAGGCAGAAGGATTTCACACCTGTGATTCATGTGCTTGTGGCTTTGCTGAAACTGGAACTGAGCGGAACTGGTGTGCTCCCTAGGGAGATTTATTTACCCAGAATGCAATTTCCTGTCAGAATACTGTTTCACTGAAATATTTTGACTAAAATAATACCTATGTTGCAGAAATGTTCTGGAGCACAGAACACATTTAACTATTGCAGTTATCAGTAGCTTGCAGGAAAAAGTTACTGAGATTACCTCGTAGTCGCAATCTACAAAAAGCCCGTTTATCTTTACAAGTGCCCCCACTTTTTTTGACCAAAGTAATATTTTGTTAACAGAGATATAGCTTCAAATAATATACTTTGATAAAAAATAGTGGAAATACTCAATATCTTTGTTTACATGTATATACAAAAATGAGGAAATGAACTTCTAACTTTCTGTATCCAAATTGTGGCTCCATATGTAAGATCCAGGAGCAGGAAGCTGTTTGTGTAGAACAGTTGGGGTATTTTTGGAAAAAAGGGCAGACCAGTTCTCATTTCTATTCATCATCATCACAGAAAACTACACTTTTTAGAACAGTTTTACAAGGTAGTTGAGCATTTATAGCAGTGAAGAATGAGAAGGAAGCTTCTCAAAAGAGGCATTAATATATGATCTAAAAATTAATATTCTATCTACAATGTTTTCAATTCTAGATAAAATATCTCAGTTTTGCAGATCACTCTTGGGAGCAGGAGGAGAAAAAATCAGAAAAATCAGCCTCACACACACACAAAAAAAAAAAAGATATTTTCTTTTGAATATACTGTTTTAAGTTTTCTAACAGCTCTGCTTGCTAAGAATTCCACAGTAAAGGCTGCACAGGACTTGTATCTCTAGATGGAGCTTGAAATCATAGGTCTGTGGTGTGAAGTGGATCTAAGTAATGTGCGAAGTAATGTGTGAAGTAATGTGAAGAAGGTAATTCAGAGACTTCAGACACAAGATTTTGATGAGAATTTAACTAGCAATTTCCTAGTTAAACCATGGCTCTGTTAGCAGCTGATGCAGTTTGCTGTACACAGTGATGTTTTAAATAACATTCATTTGAACTCACATTATATGTCTGTTACTTTAAATTTTGTTACGGTGAAGATCAATAAACAAAGATGTTTTTATCTGAAGCTGACTGAAATACAGGATAATCTCTCCTTTGATACCACCAGGCACTGCTTTTGATCATAGTGTATGTCAAAATCTTCACTCTGAATTCTTAAGCAGTGGCAGCAATTAGAATAGCTAACTCCCCCATCAATCTTACCACAACATCAAAAATATGCATTTTATAAGTTACATCACAGAAAACAAAGTATGTTTGTATATTCACTTTCCTAAAGAAAAAAAAGTTTACATAGGAAATAACTTTTACTTAGCCCTTTTATTGCCTGGGCATGGTTCATACAGGCTAGGCACAGATTTAGATCTAGCCTTATCCACATCTTAGTGGCTTGATATACATGTGCAAAATCAGGTGATGTGAGAGTGCCTGATGGCTAAGCCAACTCCATCCTGGTCCCATATCCCAGCCTGGCTTTTGTTGTCCCCTCCTCCCTATCAGGGGAGGTGTCTGATACCCTGGGCTGAACCGGCTGGGATGGCTGGGTGGATCCTGGCTGCCAGGCCCTACAAACTCTGGCTCCCCAGCCCCTCGAGATTTTGATCGTAATACTGATACAACAAACCATGGATTGGGATGTGACCTGAGCTGCAGAGGGTCACGGTGATTAGAAATCATAAGTTAAATTGTATTATAAATTATATGATAAGTTATATCATGATATATAATATTATAAATTCACTGTCAGGCTAGTTACAGATTGTACTATGTTGACTCCGCTTGTAGAAATCCTGTTCCGTTCTAATAATAAATTCTCTTCTGTGTCAGTCATAACATCCTGCTAAGACAACAAAGCTTTAACTGTACCTATGGTTTGGTGCCATCCTCACTCTGCCAGTATCCCCAAGGGAGCCCATCTGTGTTGGGTGACAGTGTCACTCAGATAACAGTGACATGTCTGTTAACCAAGAACCTTATGGAGCAAGAGGGAACTTTTTCACAAGTGTGTGAAATGGATTCAGAATTTGTAAAATTGAAAGGGAAGATATTCTGGGCAGTTGGACTCCTGATGCTGAGAAAGTTCTGCATTGCACACCCTGGTTACCTTGCTCAAAGGAATATTACTAAATTAAAACTTCCTGCTTGCAAATTAAGTTACTGTTTGTTTTGTTGGTGGGTTTTGAAAGAGGTCAGTTGAGAAGTGCTGTGGATGAATGGTATCTAGAAGAAAGTTTTTCTCTTTTTTGGTCAATTGATTTTGGTTTTTGGCACCTTTTTATGCAGTGACTTAAGCTGTTTTCTACTGCAAAACCATTCATAGTTAAATTTTGAGAGGTTGACAGTGCATTTCTTTTTCTATTGTTCAACACCTAATTTGAGGTAGACTTGACTTTCAGAGATCCCATGAATTTAAGTGTCCGGTTGATTTGGTGGAAAGCCTGAGAAGTCCAGCATCTCTGGAAATCAGGTGTCTCCTGCCCATCTTTCCGAGATCTCAGATTTTGGGTATACAAATGTTGGAGACTAAGTGCAGCTGGTAATACTACAGTATTGTTATTAACGTTTGCATTGACTGTCTGGTATTTGTTTATTTGCATTTAGAAATCAGGGCATTATGGAAAACTTCTGTTGTAGAATGTAGATTAATATTGAAAAACTACAGATTCATTTAACTTACATAAGAAGACAAACGAACAAATACCCATTGGACTGACTGTTAAAATCCACAGTCTTAAAAAGAAAACATACAAACTTTTAAAAAATTTCTTCTGAGAAATATCAAGCCTATTTTCTTACTCGCAGCAGTATGGAATTTTCACTCCTTGCCTTCCTTCCTTGTTCTCTCTTCACAACATTCTTGGCACCACACACTCTTCACACCAGGGACACTTCAGATAGAATTGTACTTTCTGCTACACAGCATAGTCTGTGTTTTAAATGTGGAGTTTTTGCCATCTAAAATCCACATTGTTGGCTGTAGGAGTGAACTGCCACATAATTCACAGCAGGCTCAGGAATGTGGCGAACTGCAGCTTAGAGCATTGCTTTCCAACTGATGTGATGCATCTTTTTAAAAAATGGGCATCACGATACAAGCCAGCAAGCTCAGCTAGTTTTACAGTCTTGCATGTCATACCACAGCTAGGTTATCAGTTGTTCCTATCAGCTAAGGAGGAACTGGTATGGGTGATTTGTTATCAGGGAAAGTCTGAAACCCCTGCACCAGGTTTTCTTGGGACTGGTGCAAATGCAAAAATATTAACTACAGCTGATCCCCAGAAACAGAAAAGATAGCAGGAAAAATTCAATTCAACCAACTAAAAAATTGTTCACAATGAGCAGGGAGAAGGATCAGGAATGGGTGAATTCCTGATCCACAAAGAAAGCTACTGTATGAGGCATGCAGCTTAGAACAAAAGATAAAGTGTTATCTAGATTAGAGGAGAAGTCAGAGATTAATTTAAAAGAAGGTGAGAACTGGGCAAATGTGAGGCTTAGCAATAGCATCAGGATGGAGAGAGGTTGTTCTTGGACATTCTCATTGCTGTGTTTTTGATCTGATCTTGCCCCATTGATACTGCTGGCCTTGTCAGGAAACACACTGTTTTAGGACTCTGTAAAGAATCACAGAATCAAAGAATATCTCAAGATGAAAGATGTATGAATACATAGAGTCCAACTCTCTGTAGTTAAGAATTTTCATTCTTTGTAAGAATCAGTGTGTGCTGTATTTGCAGAATGTGTGCAGGGATCCTTGTTTGTGGTATTGAACAGCTCATCTGTGGGATCTGGCTGAAGAAAATGGTGCTGTGACTTCACATCTCTTCCAGTCCTCAGTGTAAACAAACAGCTGCAGTAATCAGCTGGTATCACTCATGAGTAACATCCTGCCCAAGACTGAGAAAAAGAGTGTGCTAAGACTAAGAGTCAGACCACTGTAGGTCACGAGATGAAACACCTGAAAGGATAGTTGCAATATTCTCTGGTTTCAGTGCCTTGAAAGAGTATGAAGGTGTGTTGGCTCCATACCACAGTGCCCTGGTGATCCAGCAAGAGCTAATGTGAGCAACCTAATTTGGAAATTCGCAGAGACCAAGACAATACGAGAGTGAGTGTATGCATGCTTGCACTTGAAAGTAGTTTTAGTTAATAAAATGCCAGAGGGACTCTTTACCTTCTCATGACTTACTTAATCAAGGTACAATAAATACTAACAATTAGAACTGTTGCCATCAGTTACTGTACTTGAAAGGGACTGTGCAACAAGTGTGATTACTTTGCTGAATTTGTATATTCATTAATCCCTGTCAGCAACAGGGAAGATCAAGATGTTTTGTGGCATGAACTGGATGTCTTCAAAGACTTAATTAATAGGAGAAGGATAATACCTGATACTATGAGAGAAACGCATGTCCTTAATAACAAGGTCTTTTTTTTTTTTCAAATACAGAAATAGGTTAGGGAAAAAATTAGTTGACCCAAATTAATCACAGGGTGATGGAGTAAGGAACACAATGCTAATGTAAACAGAAATGCTATTCTAGACAGTTACAGAATACCTGTTTCCAGTAGAGATTGGTGCTGGTGCTGTATCACTTCTTTTCACAGGAATAAGAATAAAAAGCACTGAATAAAACTTAATTTGGTGTTGAGAAGGATGGCAAAAATACTAAAGGAAATGAAGAAGCTGTACTATACAGGCACTATTTTATTTTTTTTTTTATCTGTCCACTTGAGGACTGCAAAGAAAATTCCTTTCTTTAAATGAACAGGAGACCAACAGACAAGGAAGGGTATAGGCCACAAACATGTTCAGGGACAGAAAAACGAACTGATGACTTCGCAGGTAAAATTTGATCAGTGCAAAGGAACTGGATGAGTCAAGAGGGGCTGGTGCTCTATAGCTCAGAATGCTTTTACCTGACCACTCCCCATCAAACAGCCTCAAGTGCAAACGCAGGTCTACAGAAAAAGTTGGGGTTTGTTGCTTTGTCTGGGTTTGGCTCCACAGACCAGTCAAAGCCTCAGCGAGGGCAGCTGGCCCCGGGCTGGCGACACCGCCCGCTCGCTGCCGGTGGGTCCCGCCGTGATCCCGGCGCCGGGCAGGGCGGGAGGAAGCGGGACGATGCCGTGCGCAGGCGGGAGCTCCGAGCCCCGGCGGGTCCCGGCCCCGGTCTCCCTGCACAGGCAGTGGGTGCTGGGCCGGCACGGCCCCCGCCCCGGCTTTCTGCAGGGGCGGCGGGACTGGGAATCCCGGGCGCCCGAGGCAGCCTCGCCTCCTCCTCCTCCTCCTTCCCCACCTCCACCTCCTCCTCCTCCTCCTCTGGAGCAGGGCGCATGATGGCGGCAGCTGCCGTAGCGGAGGTGAGCAGCGCCGGGAGCAGCAGCACCGACACCTCCAGCACGGGCGAGGAGGAGAGGATGAGGCGCCTCTTCCAGACCTGCGACGGCGATGGCGATGGCTTCATCAGCAGGTAGCGACAGCGGGAGACGGCTCTTAGCTAGGACGGAGCCGTCCCGTCCTTCCCCCCGCCCCGCGTCCCCCGGCGCTCAAGTTGTGGGCGAGTTGGAGCAGCCGCGGGAGCTGCGGCTGCCGCCGGCTCCCGGGCCAGGGGCTCCAGCGGGGCCTCGGCACCCAGAGCTTCCCGGGACAGCGGGCGAACACCGCCCGCAGCACTTCCACGTCCGCTGGGGCTGAAGGGTGACGACTCTGATCCCGGATTTTATCACCTCGTGCCCAGGGCAGGTGGTTTTAGCAAGTAAACACACAAAAAGCCGGTCGTGGGTAATCTAGGAGAAAACTCGTAGTGTTCTCCCTGGTCGTATGATTTTGTTGGTCAGTACGTTCTAATCAATATTCCCGTTACAGTTTCGTAGATTCCTGCAGGTCCTCATGGAGTTTGAAGAGTATCACCCAGTCTGATAGATTTTGGTGGAGGAGGGTGAGCTTGTACATTTGCAGTAGATAGTTGAAAGTAAGCCATAGTGGAATGTTTATGTGTCTGGAAGCACTGGCAGTGTGTTTTGGTCGGGTGCTGGTTTTGTGGCAATGGTATTTCTGAGCTCTCACGCCATAGTTTTAAAAATACTGAACTTCAAAAGGTGGGATTTGCCAGAGATTGTGGAAACTTGCATTTTTAAAATGAACCTTACACTATTGCTTGCAATTAGTAAGTGCCTCTAGAGAACTGCGACAGTGAGGGAATTTCTTAAGTCTGCCATTTAACCTGTAACCTAAGAATATGACCCCACAGAAAGGCTAAGTAAACTTGAATCCCCACTGCCATCTCATTGGAGCAAGAAAGTTGTTGAAAATCTCTAACAGCTGGCAGTCGCTTTAAAAACAAAGTTCAAGGGTTGTGATATTTCTTATCTAAACAGCTCCCTGAACACTCTTTTTTCCCCCCTCAGTCTAATGATTATTTTGACAGTTGTGGTTTTGAAATATAAACTTTGAAAACGTGTGCTTTCCAACCAGTCTGCTAAGACTGCTTCTCTTTACATTTGTTTACCGTCTTCATGGAATTTATTCTGATGTCTGAAAACTTATTATATTCACGTGAAGTGTGCACTGTCTCTTCAGAGCACTCTTGCTGTTCTGTTCTGTGATGTTTTTCTGCAGTGTAAACTGTCTGTGTATTTATAATTTAAAGACCTTACTCGGGGAATGTTAATGTTTTAGTGTTTCATACAGACAGTTGAGAGGTGTTACCATGACACAAGCTACTCATTTCTGATCAACTAATCCACATTCCCCAAGTTTTGTCCCAGATTTGTGTTCTGTGTTCTTCAAAGTAGGTGTTTCAGAGTGTTGCTTGAACTACAGTGTTAGAAACGCCAGGATGTGTCTGAGTAGGGACGTTGGATTTCATGAGGAAATGGAAATAAAGCTCGGGGCCTGGGTGGTGGTTGACAGTCCTTCGGTGGGTTCATTGTTGAAGGTTGTTCATACTTTGCTTCAGAAGGGAGTTCTGCCTTCAAGGTAGGACTGGTGTGGCATTTATCAGAGAACATGGTGTTATAAATTACTGTCTTCCTTTACATCTGTGTGTGACAAAATAGTGAAGGAATATTTAAGAAATTATCTTTGACATGACTTTACTTCACTAGCTAGCTGGAGTGATGAGTTGTATAAATGGAATGCTTTTCTTGCTTTCTGTAGTTACTCAGTTTTGCTTATAATTGTTTTATGGCAGTGGCTTATGCAGGAGGAGACTTGTCCAGTTGGATTTGGATGTCTTTATAGTATGTACCACCATGATATGATAGACAGCTATGTCAGATTTATAGACTCACAGTGTCCCTGTTAAAAGTATAGCAGCTGGGGGTTTGTTGTTCAGAGCCCTGGTGTTTCGATAATTGCATATTTTAATGTAACAAATTCAAATAAAGGCAGAAAAGTTACAGCTTTTACAGTAAACATCATCTTGCCATTCTCTGCATACTGTTTGTCTGGCTTCTCTGTTTGTTTTTTTTGTCGTAGGGTTTTTTTTTTTGGTTTCATATGAGCCATTTGCTTGGTTTTTCTGTGCCTTCTTGTCCTGCTTCCTTGGACTTCCCTTTGCTCATCCTTGTGGCCAACAATTTTGTTGCCTTTCTTGTGGCCTCAGTGGAGTTTGGATGCTGACTTCTGCATGTCACGATGTCTTTTACAGCAGATTAAACATGACGATAAATGTCCTGGCATCTGTATAAAGAGCTGAAAACACAGAAGCTAGCACTGTAAAATCATCTTCCTTGTGTACTAGAACAAGACTTCCCTGTGTTCTATGACCTATTATTAGCATGAGCTTCTTTTTAAAAACTAGCTGATTTTCAATGCAATGGGGCTGAAATTTGTAGTTTTGCAGCTGCTACTGCGTATAAATTTTATGTTTGAAAATTGGTATCCCTGCTATTTGCAGGGCTGAAGCTTGGCCAGTCATTTCTTTGCCCAGCACATGCAGCAGTTTGTTTATAAGATTTCTTTTCTTCCATCTCTGGAGCTGTTAAGGAGAAGAAGATCTTTATACTTGCAGCAAAGGCAGGCATTTTGTGTGTGTGTGTTTATTTAGTTCATATTGCACGGGGAAAAGAGATGTTTGCATTCCTAATGAAATAACATGGTGTCTCAGCTGTGGGAATGCTTTGTCGTGTATCAAACTATAATAAACCCCTTCAAATAGTAGCAAGGAAGTACAGGCACAGATGGAGAGGAGGTGCATGTCCTGAGATACTGATTAATTTTCAGGCTCTAAATAGGATGATATCAAAACAATAAAGCATAATTTAGCATGTGTCACTGATGGTATAATCTAGAAGACACTGAACTATGGGATATGAAATGCTAAATCAGTGTCTCTGTGCCTTGCAGTAACATGTGCATATTGAAATTTTGCAGCATCCAGCTAGAGAAAAGTACTAAGAAAACATCAGAGTTTTAACTTGTTGGCTTGTACTGAAAATGGCTCTTGATTCTTTTAGGGTTAATATTTGTTACTTAATTATTTTAACATCTTGAGAATGTTTGGCATTCTTCTGATGCTTTTACAGCAAGAGGTAATTTCACAAAAACCAACTAACTAACCAATCAAGAAGTACCCCCCTGCACCTCCCCCTCCAAAACCCCTCAGTTGCAGAGCAGTCCACAATTAAGGCTGGATTCTGAATGTTCGAGATCAGCTGAATGAGCATTGCTGAGAGCAGAAGGCAGCCTTAAACACTGTTTATGGCAGAACTTTAGTTTTGCAGCTGTAGCGGGACTGTGTTGTTATTAACAAAAAGCTGTTGACTGAAAAAACAGTAATTGCTTTCCTTTATTTTATTCTGTTTACTTTGAAAAGTTTCAGAATCTGATGTTACAGTTATAAATAGTTTCCATTTCAGAGAGTTGGTGCATTGGGGAGGAGACCTGTGCTTTTTTTTCCTTTTTTCTTTTTGATATTGTTTGCATGTGTAACCTTGAATGCTGGGTTTTTATGGGTGACAGGCTAGATTAATGTCTTCTTCAGAAACTTAATTGCCTTGTAGCTTTTTTATGTGTGCAATGTAGTGAAATTCCATTTAGCACATAATGAATTTCGTCTTCACTGCAGAAGTCACTAAATGGGTTTTGGATTACTCTGTTGTAACACTGCAAAGTCTAAAGGTAACTTTGAATCTGCAGGAAATATGCATTAAAAAAATGAAGGTATGAGCTGTGGAAATAATCAGTAAAGGAACATTTAATTTTGTTATTAAGTTACAAATATGCTAGCTTTCCAATTTTAAGCATGAATAAATAATTTCAGGATTGTGAAGAAGGAAGGTAAAGCTAGCGTTTAATTCAGATAGAACTTCATCATATTAACAGTAATGAAATGAGGTTTTGTTTGTAGAGTTTGTTTGAAAATGGTGTTGTCTGTTTACACAAAATTTTTTTTACACTGAGTCGATGTCTTACAGAAAGTCTTGGTAAAAGTAGAGTAAGATGTTGAAAACTCAAGAAACCTACGAACTTTGTTATGAGCTTTTGCAGCCTCTTAAAAGGACATGCTGAATGATTGTGCCTTCTCTAGCCCTGCACAGAAGCAGTTAAAAGGAGCTTGTTGGATTTGATTTGTTACCTGAGTGGTTTTAGTGGTACATCCTCTTTGGGAGCTCAAAATCAGCAAGTACAGGCTGATCCTTCCCTTTTTAGTGGGTTGTCACAGTCGTAGGACATTCCCAGCTTTTTTGCTGAGTGTGTTTTGGCACCCCCTCAGTATCTACATCTAGTGGCTACAGTGCTATTAGAGGAAAAAACCCAGTATTTTCAAGAAGACAAAGTATTTATCTATTCATTGCGTTTTTAAAGGAGGAGATTTATTTTCCTATGGTCTCTGTTACTCTCCACAGCACTCGTTACCATTTCATTTAACCTTTTTTTCAGGTGTTTGATTTTGCTAATGTGCTTCAACTTCTGTGCTTAACAATTAAAGAGATGCCTGTTGGAGCACATAAGGACCGATTAAATGAAGCAGCAAAATCAGTGTGGGTTGTCTGTGACAGGTTACCACTGTGGGTAAAACACGTTTTTAATCCATAAGATGACTATTTATGAAGTCATGTGAACATGTTCAATCGGGGTCTCTGAGCACTTACTTTAGGCATGAGTTAATATTCTCATATGAGTTAATAGCCTCATATGTAGAGGCTTTCTAATCTCTGCAGGGTATTCTGTGCTGGTTGAAAGCAGTATCAGGAAGAAGCTGTTGTGAGTGCTCAAATGTCAGCAGGCTAGGGAGTGATAAAGCCATTTATCCTGCAAGCAGGAGTTTTATAAAAGGTCAGCTCTAACAGAACAGGTGGAAATAAAAACTGCCTTTGAAGACTTGTGAGAGAAGTAATATTTGTTCTGCTAGTTTTGCAGCTACTGGGATTTCAAATTTAAAAAAGAAGTTTGATCCCAATACTGTACAGTCCTAAGTCTGGCCTCAATCCAGCCGTCTAACAAGGAGACATCGTTTAGAAGAAGTCTGCAAAATGTCAGCAAGATTGAGACAAAGCTTTGCTTAGTCCTTGCCTTCACTCTGACTCTTCATATAGCTGGGCTGTTCTTACCATGAAGCTAAAAGAGTTATTAAGACCTCACTACAGGATTTTTTTTTCCCCTCACTTCAGGTCTGGACTGTTTGCTCTGTGTTTTCTTTAAACGAATTCAGTTTTAGAAATTCCATGGGAAAAAAATCTCTTATCTCCAAGACCCCCAAACCTCCCCCTGCCCCCACCCCCCAAACCTTGTTAAAATGTACTTTGTCCTTGCACTAGTGCTTTAGTTTGTCTTGAAAACAGTTTCAGCTCCCAGATTCTATTCCTAGACTTAATTTTAGTCTTCATCCATCTCCATTAGGAGGCTGTCACAGGATTTGTGATCCGTATAACTGAAGGATTGCTTTTATATGGGTGCAGCACAATACTTACTGTATGCCAGGTAAAACAGTGGGTGCCTGTAAACACTGTGCTGTTTCTCACATGATTGTAGTCTGTTTTTTCTGTTCCTCCTGGGATGTGCCTTAGTCAATGATTCCACAGTTGTATAGAATTTTGTGGGGTTTTAGTCCAACTTTGTCTTCCATGGGTCCTCTCAGAGCATCATAACCAAAAAAGGAATAAGTTACAGGGAAAGCCAGATGGGTGGATATATATATGAAAAGCCAGAGAGACATGCTTAGTTTAGAATGAAGAAAAGGTATCCCCTTTGTTAAATATTGTGTCTAGAAAATGCACCAAGAACCAACATTCATTAAGGGATTATGTACTTCAAAGTCTGTATTTCTTAAAACTGGTGCACAGTCAGAGGAATGTATTCAAACTTGAATTTTTTGAACATACAATATTTTTAGTTAGTTAACAGTGAGTTCTTATGTAAACATCAGACACCCGAAGGGTGTTTTAGCTGGAGCTGTTAATGTTTTAAAGTTAGTGAAGTTACTTGGTGTGTTTTATATAGGTGATTGCTTTTTTCTTTCTTCATTTGCACTAATAGTCTGGTAAAAGGGACTAAAGTATATATCTCAGGCTTGTTGTTAGGTGGTATTAACTGTATTTTCTTTCTTAGGAGCTTGTTGTCCAGGTAGTTTGTACTGTGGAAAAACTGACCAAACAGTAATTCACTTGAAAATACAAATGTCAAAATTTTTGATCCCTTTGAAAGTTACCGTTCAGCTGGCTTCTAAGCAGTGAAGTTATTTGTTATATTTATTAATTTTTTATTGATTTTTAAAATAGATTGAGACTGTTGCAAATACCAATTTAGTTGTGTTATAACTCTACGAGAAATCAACCACTCTTTAAAGTCGGTAATTTCCAAGTCAGTAATTTCCCTTTTGTGGTGAAAAAATAAAGTAACTGTTAAACAGAGATTTTTTTTGCCTTTTGTTTTCTTGGATTTCTTGGTGGCAATTCCAAAAGGTTAACTTCACAAATATACTCTGTTACTTCCGTCACAAGGGTGATAGGAAGCTCAGGCCCTCATGATGCTTTAGTACTTGAGTCTTTCTAACAGGAACCACTGGTGGCTGTTCTGGCAGTGTGACTGGGACTACTGTAAATACTTGGTTTTGTTTAGGTCATGTGTGATTGCATCTTCCATTTACAGCAAACAAGGCAGTCAGCATGCTCCTTACACATCCACTGTTGGTTCGCTCGTGTTCCTAGGGAGCAACTTTCTATATGTTTTCAGAATTAATTTGCCAAAACCTATAGTTTGAAATTCGTGGATGGGTTGACTGTGTTGGGAGGCACTTGAATGAGAGAAGAGTTCTTCCAGTTAACTCCTTGTATTTATTTGTATTTATTGTTTCAGGGTGCCACATTTAAGTACTTTGCTGGTAGTTGTGGATGGATTCTGAAATTATTTTAAAATTCTCTTTGTCTCTGATTGCTGGGGTAGGCTGGAGATTACCTGGCATTGATTGAAGCAGCAGGTCATACATGTTTTGACTGGGAGTAAGGAACCTCACAAAATACTTGGGCACCTGGCTTTTCTTGCAAATATACACCCCTAAGCTGTGCACCTGCACTTCTTATGCAATGAACTGGATGAATGATTTTTTAAAGTCAGCCTGTTCTGCCCCATGGTGTTCTGCTGAGCATGGTCCTGAAATTTCACTCCTAAAATTTGTTCAAAGAATGGCCTTAGCTTTATGCTAGCTCAGTAAGAAATATTCTTTACAGCATGGTCAGTTTATAGTTGTGACTTTTCATCTGGCTGTCTGACTTCTGATATTGGCACAAGACGGTGGAGGAGGGTAAGAAATGGGCTTGGGAGTTAGTTGTGATCCCTCTGGTTATGTCTGCTTGATTTTTAAACATGCTTCACACCAAGTGATCTGAACTGAGAAATCCTTCTAAAAGTTAATTCATTTTTAGAAGTGTAAAAAGACAACAGAGGTTTTATTGAGACTGGTATCTCAGCTGGTGGATGAAAGGCAGTAACAAGGCTCGTGTTGTGCCTGATTGAGTGTTGTCCAAAGGGTGGGCTTCAAATGGCATCTGAAGGAAAAGTTATGCTGTCGATACATGGCTTTTCAAATGCACTGTATTTTTACTGTGAATATTCACATGCATCTTTTAGAATAAATAGGACATGAGTGGAATTCATCCTAGTGCCGTGACTTTTGCATTCATTGACCTGTGTTAATTAACATCTCCGTAATGCTTAATTGCAATCAGCACATTCACTGTCTCCTTTCTTCTGAGAATTTCTGCAGCAGTACTTTTAAATATTTAATAGGAAAGAACAGTATTTATGTAGTATTTGTGGTTATTTGATGAAATCCCTTATGTAACTTTTGTGGGTAAGTCAGATAGCAGGGACCTGACCATCTCAGAATGAAAACTGTGCTCCTGGTGGTTCCCAACCACGTGGAACAGTCCATAGGTTGAATTGTTACTGTGTATTAGCAGTATATTTGAAACCAGCGAACAGCACAAAAGAAAGTGTAGAATGGCAGCGATTCTATTGACAAACTCTGCTTCTCAATTGACAAATGGACCTTTGTTTGCCTGCAACAGTTCAGACTCCAGAGAAGAGACCCTTAGCCAAAAAGGGGACACCCTGTCCTCATGGGTTGAGAGATGCAGTTTGTGCTATCAGTATGGAGTAGGTGATCAGAGCATAAAGTTTCAGCTATTCCTAGTGAATAGAATATGCATTTGTTGTGCCATCTGTAAAAAACATTTTTGTTCTGAGAAGTACCTGCTGCAGGCTGGCTGTCTTGTCCATATCTAGTGCAAAACGGGGGAGAGACACACAGACACGGGGAGGTAGGGAGGGGACTGTCCCCTGCTTCCCCAGAGTTAGGAGTGATGGTGTAGGCTGCATGCTTGGAATAGCATCGTGAGAGGCTGCCAAGGCAGGACAGAGCTGTAAAATAAAAGCTCAGAGGGTTGAATTGTGAATAAAGCATACAGGGTTTTGGGCTGGCTGATTGTTAACCCTGTGTTTTTCCTGATGATGCTCAGTGTTGTGGAACTGGATCAAGTTGCAAGTTAGTTGTGAACAGCCACTGGAATGTGCAGAAATTGAAACTAGCAGGGAATTTCAAGTGTAAAAGTGTTCCCCAATATGGAAACGGTTTTGGAAAAGTGACAGAAAAAACAGAGTACCCAAGAGAGGGAGTCAGTGAGCTGCTGATGACACTAAGAAGTGTGACATTTTTGTTTTGTTTTGTTTTGCTTTCTACATTGAAAATAACACATGTAGTGAGACTGTTCATGCAGATAGGACTATGAAATAATACCTTGGACAGGAAAGGGAAGAAAGACATTGAAGAATGCTTAGATTTGTTTTAATTAGTTGTACTTTAAGATTTTGATGTAATATTCCTAAAGACCTCAGAATTATTTTCTGTTTTTTTTCCCTGAGCTCTTCTAAAAGAAGTAACAGAAAATGGGGAAGATAAAATATGCTACTTTTCTTTAGAAGTCTGTTGAGATTGGTGTCAGTTGACAGATAACTTGCTGAGTATGGATTTGCTGAGAAAAAG
Organism: Eopsaltria australis; assembly: GCA_034509425.1. Lineage (NCBI taxonomy): Eukaryota > Metazoa > Chordata > Aves > Passeriformes > Petroicidae > Eopsaltria > Eopsaltria australis. The sequence goes on along the minus strand of JAVTVJ010010813.1, from coordinate 402,982 downwards.
TTACATCGAGCCCATCTAATCTAGATCTAATGTCAGCAATTAGTGATGGGAGTGAAACAAGAGATACCTTTTGTCTTCTCTTTTTCAAGGCTTTTGATGTTGTTTTATGACACTTGTAGACAATCCAAGGAACTAGACAAGAGAGACTTTTTTTTTTCCAAGCTATACTTGGAACTCATTAGACACCAGTACTTTGTTTTACAAATAAAATACTGTATCAAATTGAAATCAGAAGGATGACCTGGACCAGATTAGCATTATTAAGGATTAATGATCCAGATGACATTATAATGGGTATACTTTCTTAAATCTGAGATGACACCAAGCTAAGGAAAATTGGAGACTTGCGAGCAGGTAAATATCACAATTGGTGCTGACAGATGAGGCTATTGCTTGAAAAAAATCAAGTGGGATAAAGTAGGGATAAGCAGACAATAGCAGATTTGGTGGTACACATACAGGATGTGTGCTTGATGAAAAGTTTTTGAGATTTATACTGGTTCTCAAGTTAAACTTGAATTAAAAGAATCGTGCTGTTGTAGAACAGGACTTCTGCTTTCAGCTTTTAGGCTTTTTTCAGTGTATGCTTTAAGCTGGTGTCTAGTTTTGTACTGTCATCCATTCAGTTGGTGGATCAGTTAGAGAAAGACAAGAGCAATTTATGGGAGATGGATGATTAGAAATACAAAAAATGGGGCTCTTTACTCAAAAGAAAGTGTAACACCTGATTATGGGCTTTAAATATGTAAAGACTTTTTCTCACCCACTGTGATGGCAGAACACAGTGTTAACTTCCTTTTTGGAGTAGCAATCTGAATTGTATCTGGGAAAACTGAAATTAGGAAACTTTCAGAAGAGAACAGTGAAGTGCTAAGACAGAGGACAAGTGGAGGTTGTGGCATTCTTGAAAAGCAGCTTAGACACCCATCCATGAGTGATGACACTTTTTTGAGTCTGGTGTGTTTTCTACACTGGTAGGACTTAATTGCCTGTCTTCCTCTGTTTAAGAGTTTGCTGAGTTATACAATTTGTCTCTTGTGCTTATAATCAGGCAAATGTGCAAGATCCCATATAGTGCCATATAGACTTCCACTATAGAGAACTCAGTGGTTACAGAATAAATATCCCCTTGTGAGACTGCAGTCTGGTCTAGTGACCTTTTTTTTGCCCATTTGCTTTCATCCTTACGTTTACACTTTGCTTTCATTCCTTCATATTTGGGGACAAAAATGGAAAAAAAAAAGTCCTATAAAACTATCAAATGCCAGTCAATGCTCTTATCTCTTCCTAAGTTTTTATGTAGCATGAAAACCCTGTCTGGATGAATTCCCTTCCTGATCACAATGAGATGTTAAAAGTGAAGCCTCAGTGTGAATTTTCAGATCCCAGTATCAACAGCATTGCTGCTCAGCATTTTAACAAGCGTGTCGAGCTGATGTGCCTGTTCTGCATCCCATCCTGCCTCACATTATTCACGCCTTGCCAAACACATCAGTTGCACTGAAAACGGCTCGTTTGCAACTTTTGCCTGATGCTGACAATATATTTGATACACAGAAAATAGGGAGCATTGGGACAGCCATAAGGAAATGGAACTTTACATTAAAAGTTAACAAAATGTGTGTTACTGCATATCTTTTACTTTCATTTAAAAAAGGGTTGATTAATACTACTATGTACTTTGGCACTAGGAAGCAAACCCAAAGAAAATACTCCTGAAACAAAATGCATTTTGTTTAGAAATGCAGAGAGTACGCAAGAGATGAATGCTAAAATTGTTTACACATCAATTTATCAGTTTATTCATTTATGAATAGCAGTGATGCAGTTTATTAAACTGATATAAGAAGTGCAGGCCTTTTTCCCTAACAATAACTTTCAGGCAGATGTATTGTTGCAGAAAAGTTGTGGTTTTTCATTCTTTGCCCTTTTGTAAGGACGTCCAGGTTGCAGCAGGTGGAAAATTCCAGTAGTTCTGAAGCTGTCCTCATTGTTCCTTCAAAAGCTGTAACTTCAGTCTTGCCTTACCACTTCCTTTAAAAGATAATGTGGAAATGCTCACTTAGTCTTATCAGGATGATCTGTACCTGATACAGTAATAGCTTCTGTTTTATTATACCATCAAAATTGCTGATAATTGAGGAAATTGGAGAGTAAAAAATAATCTCTTGAAGTGTTTGTATGTGAAAAGGTCGGTGGAGATGTAATTGTTTAGATTACGACAAAGGTAATGAAATCTGTTTCTGAGTCTAAATTTATTAGATGGACAGAATTTTCTTTTTTGTGGCTATTTCTGGTTTTAGAAATGATTTCTTGAAGAAAGCATACCAATGGTACTAAGTAAGACCTGCTGTGAATATTTGTCCTCTTTTCTAGTCTACCAGTCTGCTCTATCTGCTAGTGAAATTCTTGAACAATTATCTTCTGTAAAGTCAAGACACCCATCAGGCCTTGGGTGGACCACAAAACTATGTAAATTCTCCGTCCTGCACCCCACACAGATGAGGACATTGTTTTTATTCATGTTTTGCAGACAGCAGTGGACATCATTTTATAGAGGCTTGGAGCCTCTTACCTAGTAATTTCTTTCCCTATCTAAAACTCAGTTAGAAGTTTATTCAAAAGTGACAAAAGGTGTCACTCAGTGAGCTTTTTGGAAGACTTCTGGCTGAAGACAAGTGCAGTTCTGTCATTGCTGCAGGATTGCTCATAGAAAAGTCAGAGCTGGAGAACAGATGTGATTCCGTGGTTCAAACTGTCAGGGGCGTGACTTGCATGAGAGTCACAGCAAATGGAGCAGCGGGTCCAGGATGCTCTGGAGATTGGTGGCTGCACTCGGGGCCTAAACTAAACATCCTCCTACCAACAACAAAAGTGATCTGGAGAGATTTTAGTACATCGTTTAGATCAGCAGCTTCTTATTGCCTCTGAGTGCTCCACTAGTCAGTCCTTTTGGGATTAGTCCTTTAAAAATTAATGTTTTAAATAGATTACTGTTTATCTACAGCATTGGTCTAGAAGTGACTCGTGACACAACTGCACGGAACAGGTTTTCTTACACCGTTTGTTTATTTACTCTATTTGCCTCTAGGGAACTTGGCTGCATTTATAATTTTGACTTCCTTCTTCCAAGGTGTTTGTGCACCTAGACTGGAAGTTATGTAAGCAAAGATTAAATGATTTCTGGCAAAATGATGATACCTTTCTACTAGGTGAAAATTTAAATAGTTATAAGAAAATATGTGGTTTCTCCTTGGTGTTATGTAGTGGAACAATGTTTGCCAGATTTCCTTTATGAATGAGTTTGTATTTGCGTAACACCCTTAGACTGTAGGGAACAAGAGCTGGATTTGGACATGTCCCTGTTGGCTGTAGTGAAATAGAGGCTTTACAGTTGCCATGAGCAGGGCTGTGTAAGGTGTGCTGCCAGTGCCACAGCCTCCTCCCACCCCAGTATAGCAGATTAATTCTTCTGGAGCCAGGGCAACAGACCCGTGTCCTGGAATCCCATGGCAAAATCACCCTGCACTCCTTCTCCTGATACTCATTTCAAAATTAGGACACCTCCGCAGAGTCCCTCAATCTGATCCTATGTCTGATCTGTTCCAAGATGGAGACATAGCTGAATTGTATCTGTCACTCCCCATGTAAAAATTTGAATGTACTGTCATCCTTATTTTTCTTTGCAACACCTTTGTGAGATTGTATTTGTATTAAGTTTTAAAAATGTGGAACTGAGCTATGGAGATTATTTATTAATTTATCAGATTCAAATCTAAGAGTAAAACTCTGATCAAAAATTGAACCACAAGTAATAATAGCTTAGATTTGGCCTATGTGATTAATTCTTCCATAATGAATTATTCCTTGTCATAAGTAGAGATTTAGTTGCTTCCTGTTATTTTAGTTGGGGTTTTGTTTGTTTGTTTGTTTTTAAAGTACACAGTCATTTTGTTGTTATCATTATTATTATTATTATCATCATTATTATTGTCATCACTATCATTGTTCTCATCATCATGACTATTATTTTGTTACTATGACCATTATTATCCAATTTTATTGTAAACAACTCTGACAAGAATTCTGTTTCTGCAGCTCTGGACTTCCTGCCTAGAAGAGACTGGCAGAGCTCCACCCAATGTACTGCTTCTTTCTGTAGAATAGAATGGGCCTTGATTCTGATAATAAATGACTTCACTTAAGCTGTTCATGCCAGAACTTTGAATATTTCAATGTGTCATGTTTTCATAGAAACCTTCTGAATGATGCCCTGAAACTAGTAATGAAATAATAATACTACTAAATATGCTAATAATTCACATAATACTAATATTACACATTTCCTTTGCTTTCCTTCTACGGAAAGATTTTGTACAACACAGAAAAAAGCAATATGCTTTTAAGCTTCTTAAAAGAAGCCATAACATAGAAACATACTCAGGCTGTTTGTGATATAAATGAATGTTGTAGTGCTATGCAATCCAGTTCAAAAAGTGTTTAAGAAAAAGATGGCAGGAAAGAAGCAGTGAAGTGTGAGAGTAGCAAAGTAGTGGTAATTTTAAAAAAAAAAAATTCTAATCAGAGAGAATGGGACATCCAAAAGATTTTGATAGTGTAGAGCAGCTGTTACTTCAGATCTGGCTGAATTGGTTTGCCCACATTTTATTTAGAATGTGATTATTTGTCATTTGATAAATATGCGTCTGTTGTCATTCAGATGCTGGAGAAATTGTTTCAAGATTTTGTTTCCTTCAGTAGTTGGCTCATTGGTTTTAAATGCCTGTGCATTAATGCATATCCAGATCAGACAGGGCTAGTATTCCTTTTCTTCTAAACTAAGTTGTTGTTTTTTTTTTTTTTTTTTGTTTTCTCTATTCCCACTTCTCCAATTTTCCCCTGCCCCCATTTTCCCTCTGAAAATATCTTTAGGAATGACTTGCTGATGGTGTGCCGCCAGCTGAATATGGAGGCGTCTGTTGCAGAGATCATGCACCAGCTGGGAGCAGATGAAAATGGAAAAATTTCCTTCCAGGATTTTAGTCAGTGCCGCATGGAACTGGTACAGGAAATCAAGAAGGAGGAAGTGGAGCTTTCTGTGAAATCGGATGACTCTTGTAAAAAGAAAAAGTTAAGGGATAGAGTAGCTTCCTGGCCAACTAGCAGCAATAACAGTTTAGGTAGGTATGACTTTTAAATGTCCTGTTGGTGTAATTTAACAAAAGGTAAACTCTGGGGTGTTTGTTACTGATTTTACTGGCATTAAGGTTGCCTTTAAAAGGATTTGTGAATCTGCCTTGGCATAATTTCATCACATGCTAGAGTGCTGTTGAAACTGATGCAGACTTGTCGTCAGAATGTAAACTAGAATGTGTGCATAGCATCTTCTTCTAATAAGGCAAGTTGCACAAGAGAACAGACTTCCTTGGAAGGACAAGGGCTGGTAACTGAAGATCCAGGGAGTTCTCTGTTCTCTGTAAAGCCCAGGCAGGTATGTAGGTAAAACTGAAAAATGAGAAGAGACATAAACTTGGTTCTAGTCATAATACGCTGTAAGAATTAATGTTTCTTGTATGCTTTAAAAATCATTCCACTTAGTGGGAGATCTGAATGGTGGAAGAGCCCTATGATCTAGAGAATACAAAAATACTCCTCCATCTGGTTAAAAACCCAACCAAAAAAACAAAACCAGAACCAACCAAACCAACAATAAAAAGAAACCACAAAAGCCCTCAAAAACCCAAACCAACAAACGAAAAAAAAGTGCTATCCCATCCACAGGAGCATGGGATGTAGGAGTTATCTGTATCATTGAGCCCAGGCCTTCATAGCACCAACCAGTCAGCATTAGGTCAGAAATTGTTAACATGTGCAGAATGCTTCCTTTCACCCCGTAAAAAATGTAAGAGACTAAAGGACACAGATTCTGGGGACAAAAAAGGCAAAGTGTTGTTTCTTGTGGAAAAAGCTGAGGATGCTATCCAGTCCCCAGCTCTCTACAACAGGTGCATACTAGCTAAGCACAACTGCTGGGTGGTGACATGGAACTGACCTTCGCAAAAATGCCATCAGCCTCTGATGGTGTTTAGTCGGAGCAATGTCTCCTCAACCTTTTCTTTAGGCTATATGAGCCTACGTGTTTTCAAACACTTTCTTTACTAGAAATCTTCCCTTGGTCTTCCTGATAGTTTTTCTTTGATGTGTCTCAAATTAAGTTGGGAATATTTTTTACTGTGAATGTGGCTTCATCCAACTTCTGGAGAGTTGTGTTACTTTGGCTTCTCATGTTACTGACCTGTTGTCAGTGTAGCGTTTACCATCAGATGCATTTGTTTATTTGAAGGTAGTTGATGGTAGATGGGATTGCTGTTTTAGCAGCATGATGCTGAAGCATACTGAAAGCATACTGAAAACACAATCCAGATACAAGTCACAGCAGAGGAGAGCAATTGCAGGGCACAGCTCAAGCACAATGCCAGTGTGGCTGAGCCGTGTATTTATGTCTCCCACACTGGCCTGGCTAACTCAGGGAGACATTCACACTCTTACTGAACTCAGGGAGAAACACAGCACCAGTTGTTTCCCTCAACTGTTTATAGTTTATCTAAAGCAAAACCCACCCTCATGTCCTCTTGGTGTTGAGATCAAGCCAGCTGTTTTACAGCAGCTGTCATCAGTCCCAGCCTACATCCTTTCCTGATCTCTTGGGCAGATCCCTGTCCCATCTCTGATCCTGCTCCCAAGGTAGCGCTTTACTGATCAGTTGCATCTGTCTTTATCTCGTCAGTAGTCAGCTTCATAGAAAGTAAAACTCTGCATGTGTTGATTTTGGTGGTTTGGTCTGTCTGTTTATTTACTTACTTACATGCTTTGGAGGTACGGGGTTAGCATGTTCTGTCTTCTAGTCACTTTGCACGTGTTTTTGGCTAGTAATTTCAGGAATTCACATTTTCCTTGTTTACTTTGTGTCCTTGGTGAACTCCTTATCTTTCTGTTTTTCAGATGGACTGTACTACTCCCTTATCATCCCATCATCTCATGCTCCTTGGCTTTTCATTTTGGCTTCCCAGCATAGCAAATCTGTTCCATAGCTGTTTATCTTCCATCTCATATTTTATGGTTTCATAGTCATATTTTGTTATAGAGGTACTTCACTGTTAGCATTTCTTCTGTTTGTCCTTTTTTCATATATATTCTTGAATTGCAAAACTCTGTAGTTTCTATGCCCGTTTCTCCCATCATTTTCTGTATTGAAATATTTGTAAGCCTTGTACTCAATTGATTTCCAGCCTGTGAATCTCTTTCGGGAGCTGTCAGACAATATTTCAAAGCCAAGATTGTGCCTAATACCTCTTTTTTTCATTTAAGGATATTGTGTGTTCCCTTGCTCTTACAATTGTCTTCTGTTGCCTGCTTTTTCAGTGCTGCCACAGTTGTATTTTTCTGCAGAGCAGTTGTTGTTCTGCCCTCAGATGGCTATACAAAGTTTACCTGTTTATGGACCAGATTCCTGGGGTTTAAAATCTTCTTTCTTAGACAAGCCCGCCTAGTAATTATGATTTGTCATAATCAGAGGTGAAAGACAGCCCCTAAACTTTATAAGAGAAAGGCCTACATAATAGTCTCAAAATTTATCTCACTAAGAAATCTTATTAATTGCTGCCAAAAAGCATTCATAGATGAGCTTTCAAACTTACTAGTGTATAGAATTCAGTCCCTACTATTTTTCCCTGTTCTCCGCTTGCTGTTAGATTTACGAGAATAATTTAATGCATTTTTAAAGTTGGTGAGTGAACCCATTCCCATTTTTCTTTTCCTATTTTTTTTCCCAAACGTTAAGTCCAGAAGACTTCAGAATTTCCTGCCTTGATATATTTTGCTCTGCTGATCAAGTGTGACTATCTTACTCCACTGTACTTCTAGAGCTATGGGGAATTACGGGATTTGTCCTTGTCCTGCCTTGAGTTGCAAGAATTCTTAGAGAAGCTACAGAGATGCTCCTCCCCCACAAAAAAAGGATGGGAAAAACCACAAAAAATGAGCATTTAGGATGCAACTGTTTTTTATCAGGTTGTAAAAGAAAACCGTTGTGGCAGCACTGTTCAAAATGTTCTACATAGCTTTCTTTTCAAAGAGCCAAGGAGACACCACTGCAATGTATTTCTGTGATATAAACTCAGCCTGTGGTATGAACGTAATGACAGCTGAGGAATTACACTTGCAGTTAAGCTTGAGTTATGATCTATGCCTTTCTGATGTTTCTGTGCCTTTCATGTCTTTGAGGGCTCACTTAAATACTCATTAGTGATCAAAGAATTGATTATGTTATTATTGAGTCTTTGCTATTGCTTTCTAAGCATTGCTTAAGACAAGAGGCATCATGTACAAATTCAAACATGAGCTTGGTGGATGTCCTCTTTTTGTGTTACTGGGTTTTTTTCTGGTCAAAGAACACTTTTTTATTTCACTTTGTTTTCAAAGAGAGTTTACCAGCCTCTTTTTCAAGAGTATTTTCTACATAGTGTATCAGCTGCTGATAATCTTTGAAAGCTGTTACCATGTATTGATGGGGGGCACATAAATGACAGAATTTCAAAACTCATTTGGCTGGTATTGAGTAGCAGGGTCCTGATGATCTTAAACAAAGGAATCCAGCCTCTGCCATGAATGTTTTTACACTGCAAGTTTATGTGTAATTGTGCTGAGATTACCAGTTAGGCAGCATTTCTTGGAACTGTCCCAAATTCTTAAAAAAATTGCAAAAACTTTTATCTAAATATAACATTGCCTTTGCTGCATATAAGTTTTGCTTTTCATTATGAAGAAAACTTTAAAAAGAGGTTGCAATAAGTAATTGCATCTAATTTACTATTGAACTTCGTCTCATCCATCTTTTTTATCATTGATAAGGTTATCTGAATAATTTTGCCCAACTTTGCCCAACAAATGTTCGCTCCTGTGTTTCCAGGTGGGATGCAAAGTGAGGAGATTGGTTGACTATTTTAATCAAGGTACAGGACTCAGGTTTATTAATACTCACTCATATATGTCCTCAGTAAGCCAAACCTGCATCCATATCTATCATCTTGATGAGCAAATGAGTGTGTATATTTAAAAGCTTAATGTTTTATTCAAGTGCGTAAAAAGGGGAGTTTTCCAAGTTAATAAAATTAGGCTCTTTGATTTTTTTTTTCAGTCAACAGTTCAAAGCTATTATAATGTGTTGTAGTTCTTACCCTACACTGTTAATGTCAGCAGGAGCTTTAACAATAATTTTCAGGTAGTAACCAGTTATTTTTGTATAAGTGAAATGAAATGTAAACTCTGTTAATGTTCTTGCATTTTTAAGTACAGTAATAATTAATAAAATAGCTTTTGAAAGTGTTGCTGGAATCTTGCAGTGACCGTATGTGACCTGGCTCTTTAATACATCACTTCAGTAAAAAATGCAGGAAGAACATGAGTTACTGATCAAATCTGTGGGTCCTGTGTCCAGCTGTGGAGAGTGAGGGCCATGATGGGTACAGTAAATCTGTGTGAATAACATAGTGAGTGATGGGGGTGGATTGCTTGGCACATGAAAACTTTAACTCAGCAGAACTACATCTCTAATATTTAAAGCAGGGAGTTGCCTGAACAGTTGTGGATTCTGTTAGGTTTTTCAGTGTTGTATAGCTTTGTATGTCTTTTGCAAAAGCCAGCATTAGAATTGTTTATATTATGCATTGTATAGTTTTGTCTAGTCTTTACAAGGAGCAAATTGCCATTTTTTCCCTATGATAAAAAATAGCCTATTTCTAGCACCCGTTGACTTGGAGAATGAACAAGAAATGGCACAATTTATTAGTAAATTCTTGGTTTCCTGTAACTGCATGTATTTATTGATCTGATTTCCTATTCTAGATAAACAGTTACAGATACAAGAGTCCTTTACCAATTTGTGGCTATAGGTTGATACTTAGTAATTAATTCATAGCCAACTCCACTTTCTTTACTGAAAATGAGTCCCTTGAAAATTTGCTATGATAATTTATTTGCATAGTGGGTCAAGAAAGAGAAATAATCAAAGGAATGCTAGGAATACAGCCTTAATTAAGCTTATGGGTAAACAGGAGAGGCAGACCAGTGGGGCTGAAAAATCATTATTTTTGCTTTACATTAATTCTGTGTTTTATATTACTGCAAATAAATTGCTCTCAAGAAACTGATCCAGTGATTACATTTATTTATGCTGTATTTAATTAAAAACTACAGAGCTCATATGGACTCAAAGGCTTACTGCAGATTTTCTTGAAATTTATGAAGAAAGTTTCACCCTTAGATATGTTTGACTAGAAAAGCTTTGAGTTTCTGCTAGGCCAAATTTAATTACATAAAAACTCCTGTTAACTGTAAGTGGTTTAGTTTATTTAGTTTAAATAATCTTTTGATACCACTGTCTTCGTGCAAAGCAGTAGAATATAGGGAATTTTTCTTTTTTAAGAGACAGAGAGTTTTAGTTCTGTGAGCATCCTTACAAATGAACCTGAATTTCCAGGAGTTTATAATTGACAGCTGGTGAATCTTACTAAAATCATAATACATAGTATAAATTAAACACCAGTGAATCTATACAGGATAGAAGTGATCCCTGCAGAGATCTCTGGTGTCTAATAGAAAAAATAATTTGGTTGAAGCTTCCTTCTGGTTTGAATATTTGTAAAATGTAAGGACAGCTAATCTATATTAGACCAGACTTTATTCTCAAATGGTGATTCTGCCCCTTAGCATGGTGAGAAGCAAATGATTAGAGAAGATAGTAGGGATTGAGTGATCATGTAATGATGCTTGCATATTAACTTGCAGCTCAGGGACTTTGAATTGGGGATAGTTGTACTTGCTCACACTCCCTCTAATGCTGTTTTACAAGTGTAAGTCTTTAGTGTTCACCATGTCCTGCTGCAAGGGCAAGGAATAGCACATCTTGCCCTTCCGTTGTATGAGGAGAAACTCTTTTTCTTTCCTGAAGTTTCCTTCCTTCCATGTGTTTGCAGGGGTTTTTCTCTTTTTTTCCCCTAGTGTATCTAGTCAGGGTTGAGCATTGCACTGCACTATGTTATCATCCTCAGTAGAAGCACTAACAGAGTCTGTCACCTCTGTGCCTTTCATAAAAGTTACAGGAATTCAGTATATTTGACACCTTGACATCCCTTCCAAACGCCCTTGAAATTACCAAATACCTTAGAACTTCGAGAGGAAAGGGGGACAGGCAGGCAGCTGAGTGGGTAGAACTGGGGGGAACAGAAACCTGCTCTTCCTGAGAGCTTCTGCTACTAAGAGTCGACAGAAGGGCTGGCCCTGACCAGCTCTGCAGAGCACCACGGGCCAGGCTTGTTTCAGGGTAATTCTGCTGCTGTCTGTGCCTCTTGGTCAGCTCCAGTGGTAGCACAGAGAGCTGTGGTCTGGGTTTGCCATATGGTGTGGAGCTGGATTACACCATCACTTCCTCAGTTTTGTCCCAGTTTATGCTCTCCATGCAAACTGTGATCACCTTGAGAAACCAAAAGGTTGCAGCTGGGATTTTCATAGGAGGCATGCTTCATTTGGCTCAAGATGAGCACTGTCACACATCCCACAGTTCAGCTTTTGTAAATCAAGGGTTGCACATTTCTGTTTTATCTCTCCTGACTTAATGTGATGTGCTCTTCACCTGCCTGCTTCTAATGAGGCTCTGACATGCTGTGGTTCATGAAACAGCAGCAAAATGAAACTGACAGACAATAAACTCTGAACGTGTATTTTGTTTGCTTGGGTACATGTGTATTCAAGTTAAATCTAAAGTGAGATTGTCTTGAGTGGAAGATAATCAGGGAGGAAGTTGATTATGCACATGTAAATTTCTGTGTAAGGACAGCCAACTTTTTTTTAGAAGTGCAGTTCATACAGTACAAATATTGTACTTGAAAGGTATGGTAGGACTTCATCTAGCTTCTGTATGACTTCAGGTTTTATGTGCTCTTTTTCCTGTTGTTAGGGGGAGTACTACACACTTCCCTCTTTCTGCCTTCATAAAACTTCAAATTAAATACTGGATCGAGTTCCTGAGTACAATGCTGTTGTTAGTCAGCAGCATTCTGGCAAAATTTAGTTTAGGTGTTTAAATAATGCTAGGTACTAGGAGACCTTGGTTTCTAGACTGTTGAGAAGTCATTCCCATCCTCTGTTTCTTATGTCTGAATAGAGCAAATGGTTGTCTGGCCTCAAGGATAATCCTAAATCATTTTAGATTCAACGACAGGTATATGAAGGTGTCACAGATAGTGTGCTTTTATTTACTTTTCTGTGTTACTGTTTCTTATACGGCCAATGCCAGTCTGCTGGTAAGCACTGAAACATGATAGTTTACATAGATGCATTTCTCCAGTAATTGAAATAAATTTGAAGAATGTAAATTGACTGAAATTCCACAAACATTTGTTAATATATATGGTTTGGACTACTGGTGTAACAAACCCAGCTTCTTCATTCAAAAGCTGTGTTGAATAACTGGGAAATTAGAATGAGAGAAACTTCTTTAATTAGATATGTCTCTGTGTTTTACTTTCTCAAGGCTTTATGAATTACCTTGTCTACTTTATGGTTTTGCTCTTGGCAAGCTTATTCACTTATCTGTCCTAACTTCCATGTAGCCATTTGATATATTTTTCTTAAGGGTTGGCATAGTTTTTGTAACTGATAAAAATCTGCTTCGAAAAATATGTTGTGGAATGGAAAAAGTTAAAATCCCAAAAGCCTAAAACAAAAAATAGTATCACTCTACTAAGTAAGGGTGCTGGTTATGTTACAGATCGTGGCAGTTTCCTTAAGGTGCAGTTAAGTATTTCTATAATTTATGCTATAATGATACCCTGTAGTGAGTCAGGCAGCACAAAATTGCAGAATTCCTGAATTTTGAATGTACCAATATTGGGGATACTTCACTGAACCTGAAATACAGTTTTGTGATGATTTTGAGAGCTATACCAGTAGAAAGTGTTAATGTTGTAACTTGCAGTTCAGGGACAGAAGGAGGATGACATGTGAGCTGACAGCAGTTTTTTAGAACAGAAATTATTGATGCAATTCATGGTTTAATTTTCCTCTTAGACCTAATTTCATAAAAGAGATTTCTCCCATGAGTAAGTTGCCTTAGTTAGTCAGGATGGGGTGTAGCTGTGGTTTCCTTCCATTGCAGTTTGTTATCCTCACTCCCAAGACTAATGAGAGAAGGACTGAGATAAAAGAGGTTACCACTGTATCTTGTGTGCAGTGTTCATCAAACCAGAAAAAAGGTATGGTGGGAGGAAAAAAATTTGGACAGTGATCCCACAAACCCTTGCCTTGAGATTTCTCATTTCCCGTAACTGCTTCTCCCACAGCAATTATTTCCGTCTCGGTTACTGGAGAAGTGTTGCAAAAGATTCTCATGTGGAGTATCTCTAGGACTGAATGATGAGTTGACAATACATTTAAAAATTATGCCTTCCCAGACTTCCCCCACTGAATTCTTCTAGAACTTGTAGTGGATGTACAGATTGTCTTCTGTATTTAATAAACATTCTCACAAAGCTGTGCATGTGAGGGTCAGTTATTATCATCATCACTCTGCTGCTGTGCCATTCATAGGTGTCATTGGTATAGTTTTATCATCTGATGCAAAACTAAAATAGGTTTTAAAGAGTGATTCCTGTTAAATAGGAAAGAGTTAGCTGTCAGGCTACCAACTGTAACCAGAATCTTTGATCTTTGATACCTGTTTGGAGGTGTTTTGTAGAGAACAATGGAAATAGTTGTGATAAGCTCCAAATAGGACTGTAATTTTTACTTTCCTAGTCAGGTTGGATTGGTATAAAGTTGATCCCTGTACAGAACAAAGCTTCTTTTCAGTTGTTTTGATTTACTGTACTTGGTATGTTGCTTGAGTAATTGAAGCTCTATTTAGTTTCTAAATTTTCTCTAAAGTGCATTTGGGTTTTGTAATGTTTGCATCAACTTGGGGGACTTGAACTGTCTGAATGTCCAAAGATTTGCTCTCATTCTTCTTGACTTCCTGCACAGGCCCCATTTTTTATAGCTACATCTGGTCCTCGAGGCCCTGACTTGACTATCAAGTGCAAAATTACCATTCTTTGTTGATTTTGTTGATTTCGCCCTTCATTCAGTGCAGTTATCTCCGAAGTCTTTATTACTGAAGTTGGCAGGGAGCTTTGAAATGGCTAGGGCTTTTCATAAATTTTCCTGTTGCCTTCACTGAATAGTAATAATAGTAATAATAACAATAACAATAATAATAACAATTATTATTATTATTACTACTAAAATTTCCAACTCTGTGTGATATCACAATTTAACTGTTATCACAATTTAACTGTTGAATGAAAGATCAGCAAAAATGCTGAAAAATAGCCATTCTTCTGGTAATATAATGCAGATAAGTTTAAGCAGCTAAATGTTACGGCTGCCTCATGGAAAACAGTGATCAGGCTCTCCTCACTGAGTGAGGTGAAGCTGTGTGACGAAGGAGCTAGTTGTGTACTTAGGTTGTCAGCTGTCTTCATGTTTGCCATTCACAAGCCAGACTCATTTCAGAACTTGCTGCAGAGCTAATCTTACAGCGGCTCACTTTTCCTGATGCCCCAGATCGTTTCAGAAACAAATACATCTTCAGTGCCCTCCCATCCTGTGGTTCGTCTTTTCTACTCTGTGAGCAATGAAGAAATCACATAATGCTTGGTTCACCAGCATAGCCTGGTAAAATGAGCCTTTACCAAATCAAAAGTCCTGGCTGTGTGGGTACACTTGTAATTTTGGTAGGCGTGTGTTTCTCTGTTGCAGAATACAAGCCTTCTGGGCAGAATGTTGACTGCTGGAAGAAAAGATGAAATGCCATTTTCTTTCACATCAGAATGGCATGGTGGCACTGGTACCACAACACAGACCAGAGAGCTTTGCAGGTGATAAAGGAAGATTTAAATAGCAAGAATTCTCAGTGCAGGTAGGCAGGGTGCACTCTTCAGAACGGCATTTGTCAGGTGAATTGATTAGAAGTGTTTTAAACAGCTTTGGTAAAATCCATGAAATTTTATGTGATTGTGGAATCTTTTACGTGCCATCAAATTAAACTGTCCTTTGTTATTCTTTAATATGCTATGTATTCATTCACTCCAGAAAGTGTTGATTTAACTTTCTTACTCTGGAATTGAAGTGTTACTTACATCATTTGGAAACAATTACATGCTTCTATATTACTTGTCTGATACAAATATTGTGCAACGAATTTATTTATTTATGTTTTCTTTCTGTTTAATTATTGCAATAACACCAACTTCCCAGCATGTTTATTACCTGGGAATTTTCATCATAATTTTGTTTCACTTAATACAGAAACTTCATGCTTCTTACTATTCTAAGTGCAGCTGAACAGGGTAAAGCTACCACAGGATGTATATTGTTCTGCAGAGACTAATCTTAAACACAGGTTTATGAACTGTAGGTTCCTAGTTACCAGGTCAACTATCAGCCATCATACCTAATGTTTCCTTATTTCTGATTAGTATTGTAAGAGAGGAATTGTATGTTAATTACAACAAGATACAAGAGTTGTCTGCTAATTCCTGGTTGAATTTTCAGTTACAAGTGAAATCTCAGTTTAGATTCCAGAGTTTCCCTGCAGAGCTGAGATTTGAGAGGTGCATGATCCAGGACAGCAACTTAACAGCTAGAGTTGTGGAATCTGTTGGGAAAACAGTGAGCAAATTCAGGGATTAGGGTTAAGCCCAAAATAAAGTACTGGAGATGCCTTCCAGTCATCTCCCCTTCCATTTTTAGTATGTATGTTTTAAATTAGGAGTATAGACATGAACTTTCAAGTAAACTTGGGTTAAAGATACCGTCATAGTGCAGTAATAAAACTCCAGTGCTTCCTGATCCATCTGGGACTGACAGGTGACTTCTGTGCCAGCTGAGTGTTCAGCCTGAAAGCAGATGGTGCAATCTATGAAGGCCACTTGTGTCCTTCAGCAGAGCTGCTGTTGTTGATTGCATGAATATGGAAGCTCTTTTGCAGGACTATGATTTTTGAGCAATAGAAATGTAGTGCATGTTCTCTGTAGAAACATGTGCTGTATTTAGCTCCATGAAAAGAGGTGTATCTATATGATACAACCAGCTCTCTTATTTCTGTGGCTCTGCTTGCCCAGAGACGGTTGTTTCCTGTGGTCCTGCCAAGCTTGGGAAGTGGCAGAACCGATCCTCTGCCTCCCTCAGATGCCTGACACATTTCTGTGGCTTCAGGTCTATGAGCTGCTGATGTTTTCTGCTCTGTGGTGTTCTGCAGCCACACGAGGGCAGAGACACCCAACGCTGTGCACAGCCACAGTGCCCTGTCCGCTGTGTAAAACATTGCTGGTACCAGTGTCTCAGTGCAAGTCTGTTGGAAAGTTTGCAGCACGTAGCTGGATGAAGTACAGTGGTACATGCTCTTGGTGTGAAAGTCATTGAATTAGTCTTTAATTAATCTCCCTCTATCTGTGGTAAGGAATCATGGTAATTATATTATTATAGAATGTAATTATTTATTGTTGTGCCTTACTTTCTACTTAGATGTTTCAAGACTAGAATATTTGCATTGCAGAAAGGCAGGGAACCCACCTCCAGATTTCCTAAGTCTGTTTTTCATGCATAACAGCTTTACAGGGTGTTAGGGTGTTGACCTGAAACAACAGATCAGTTGCTGCCTTGCAGCCCTTCTGGCTGGTTTTCCACTTGTTCTTTTGCATCTCCAACTTTCTTGGCAAGGGGAAGACAGTCACCTAATAGTCCATTATGTAGTTTATTGGTTTTGCCTGATAGTGTACTGAACAAGTAATAAGCACTGATTAGTAAGCACTCCCTTAGAATGCTGATTAATATTTGAGAGAGAAACCTAGCTCATAAAAAGGAAAAGCTTTCAAAATAATAGGATGGCATTACAGGTAACTCCTTTTGGTTTGATGATTGCATGTTGGATTTAGAGTTTTGATCTAGTCCATAGCTCTGGATTCTATTCTGACTTTTCTATTAACCAGAATGTGTACTTACTTGTTTTTAATCTTCATTATGCTATATATTAAATTCTACAGTACTGCCCAGGGTTATTAAATAATCTAGTGCCTGCTCTGGATTGTTTTGGCATAGGAAATGGTTCAAGCTAAAATTTAACAAGATTTTAATAGGAGTGGGACAGTTGTAAGGGAATCAGAAGCAGCCAGGAATGAAATAGTTACTGACAAAACAAGAAATTTCTCTTGTATTTGTTTTATGGTTTAAGCCCATCTCTGTGTGTAGAAAATTGGAAGGATTGTTCATAGAGAAACAGGAACCCTACAGCTTCATGATACAGAAACTTTCTCAGTGCTTTCGTTGTTTGTAACTTGCCACAAGATCATATCCTTGTATTGATTTGTAATGAAATACATGATTGATGCATCTGAAATTTCAATTAAAACAAGCAATCCTGAGATAATAAAATACACAGCAGGAACATAAAAAGTAATAACTGTACAGCTAAAAGATACACTTATCTGTTGGCATTCAGTAAACAAAAAGTTAAAGGAATTATGTTTTTCCTCTTTTGCTCTTTAATCTCTGCTGCTTTTCAATCAGATGTAAGTTACTGGTACTCTTTTAGTGGTCCTTAGCTGTTGTAAGCTACACTGGTTTTGCAGTGTACTAAACGACATATGCAAATGCTTTTAGTTTTCCTTCTGAATCTTGTGATTTAATAATTCACCTATACACAGGAAATTTTACTGTTTTTTTTCCCTGATACTATCAGCACGTTCAAGATGGGCAATAATGGTGGTGGAGGTTTTGCTTTTTTTCTTTCTGGAATGATGGGTCAGGGTTATTGCTGTGTCAGGAGTGTGCCCTGGCAGCCAAAAGGGCTGTGTCCTGGGGCATATCAGCATGATCACGCAGTCAGAGGAGGTGGTGGTCCTAATCTGCACTGCGTTGTTGCTGCTCCACCTTAAGTATTGTGTGCATTTTTGGGTGTTTTCTCAGTACGTGAAAGGCATCAAACTGTGGAGTGTGTCCAGAGGAGGGAGATCAAGATGGTGGAAGATTTCAAGGAGCAACTGAGGTCACTGGGTTTGCTCAGCTTGGAGAAGAGAAGGCTGAGGGGTGACCTCAGAAGTGCTGATTTCCTCTCTCTAGTGTGCAGTGACAGGACATGAGGAAAGGGAATGAAGCTGCATCAGGGAAGTTCAGATTGGATATTAGGGAAAGGTTCCTCACTGGAATAATGACTGGTCACTGGACTCCCAGGGAAGTGGTCCTTACACCAAGCCTGGCAGAATTCAAGGAGCACCTGGATGATGCTCTTGGCCATGTGGTTTAGGTTTAGGTGGCCCTGTGAGGAGCAGGGAGTTGAACTCAGTGACCCTCATGGGTGCCTTCCAACTTGAAAGATTCTGTGTTTTCATTGTACACATTCCATACTAGAATGTTTTTCCATTTCTGCATTTCAGGTGCCTTATCAGGAGCCAGAGAAAGCTGGGAGTATGATTCAGGAGCGAGAGACCTTCAGAGTCCAGACCTCCCCAGTCATCTTACGCTACAAAAGGTGTTGGAGTGTGGTGGAAGCAATGTGACTCAACAGGCTGCCCTGCAAAGGCTTCTAGCTCAGGCCTCAAATTTTAGCAATTCTCTTGGAGGAAGCTACTTGGAACTTGCCAACACTGTAAGTGCATTTTTCCTTCTGCTTTTAAGTTTTGCAGAAGTTTTTTTGTTTGTTTGTTTTTGAAGAAGAATTTTTATTCCAGTCTTAGAGCCCTTATGGAAACAGTTTTTATTTTATCTTTTAGAAAACCAGTGTGATTTTAGCACGTCGGTTAATTGTGTAGTGTATAGTATTTCTAAAGGTTGTAAAACCTAATTGTGTCAAAAAAGGTAGGAATTTGTGAGCAGTCAAACTGAAGTTCTTAATTCATACAATTTAACAGAAGACAATTTGTATTTAAAGACTTCCCGCCAATTACTTTCAATTGTGGTGTCAGATTGCTCAAAAGTGTTGTGCCGCAGAATTCTTCATGTTATTTCATTACTACCTGCTGAATTATTTGGTACTTGCTTTAAGCCCTGGGTGTGCCTTTTTATTTCAACAGACAAATACTATTCTCCATTTAAAAAAGCCTACATAACTCTGTGTGTGTGTGTTGGTTTTGACTGGAGAAAAGTGAATTTTCTTTACAGTGACTAGTGTGGAACTGTATTTTGAATGACACTTTTGAAGGAATAAGACAGTCCTTTTTGCTTCTCCCCCTTTTGTATTGGGATTATTTTTGTGTTTTAATTTCAACCCAGGCATCTTACAAAAGACCACCTATTTTGTAGCGTGTTTCTGGTTTAAGTTGCACAGGAGCTTAGGTGGAGAAGTAAAAGATGCTGAAATGAAAGTGAAAATTTTCTAATTTAAAAAATTACTCTTCATTGGCATGCTTGACCTAGATGAAATAGACTCCTAGTTCATGATATCATAAGATAATTCAGGCCGTAAGGGAACCTCAGGAAGTTGTCTGGCCCAATATTCTACTCAAAATGAAACTGATTGCTGACAACAGAGGAAAATCAATGTCTTCAAGCTACATTATTTAAAAAGAAAATTATGAAAAGTATCCTGAAAATGCTTCCAAAAGCCTTCTTGTTTTATCCAAGTTCCTAAACATCAGCTGATATAAGACCTGTTTCCATATGCAGAGTGAAAAAATGTAGATATTAAAACTTCCCTAGGAGAGAAAAGAATGGAAGAGAGTTGATAGTTTCTTAAAGGGATTGTGTCCTCATTTTTCCTAGGGAGGATAATAAGAGATCAGCTGTGGTTCAATCATGAACTCACACAGAAGCATATGGGAACTGTAACGAGCAGAAAACAAGCAGGCACATGTGTATTGTAAAGAAAATAATGTGAGGGAATTGAAACATTATAGGCCATTTAGCAGCTTTGTTTGTGTGTTCCATTACTCGTGGGGAAAGAAGAGCAGTTTTGAGTGAGAACACAGAACATGTAGATTTGGAAAGGAATGATCAAGGCCATCCAATATAATACCTTCTTTAAGAGGAGATAGAAGACAAACAGTACACATCTTGTTTCTCCAGTAAAACATCTGGCTGTGCCTTGGGTAATGTTTGTCAGCATCAAGGCAAGAAACATAATTTAAGTGTAACTACTAATGGTTGTACAATGAAGGTTCAGAAGTTCATGCTTACAGAGATACCATACGAAGGCTCAATGTTCAGTGTTACTCAAGAATGCCCAGTGTGATGGCTACTGTGTTGCTATGACATGTAGAAATCTAAAAAATAAAAATGCAGGAGGCTTATAAAAAATAAAGATTCCCAGGTTTTGTGGCTTTCTGAGTCAGGGGAGGACATCCGGAAAAGGTTTTTCACCCACAGAGTGGCTGAGCACTGGAAAGGCTCCCCTGAGCAGTGGTCACAGCATCACCTGATGGAGGTCAAGAAGTGTTTGGACAATGCTCTTGGGCATGTGGTGTGACTCTTGGGGTGTTTTGTGCAGGGCCAAGAGTTGGACTCAGTGATCCTGATGGGTCCCTGCCACTCAGGATATTCTATGATTCTGTGATCTCTGAATTCGTTCTATGCTTACTGTCATGAAAGATGTCTGATCTTTGTTTTAATGTGGTATACTTCAGCTTTAAAGTATTTGTTCTATGCTTTTCAAAACCACAGTAGAGTCATCAGTCTCTCATTTATATGTAGATGAATACAATAACGTCTTCATTTGACTCCTGCTGAGCACTGGTGTCATGGGTCATATGTAAATTTTTGGTTTGGCTTTATTAAAACGGAGAGAGAAAGGAGCGGGAGAAAATTGAGTTATTTACTTTGGGTTTCAGTATTTATTAATCTTTCCACAATTTTTAATACTATGGGGCATGCTTACTGCAGTCTAAATTTAGGCACTTCAAAGAGATAAACATAGCCTTCCCAGAGCTGAGATTTAATATAGGTTTTTCCTTCTCTGTCTCTTTCTCAGATCTTTTACCGAGCTGCATTTGCCATAACGACATACAAGCTGCTCCCTTGCATTCATTCTCAGAAATTACAGATCTCAGCTTTCCCATTTTTATAAGTTGAATTCAGTTAACTAATCAAGTGACAATTCTTGTTATTAATTGGTTTACTTTCTGGCAGCCTTATTTTAGCCTTCTGATGATTTTTAACTGTGCAGTCAGGCTAAAGACATCCTTGTGGTGATTATGTACTCCTCCAGCATAGATTATACCCCTCAGTCAAGACAGAGGGTCTCCATGCTGTCCTTAACATTTACGTTTTCCATTTGCAAAAGCTAAATGAACATCAGTTCACTTTGCCTGGCTTTTATAAGGGGATGTTTTTTTAAAATGCATTTTTGTAATTTTGGGAACATGCAGCTCTGCTGCATTTTATCAAAACATAATACCTGCTCTGAAGCATTTTTCTTCATCACAGGAGTGATGCAATTTTTTAAACAGTGCTGTTTGAAATTTAGCCATTTATACTCATTGCATATGTCTCTTATCACTGTTAATTTTGCATCATTTTACCATAATTGGATTTATTGAGCCATGTTCAGATTCAGCTTTTGTTTTACTTGAATAAATTATTTTGTAATCTTTATAGGGTATTAATCTCTTCCAGCATTTTCCAGATTTGCATTTTTATTCTTAAATATTAAGAACACATTCCTCATTATAGCTCTTCCACCTTGGTACCAACATTTATGACTAAAGTATTAACCTTTCACATGACTTGTTAGCACTTATTGATGATGTACCTATTTGTGCCAATAGGAGTTCTCGTTTGTATGTGTGTGTGTGTGTGTTTGGGAGTTGTAAATAATTTAAATCTTCGTGGGCAGAAAAGAATGCAAGCATTTTGAAGGATTTGTTGTTGCATTTGGATATTTGGGAATGGCCATGGGATCTCAGTGTGTACCCCACAGTGCTACAAGGACGGATGGAATTCTGTTCCAAGAGACAAAGTATTGCTGTTCTCTGAAAACATCACATGGGCAATATCTCTATATGATAGGCATATTTCACATTAAAATTCCACTGAAGTTTAATAAGCAAAAGCAATAAAATTTGCTTAAATTCCCTTTTTATAGTCTCCTTGCATGTGATTAGAATACACTTGATTTTTTTTTTTTTTGGTAGAATGTGTACATATAAATGGTAATGCGCATATGTGTGCTTCATGTTGGTTTCTGTTGCCTAAATTTGGTGTTAGGATGAATGTATTTATTGTCAGAAGTAACTACATTTGCATAAACAAAACCCATTGGGTCTGTTTCATTTGCCACAATGGTAAGATCTCTATTATTTTAGTTGGAAATACATCTGGTCTGCTGAGAAAAGTCTCTGCACCAAGGTGGTACATCTTTAAAATGCGACCCCAAGTGTGTTGATACATGGTGGCTTTTTAACTGTCTGTTCCCTGGTCTAGTGAGATTCAGAACACTTTGATCTCTGATTTTTCCATCCAAAGACACTTCAGTTATTCTGGAACCTCTTTGACTGCACCTTCCTTGCCAGAGCTTTTTTGCTTGGAAAAGATTTGATGAGAATATGGTTGACTTGCAGAGGGGAAGGATACAGCTGTGTTTTTGAGAGCAGAATGTGGTAGAATTTTGTTATGACCATGGTTTAGGAGGCTGTGTTGCTATTTCCTTCTCAAAGCAACCGTGTCACAGATGTGGTTGTTCTTAGTCAGAGAGAAAGGCTTATTTACAGAATTGCCGGAATTGCTTCCTGCAGCATCTCACTCTTCTGGCCAACCACAAAGTGTGCATAATCCTGCTTTTTATCTTGTGCAGGGCTGTCAGTGCAAGATGGATGTGTCTAGGTGGGAGGGTGTTGGTGCAGACTGCTCTACCTGCCAAATCTGCACTTCTCATCTCAAGAGGAGCTTGTTTTTGGAATGTCTCCATCAAGAGCAAACAGAAAACTAGTACAAAAATACTTTTAATGCATCTTCTTGTAACAGCTCTGGTATATACTCTTTCTTATCTCTCTCTGTCTGATTTTCATGTGTTTGTACCTCATCTGGAGGTACTAAAGACATCATTGGGCTTGAGAATGGACTGTTGGTACATCTGTGTGACAAAGTATGCTTTATGTACAGCAGGATTAAAGCAACTGAACTGGATTTAGTTCCAGCCGTGGACTCTCTGTATCAAATGCAGATACCATCTCTATTGGGTACACAACCCAAAAGTTTATAAAGTACAAAGTTAAACTGGAAATGCATGTAACAAATCAACATATAATTGTGTTAGTATTAGTTTCTCAGCATGATCACTAGCAGATGAGGACTCAATGTCTTTGTTTTAGGAAGCGTCATGTTATCTGACAATATTCTTACTGCGATACCTCTTCATTAGTCAGACTCAGCAAATGTTTGCCTTGCTAATTTTTCTTCCTGAAGAGCATTGAGCTGCAAGTTATGACAGACAGAACCACTGTTTTGAGAAGGCTATTCTTTTTAGTTGACATACTTTGAACTGAGCAGTAGTATTCTCAAAGTCACTACGGCATTCTTCAGAAACACGTTACTTTTCCTTTCCTACCTGGATCTGCTCCTTAATCAGACAAACCTAGTTTGCTGTGGTCTACTTATATTAATAAGCTTTTGTGTACAAAAGAGCACACTTAGTATTATCATTGTGTTTACATTCATGTCGGGCTGTAGTGCTGCTCATTCTGGATAACTGCTTCAAACAGTATTAATGCCCTGCTTCATCCTGAGTCACAATAAGCATTTATGTGCTCTGAGGTACATGTAAATGTAAATTAAGTGGTTTACATGTAAATTCCATACTGCTGTCATGTTATTGAGAATATAATAATTTCTTGTAATGTCTTAATGTTGTAGCAGGTACTTAGTACTTTAGCAGGAGCATATCCCAGAGGTGCTTGATGTATGACATATATTCACATGTGGTATTCTGTGATGAAATTCAAAGCGCTGAATCTTTGTCTGATCCTTTCTCCAGCACTTCAGGCAATTTGACAATACATCACTTACTCTGTTAATTCTTACCTTACCTCCTACCTTGACTGTTGGACAGCCAGCTGATATTTCTACTGTCCTTTGCTGTGTGACTGTCAGGGCATGTGCCTACATAATCAATAGGCTTTTGTTACAAAGACTGAAATTCAGGTTACCTGATGATAAAAGATGTCTTCTTGTTCATCATATGTATGTAAATGTTTATATGGCACAAGTCAGTGTAATATTAGTGTGTTAAGAGATTAAGAATTATACTGCTTAAAACCACCGTATCACTCACCCTCCCAGAAATATGTACACCTTGTGTCTGTACTGTGATTTTTCTAAGACTACATTTTGGGCTCATTTTAGCTAAGCAAGCAAATGTAGGTTTTAAACATTGGCTACTTAAAAACAGGAAGGATTGTCTGGTTGCCAAAGAAAGCAAAGCTACTTTTGCAGGGGATGAGGGGAAAAGGGCTTCCTAGAGATTTCTGGCAGTCTAGGGATACTCTTATAGCTGTCCTAAGTATGAACTATTTTCTCTGTTACTAATTTACAGGCATTAGCTGTAAATTAAATGGGAGTCCTGTGGAAATTCTTTTGGGAAATGATCTTTTAAGGGAAAGTAGCAAGGAAGTCTGAAAATAGAACCGTACTGTGAGAAAGGGAATTCTGTGGTTGGTTTGTAGGCTACTTTTGTTTGCTGTTAATGAGAATCTACTTCAAAATTTCTCATTTAATTTCCAATGCTTTTATGGTTTTAGAAACTCATTAATATTGCTATGTCCTTTTCTGGCGAGGTCTTCCCCTTTTTATTGTAACTTCTCTCTCCAAATCTACTCCGTTTTAAAGTAATTTCATTTTTGACTTAGTGTGGGAAGTTCAGCTCCTTCAGCTTCCCCACCCCTTCCCTTACAGCTGGGGAACTGGGCCCCAAAGCATCAGGTATCCCATGGTCCCAAGGCATTTCTTTTTGAATGGGCGAAGGTAATGCCTTTCTAGCCCTTCTGCATGAGGCTAGTGTGGATAGGAAATGCTTAGATTTTGTGTATTTTGAGGAATTTATTCAGTACACAGGCACTTTGTGAGATGTGTTGGAGTTTGGTTGCTTGTGTAGAGATTGATTTTTCATGAGTTACTGGCTGGGGAGTCTGTTCCATGTTTGGGAACCAGTACATAGATAAACCACAGAAGCTGGATCTCCTCCTCTTCTCCTCTTGCAGCTGTGTTTTTCCCCTATCCTACATGCAACTTCTACTGCAATTTCTTTTTCATGCCAGTGAAAATGATTGCTGTAAAAATGCAGCCTAATCATGCCTTCAGTTGGAGCTGAAATAGATAAAAAGGCCTGAAGTTGAAGATTTTAGTGGTGTGGACAGCTGAGCCTACTACAGAAACTTTGTGGCCAGGATAACCTTGCCTTCTGTGCATGTGCTTCCAAACCCAGAGTCATTTCCATTCTGACAGGCTAAAAATAGAATCCAAGAATCCCATTAAAGCAAGAACTGATTATTGGAATATAGATTCAGGAGGTTTGGCTTGCCCAAAAGCAGGCACAAAGGCAGTTTTGTCTGACAGACGTTTTTTATGTTTAGGGGTGTGGGAAGCTGTTAGCTCTTTGTCTTTGATCTCATGCCAGCATTGTAATGGACCTTGTTTGTCTCAAGCAGGCATCAGCTGTAATGGGATTATGCATTTTGTTTATACAGACCTGGCTTCTGTAACCCTCTAAAATCGTCCTCAGCTATTAGTTTTTTTCTTAAAATGGACATTCTGGATTAGGTCTGCCAAGACTCATCTGTTTTAGATGAAATGTAGTTTTTCTATCTTTTGAATTTCCAGCTTTATAACAGACATAGAGGTGAGCAAATGGCAAATGATGGTTTGGTTTTTTTTAAAATTCTGTTACTATTTCCATCTGCAGACAATCATAGCACAGTGTGGTGGGTGTTGGCGCGGGTCATATTTGTTTAGGCAGACTATTAATAGATCTTTTTGACTGAGGCTTTTAATTGGATCTTTTACATGACAGTCGAACAATCTCTCTCACAAACATATGACAAAGTTGAAGTGCAGAGAATGATGGGTTTTGACCTAGTTCTGCAGTTCTAATTGGATGATGTGAACTGCCATATGGCAATCAGGCACTATAGGAAATAGGGTCTTAACAAGTCTGTGTAAGTAGATGTTTTGAAGGTCTATAGACCAGGTTTCAAAACTTCTAATTTAGTTTAGTTGCAAGGACCTTGTATTTCTTCCCCCTCATTGCTCAGAAAATGCCCTTATGCATCCCATTTTCTTTGCTGTATTCAAGGAAGCTGTGGCTCCAGTGCAGGTATTCAGATCTTTCTACTTTTCCAAACATTTTTTTCCCTCAGTTGTCTGAAATGAAGAGGAATTCACCTGGTACAGTAAGCCAGCATCATTGCATACAGCTGTACAGAATATAGTCTTAACATTGTTATTATTAGCAGTGGCAAGCTGAGTCTGAGGGCCAAGGTTAGTCTGGTGGAGCAGGAGTACCCTCCTGGATTCTGGTGCCAGAAAGATTACCACATAGCTCTTGTCACAGGGTTTTCTTTTTAAACCGTATTTTCTGCCTGCTCTCTTGAGTGTGAGCTGCTGACTTGTGTGGAAGTTGGCAATGCTGAGTTTCTGTGAATCCTTGTTTTTTAAAAAGGTGAGAAGATGACTTATTGCCCTTTTTCTTATGCATACACTACACCATTATGTTCTGGTTACATGAAATACACAATTTTGGTAATAAAGTGAAAGTCTTAACTGCAGTGCACAGTTGCAAATGGACTCTTAAATGCTTTTGCAATTCAGTGCCAGTTTAGTTATAGTGGTGCTGTCAACTGTTATCCTGCCGACCCAGAGAGGTAAGGCAGGGTTCCCATAGAAACCTGTCAGTGCCACAGTAAAATTCATCAGGATGCTCCTATTCCTTGGAATTGTTTCTCTGTCACTGTCAGGCCTGGGACATTGACCTGAGGCAGTGCAAGATGCTGACACTACTAAAAACACCCCACTCCTCTTTGTGTTGAGGTGTTTTAAAATGACTGTGTGGTTGTCAGCTCAGCTGTTTAGGGATACTGTTTTGGTTCTAGTACTGTGAAAAATGGGAGGGGAATACTTACACTCTTGTGCTTACTGTTCTTGCTTTTTGTGAAAAACTGTTTCAGTATGATCGCTCCATTTTGGGCTAGAAAACCACATTATCACTTCTCGCCTGGGAGGCAGTTTATGATTGTAGCTGTGTTGCAGCGAGTTGGTAAACTCCACCTTTCTTCCTCGTAGGAAGGAACCAAAGTAAACTTTGTTTTTCAGGAAGGGCTGTGTCTGTTCTGTGAAGGGTTCATAACAGAATAAGTTCACCCCACAGAGGTACTCAAGTGAGGTTCACGCCTTTAAGCCAAATAACCATCTGTAATTTTGTGCAGTGAGTTTTGTATTCATGTACCTGCTTGAAACTAATTTTAGGAACGTGACTGGAGGAAAAGACATTGAATCTTTCTATTCTCTGAACTGTTAAAGAGATCATAAGTGCATATTATTGCTTGAATCTAATTTTTACATAAATACTGATTTTCTGGTATGCATTATAGAAAAGAAGGAAAAAGTCTTTGTTTCTGTAGCATCTACATGGGTGGCA
Source organism: Eopsaltria australis (assembly GCA_034509425.1). Taxonomy (NCBI): domain Eukaryota; kingdom Metazoa; phylum Chordata; class Aves; order Passeriformes; family Petroicidae; genus Eopsaltria; species Eopsaltria australis. The sequence continues at coordinate 375,273 of JAVTVJ010010813.1, read as the reverse complement.
AATGTTTTTTCATAATTGAAATGAATTGTCTTGTGTCAGGATTCTGAATTGTGAAGGCAGAACAAACAAGATGGTTTTTTTTATACTTGACATGAGGCTGTTTATTTGACTTGGTTTAGTTGGTTGATAGAGCCTTATCTGAAAGTAAACACTAGAAACAGTAAGCAAGTACTTTCTTAACAAAGTAAGGGACTATCCAGATGAGGCCTGGAAATAAGAAGATATTAGTTCTGTTATCATCTGAAGTAAGTGTAAGTGGTTTGAGAAAAACGTCTTGGGACATAGAATAAAAAAAAAACATCCGGAGAAAGTCAGAGAGATCATAAATGCTGAAGCAGGGTTGTCCACTGTCCCTCAAAATGTAAAATGGAACTGACAGATACGAAGGCTGAAGTAAATGTGAGTGAGGCAGAGGTAAGGTAGCCTTGAAGATTATGATGAGAAACTTAAATGTAGGAAGATGTAAAGGAAAAATGTCACTGGGGAGATTTAAATTGTATGTGACAAAGCAGTTAGAAGGGAAAAAATTAATTTTATAGACCAGGTCTATGTTCCAGGTTAGGAAAGAGAGTTCGGATTTTGTGTTTAGCTGTCCACAGAGGGAAAAAACACACTAATACTAATATTTACTGGCTACTAGGGACTTAAGAAATGATCTGTGGACCAACTTGCTGACCTTCATAAGCATCTACTAAACTATGCAGACACAAAATATATCAAATTAATGAATGTACATGAGGGCTGTAGGAATTCAGTTACAACAATCATCAAATAGATCTGGTTGAAAACTAGGGGGTTTGATTCACTAAAATTTTTTGATATATTATTTCAGGTCATGTCATTGTTAAAGTCATTTTAGTAATAATTTCTGCTAAAATAAAGCACCCCGAACCTTTAAGTGGTCAGAGAAGTGGACATTCTTGTAATTTACGTGCTCAAGCCAACCAAAGGCTTGTAGAGCTTGAACCAGGGATCTGTCAGATGCTTGCTTTGCATTTGCCAGAATTCATTGGACTGAAGATATTTCAAGCGGAACATTTCACTGGATCCAAATATATAGAGACAGATAGATTTAAGTGTGTGTGCACACATGTGTGAGTGTATGTATGTGTGCACTCTTGTTTGTGTAAATTTGTACAGGATATATACAAATGTCACACACAAATGGGTGAAATAGGCATATCTATGTATGTGTGTGTATATACATATGTCTTCAGAAACTATCCAACAGTTAATCTGTTAAACATTCAGTGATCTTGTCCACAGATGGTGAAATGGAATGCTTGACTAGGTGGGGGATGAAGTGTCAAAGTTCTGATGTAATCCATGGGCCAGGATCCATCCCCTTCCTTCGTGGGAATTCACATCATCATTGATCCATGGTGCGGGACACTCTAGGTTAGGGAGTTGTGTGTTCAGTGTGCCAGTGATAATGAAAGTCAGAGTGGAGAGAAATCTTGGAGTTAGGAAAAATAATTACACACAGATGTCTTGGTATAGTTCAAGGGCTGCTGAATGTTTGCAGATGCACGATCATGACTGTGAAATGGGGACTGGAGCTGGAAATGAGAGCCCGTGAAAGGCAAGATACAAAACAAAAGAGAGGTTAGGAGTGAGGAGAGAATGAAGAAAACCTCACTATTAGAGGCTGGGAAAAATATGAGAGACTTAGCAGGGGAATCCTGGCAAATATTTCTATAAAAGTGAGAAATTTTGAAAGAGATTCAGTTCACAACTGATAAACAGGAGGAAATAAAAAGTTGGCTACAAAGATAGTAGGGACTTGGAATGAAATGAATTAATTTCTGTGTGGTTAATAACTGAAGGAATGATGGACTATGAAGGGAAGCTAAGCAGAAGTATGATGGCATGAATTGTAGTTTACAGAATGGCCTTGCTGGTGTTTTTAAGCAAGGAGCAAATAAAGTGATGGTGATTAGATGGCTGTGACACAGAAATGGCAATTGTCTCCCCTTGTCCTCACAGACAAGTTGCCAACATAAATAACAAGCACACATTGACTCCTAGTCCTTTTCCTGTCCTGACCTAATGCTGAGGCTCTGTGGGGTCAGGAGGAATACAAATTAATGTGATAGGTTTGGATAAAATGACAGGAAATGAGAGTGTTTGTTTGACAGGTTGGTGAGTGGCTTCATAGTGTGAAATACTGGAGGATGGAAGGAGGGATCAAATGTGAACTCCCAAGGAGACTGGTCAGGTCAAGGACATGACTTTTTAAGTGGATTGAGTAGTTGAGAAAGGGTGAACAGGTGAGAGTAGCTGATTAAAGTGCTGTTTTGAAATTATATTATTCTGGACATGTTATCTGTTTCAGAGTAATCGAGATGGTTTGATTGAAGGAAAGAAAAAATATTTGCTAATGTTTTCTTCAGAGACAGTGCTTCATTTTGCAGTGTGAGGTTACTTCCAATTGTTTCAAATGGGTTGGATTTTTTTTTCTCTCAACCTAGGTGCATAACCTTCACTGTCACTAATGAGAACAATTTGCATCATGAACCTACCATCTCTTTCAGCCTCTCCCTTTTAAATCATGGTGCATTAGTGCTGTTGAATAAAGAATTTTCTGGAAACATTATCCAACTACTGTATTGAATTTCTGCTTCCAAGTTTAGCTTTCATGCTAATCTGAGTGCTATTTTCTCCATGGAAATTTGAACTTTCGCACTATGCCAGTATGTTTTGTGCAAGAATGAGAAGAAAAAAAAAATTGTACTCAAATCGTTTGTAGTAGATTTGCAGTAGTAAAGGTGTGATTTATTTGTGTGTTGGATTGTGCAGATCTAACTGTAGGGATAATATTGAAACAAACAAACGGGAACTAAATGCTCAGTGGACTTCAATTAGTTGCATTTCAATTACAGAGCTAATTAAACAGAACCAACCAAGAAGGCCTTATTTCATGCATCCTGGAATTGTGATCAGCTAATGGTGCATGTTGCATGCAGAGTGAAACTACTTCTCAGAAAGGGGCACACACTATGCTGAAGAATATGTGACACGCACATATTTACTAGATAATTGCTTTTATGCTGTAGTTTTCACTCTACAGCTGTTAAAATCAGGAAGGAATATTCATGTGTGCCAAGTGTGACACCTGCTCCAGTAATTGTAAGTAAATAGACTATTGTAATTACTGAGACATATTATTGAGAGGTCTTATAAAATAACGACAGTGCTAGTGTTTTGCATATTTTGTGACACTTTTAAAAGTACAGATGAGGAGGGTGACAGAGTTGTAACTTGTCCCAAAAGAATCCTTTCATTCCAGGTGATAGAGCAAATCTTATTAAATTATTATTTAGATACAATCTAAAAACTAGAAATCCTCAGTAAATCGCAGACATGTGTCAATGATTCTTTTTCTACAGCTGAATGAGAGTAAACAAATGGAATAGAGTGGCCATGGGATTATTAGTTCAACAATCAGCAAACTGGCCACACTAATGGTTGTTGCTGCATAATTCTGAAATTATCTTGGGAAGAATCTGTCAGTGCAAATGCACTTACCACAGGCAGTATGTGCATCATGAGTGCTTTAGAGGTGCATAAGGCAGTAATGGATCAGAAATGCCCTGCAACTGACTGGAAGCCCAGGCCAGTGTCTCTGTCTCGTACAGAAAGTGTCTGATGGTTGTTGTTTCTGAAAGCCTCTGTGAGGTCCATCTTCTTGTTACCCCTTCCACACTGAGGCATCCACTGTGTTATCCTGGGCTAAGAAACATCTGTAGGTTAAGAGGTCCTTCTTCCCATTCCCAGTCCAACCCTCTCCCTGCCTGTAGAGGCTAAAAAAGAAGGCAGGAGCAAGGCTGAGAGCAAGGAAGCTTTGCTGTCCTAGGAAGGGAACTGAGTCACCGAGAGAATGAACCGAGAGAGAGCTGCCAAACAACAGGGAGGGACTGAGTCCAGCAATCCCCTCTCTCACTGGGTCACAGGGTACTCTGCTCATTTCCTGGCAAGGCAGAATTGGCATACTTTTCTTTTGTTTCTTTGAAGCCTGCTTTTGGCACAAGACAGTGGGAAAATATACTTTGGCTTCAACAAAGTTCTTAGTACTCTGCTGTTACTGTATTAGGTCACTCACGTGTTTGGAAGTGGTGAAACAGCCTGCGGACAGCTGGGCAGGTCTATCTGGGAATTTGATTTCATGATGTAACATTTTCATTCAGTTAGTTAATGGACTTGGAGAAATGCTAGACGATAATGACATTTCACACAGGAACAAGTTATATGTCTTCAGATGTTCAGGTTATGTTCTTGATGCTCCTGTTTTAAAGGATATAATAGTGATATAATAGTAACTGTTTTAGGAGAATTACTACATTTAGTCTTAGCTAGCCCTCCACAATAAAGAAATGCCTGGACAGTTTATAAGGATGTTGAAACAAGTGTTGCCAGTTTTTATGGGTTAGTTAACACTTAATGCTTTCCAACTGAGAAATGTCTAATCACATACCACTCAGTGCAAGTATGCAGGGGTTCCAGTGGGAGTCAACTGGGGTTAAAGTAAAATCATTTTTCATCAGAGTTTGGTTTAACCATTTCATTCATCTGCACATGAGTTAAAAATAATTTTTAAATTTTAAACAAACTTTGTTCTGATAGTACTTGCGTGTATCTCCCAGGTTCATAGACACATTTGAAGCTGTGAATTCTGATGTTATTTTTCAGTCAGTATCTCTGTCTCTTTCTACCATGTTACCACATAGAGTAGGAAAAACGCAGAAAAAACTCCTGTGTAACATAGTTGTAGAATGCTGAGTGGATCTGGTTCAGATCCTGAAATGTCCTGCACCATTATGCCTGGGATGTGGTATCATGTGCTCTGTCTGGTCTGTCTGATGGCTGGTCTGCCAGAAATGGACAAACAATGGTGAGTTTTGAAGAAAACAAATAAGATTTTTTTATTTCTGAATGCGTATTCACAGTCAGCAGGGAAGTATTTGGCAGTATAGGGATAGAACATGGGAAGTGCAGCTTATTGAACTCATAATTAATATGGCCTCTCCTTTAGAAAAGGAAAACCTCAGAAATTTATTTTTGTATTAATTCTGAGGCTCCACCCTCTGCTTGTAAACCTGTGATGGATATGATAGAATTGGACGGAGATAAGGTTGGAGCAGATTATAAACGGGAAAATAAAGTTAATAGGAGTAGTGATACAAAATACAAAAGACTGTTACTGCCTTGTTTCTGAAGCCATAGTTTTGAAAAGATAAAACACTTTCAAATGTACTGTGTCAGCTGCAGGAAGTTTTGAATGGAAGACGTTGGGGTTTTATCTTATCTATGAAAAATGAGCTAAGTCACTCTACAGCACCTTTGTTTCTGGGTACAAATCCCTGTTAATCACTTTCTAGTGCACAGGTGTACAACACTGCTGTGGATATGATGTTCCCATGCTGCAGTCGGGGGCAGCCTGCACCCCCCGGGTCCCTCCCCACTGGAGGGGACAGCGCAGTCTCTCCCAGTGTCACCCTGTGCCGTGAGACACCATCCCTCTGCCAGCAGAGAGCAGTGCAGTCCTTCGCCGGGATTTCAGGGGCCATAACTGGAAACACATGTGAGAAACAAAGCAGATGAGTAAGGAGGTATATACACAGAAGCATTGAACGCGGAGGCAGACCTGAATGTGAAGGTGGGACAGGGAGGATGCACTCGATGGGGAAAACAATGGAGAGTGGAGGCAATGCAAGGTGGGCATGAAAAGAGGAAGGGAAACCCCAAAACACAGACTGTGCTCAAGCAAATTGGAGACCTAAAGGATGAAAGTAAAACATCCTGGAAAGAGATTGTGGCATTCCTGTTACCCTGTGAGCCAGAGGAGTGTTGCAGTTCCTGGTGCTGGGCATGGAGGAAGGAGAGGGATGCAGAAAGTGCAGCCACTCTGTAGTACCATGGAGCAATATAGGTGTGTTTTTCTTGGTTCTGGATCTTAATGGTGCTTCTTGTATTGTCATTGGGGTGAATTATCCCTATGTCTACATGCTGATACTAATCTGTGACTAACAGAGGAGAAAGAAAAACTCACACAACTATTTTCAAAATGCTGCTCTTGGAGTGCATTGTTTCCCATGAAAATATTTTTGCCAGAGTGCAAGGATAGAGGCACGGTTTGTATAGCATTTATTTCTGATTCTTATATTTGGGGGTTTTTTCTGAACTAATATGACACTTCAATAATACATTGTATTAAGATGATCAGATAAATTTCAGCTGCAGAGGATTATGTTTCCTACATCTGACTCAAAAAGTACATCATAATCCAATCAAAAAGTGTGTGGGACTGTCACTGTGTTTTAGGGAACAGAGAAAAGGGGAAAAGGAGTAGTCATTTCTTGTAATTGGGTACAGCATGCCCACAAATCCAACTTATTATGGATTTTCCTAGATTTTTAGCAGAATGTTGAAAGCAAATGTTTTTTTCTCCCCTTCTTCCAGTAGCATCTCCTGAACTCTTTGTAAAATGTCAGTCTGTTATGTAAAATCTGCAGCGTTCTAATGGTGCTTTCAGGCTTGCTGTGACCTTTTGAAATCATTACAACCCCCACCCATTACAGCCCCCCATTTTTCCTTAGTTAATTGCACACAGGAATAGGGAAATGGGAATCCAATTTATTGTTATCCAGGTGGCGTTTCCTGTTGCTTAGCTTTATAGTTTTCTGTATAGTAATTAGTATGCAGAAAACTGGAGAGATGCCTGTAGTTCTAAAATGAACTCTCTGTAGCTCTCTCCCTCTCTCCCTCCCTCCCACTTGCACTCTCCTTTTGGCACCGCCCCTTCCATGCACCCTTTAGCCAGCAGCAAGACAGCTGTGTTTGATCATAAACCACTTAAACTCCAGGCTCACTGGCAGGGGAAACTTTAGCGTGAAGTGCAGCATTGGTTTCTCTTGGGGAGGCGAGCTTTCTTTTTTCCTTTCTGCCTCCCCAAATACTGAGGACTGTAGCAGCACTCTCCTTTTAATTTCTCTGTGAACTTGTGTGAAGCTTGTCAAATTTTTCTGAGTATGTTCGGCGGCATTGGGAGATGCCCTTTAACAGAGTTGTGGAAAAGAGCAGCATAAAGCAGACAGCAGAGATGAAGCACGCCTTGTAGATGGACTAAGACAGCCCTGGGATCCTGGTAAGCACTTCATTCCCTGCATTCTCTGAGCACTTCACATTATTAACAAGTCTCTCGCAGCAATGGATTGTCTGTGAAGTCAAAATCAGTTTGGCTCTTTTAGAAGATCTTGCATCATTAACTTAAACTCTCAATGTGGAGTAAAAATGGCTGTCTAGAGCAAAATGTATAAGAGAGAAAAATTTTGGAGAAGAAAGTATTGAACCAGTTGAACAAAGCTTTGAAGCATTAAAATCTGCAGAAATCGTCAAGCCCTGAGAAGTCTAATCATGAATTCTGGAGTTGCTATGAAATATGGAAATGACTCCCCTGCAGAGCTGAGTGAGGTAAGCAGTTTCAGTGTCCTTCTTTACGCTTTAAAAAGAAACATTTCCCATTCGGGCTTTCAGTCCGCGAGCAATGCAATTAAAAATTAATAGAATGTGTATCTTGCTATAACTTGCTGTGCCAGTCAGGAAATGACCTGAACTTTTTTGCTGCTTTGCTCTGAATGAGTGGTGAAAGGCTAACGATTGCAACCATGTAGAGACATTTTTCCTGTTACCCTGCAGCAGTGATTGCCTTCCCTTCGAGAGCTGTGTTTATACCCAACATTCATCTTTGCAGTAGGTGAAATATGGAGATCTCAGTTGAGATTAAACAGATGGTGATTAATTTAGGAGAGAGGTGGGGTGAGTGGAAAATGGCAAATATTTATTGGTAAGACAACAACATTGGCAGAAGTTGTGTTTGCTTGTATTTAGCCAAGGTGATACTGTTCGTTTAGGTTAGATGAATTAGGTTACTTTCCTTCCTTGCCTAAAAGAAAACAAGTAATGAGAAACTTTCTGCTTTTCCCCTGGAAACCATAGTAAAGCTGTTATTTCTTATAGTTGGGGGTGTGTTTTTTGTGTAACATGACTGTGTGTGTTTTTAATAAATCTAAAATTAAAGCCATATCAGATGTTATGCAAATTCTTAATAAATATTTTAGAAGTGGGATACTTTGTCAGTTACTGAAATGTCTTACATGTGTAATCCTTATGGGCTTTACATAGAACTGCTAATTTAGTTATGCTATGAAATCCCAATCATTTGATTAAGGTCGTTTTGTAGGAAATTGAATCTGCAGTCTGTCTTGCCCCAGTTTAACTGAAGTGCTTCTCTATTCCTTTTGCCCATTTCTTTGATATATCCTTTACTGTGACATATCCTTTATATGCTTGGTTTTTTAAGGAATATTAGTAGGATATGCTTGGCAGAATAAGAGAGTTAACAGTTTCTAGAGTTAATTGTATAGAGAAAGGAGATACTGAGGAATAGAATGGAATAATAATATAAATGGAACAAATCAGTAGGCTAGTGAGGGAGGCAACAATATAGGGGAAAGCACAGTAAATATGTGAAAGATAAGCAGGTGCTGTACCCTGCCATACCAGAGGACAGTAGGTTTGTGACTGGGAGGTTCTGGTGAAAGAAATGTCATGTTTATTTCTCCTTAAAGTGAAAAGAGTTCCATTTCATTATTTCTCTGTTACTTTTCTCAAAGTATTGCTTAGAAATTCAGTATTGGCAATGCAGCCTGAGTGAGATTCATAAATTGAGCATAAAAGCCTGGGTTACTTTTGGTCAGTTTCTGGCTATGGTTGTATTGATGGTGATCACTGCTTTCTATCCTGTCAACATCTAATTTTCAAGACTTTGAAAGATGACACAGATCATGGAGTGTCTCAAAGAATTGATAGTTGAGTCACTGTTTGAAGCAGGTAGTATTTACATTGCTACCTTGAAATTACTTACTCATGTTTCCTTCATGCATCCACTGAGTAAGACTTGTTGTGAGAAATACCTTTTTTTTCTGATGTTTTAATGTGGGAAATTCTGAAAGGAGTCTGTGACTCTGCACCATGCAACACTTCCATTGTTTAGGTGTTTTTTTCCCCCAACAAGCTTTCTTCAGTCCTTAGTACACATTTGTACTCTGGTGCTACAGGTGGACTAGGAATAGGCCCCTGTTTGACTGCAGATGTAGCAGAGAAGATCTTTTAACTCTTAACTTTCCCTGGCTGCTTATCATTTGCTTGCTGCTCATCTTGGTCTTTGCAGTTGGAGCTGTAGCGAGCCTTAGCCAGAGTCACCAAGAAGGGCTGGGCCACCTTCAGCAGTGATCTTGGGTAAAACACAGGGTTTTCAGTGAAACACAGAGACCTCACAAAAGTGTCGCATTCCACCTCTCAGAGGGAAGAAGATGCATAAGTACTCTGAGATGTAGTAGATAGCTGCTCACCCCTAATCATTAATTTCTCAACCAGCTCTCTCTAATTTTTATGCTCGTATTAGATCATTCCCTGTTGGTGACTGGTACTTGCTATAATTGAAGGTAAAAAGTCCTGGGTAAAGGTTGTACCTGTGGTTTATGTACCTGTATTTTTCACATTTTTGTTGTGCTCTTCTCCTTCCTTTCTGGCTCTGTCTTCTATACACTGTATTTATTCTTGATCAATGGATGACAGTAGCCTTATGTTCATTTAAATGATGGAAAAATGACTACAACAGGAATTTGATTAAATGGCTGCTGTCTTAGTGTGTGTTCACATGTACATTCATCTCTACAGACAGCTCAAGTTCTGATATTACAGTGGGCTGCTACTGCTGTGCATACTTGAATGCCAAATGTGATAACAGAGCAAGAAATACCATGATTCACATGATGCACAGTGGGTTTTCATGTAGGTGCCTTGATCTCTTTATCTCAGAGTGTGGAGCTCTAGGCATGAAACTACTGTTATTAAAATAAACAGGAAAACTACAAAGCCCTGAAGATATAATAAATGCATTCTTGACTGGATACATTAGACAAAAGAAAAAATAAATTTATTGCAATTCATTCCATTTGTATTAGAACTTCCTACCTGAGATTTACATCTCTCTTTGGCAAGAGCTAAAGGATGTGTTTCTTGTCCAAGTCACAGTATGATTGTAGAAACTTGTGTATAGTTGATGTTTGCTATTCCTAAACTCTTGTCCAGGTAAACAGAAGTCTTGATAGTCTTTATTTACTCACCTGCCCCCATCCAAAGGTCATGCAGAAGGCAGAAGAAAAATAAAAAGTGTTTTCTGTTGTAGGTCATTCAGATCTCCACAAAACTCATGCTCTGTGGTTCCCTAGCTCCAGAGTTCAAGCTGGTTTGTTACTGAAACGCGTCAGTTCATGTTTCCCCATTTCTTCTGCTCTTCTTTGCCTTTAAGTCTGAAGTCCAAAGAAGGAAAGATTATGCAGTTTCCTGTGTGCATGGTAGATCTGTCATGTTGTACCTGCTTAGAGAATTAGAAGAAACATTGTTCTTACATAGCAAGGTGGTGTTAGGCTTGGTGGTTTGCAAGATTTGGGGGGATTTTTTTTGTATATATAAGATACATTAAGAGAGGCCTGTTGTTTAGTGCGTGAGGATCTACAACAGCCTGTGGTACCTTTGTAAATAGGTAACAGTGGCCAAAAAAGCTCTGTTCTACTATTCTGAAGTGGGCCTTCACCTGTCCATATTAAGACTTAACACAATTTGCAGAGATTGCGTTTAAGGCTTGAATCAAGTAAGGGTGAGATTTATATGCATAACATACTACCCAAATTATGAAAGCTGTGATTGGATCCCTTCAATTTCTTACTCACACAATTCTGAATGCCTTTGTTGTAAACACAAGGCATATTTTTAAAGCCAACATCAGGGATTTCACTGGAAACATGTACAGGTTAACAGTGGGGTGCCCGTAATTGCAGACTGTTTTGTGCATCATTAAAAATGAAACTTTGTATCAGAATTTAAATGCTTTTTTCCTATTAAATTGGCCGTTCTGCAGATAGTTCATCTAGAAGGATCTGGATTGTCTAACCTGTATTTTCTTCCAAATTCAAAGGTACTACCTGGCTTTAAACCCCAGCAGTCTGAGGAGGTATCCTCTACATACTAACACTGATCTTACATGCTCCCCTGGCCATTCACTGTAGAGATGATGTGCTGAAATAGGGAGAGCTGTGGTCTGACCTGATACACCTGTTGGACTAAACGTGGCCAGCAGCTATGCCCATACCTAATGCTGGGACAGTTAAAATTATTAGTGCAGGAATATGAAAGAAAATTTTAAGTGCTGAGCTTAATGATATTTTTCTCAATTGTATGCTTAAGAGATAAATTTGATCTTTGAATTAAAAGCCAAACCATGTTCTTGGCTATAATTTTCATTAAGTGAGCCTTGTGAATTTGCTGGTAGTAAGACTGTGCCTAAGAGATTTTGTAATGATATAAGGGCTGATATTACAGCGAAGCAATACATTCAGCATTGCAGCTGATTTGTATAATGTTACTGTTTATTGTATTCTTTTAGCACTTTCTGCATGAATTGACAGTGTATAACATCTGAAAAGTTTATTTTATTATTTTCTGCACAGCAAAATTAGGAGATAGCATGCTGCTTTAGGTGCAGACTTTATATTGCCTACTTCTTAGTTTTTGGAGGTCAGTTGTTTAGGATACAGATGTCATATGTGATAGCATTAGCTACAGCTTCATATTCTTCTAACCCTTTACATTGCCTGGAATAAACAGATGGGCTGTTTGTTGTGGAAAAATTACTAACTTATTTGTCTTAACAACAAGGTGTTTAAAATTCAGGGGAGGGGAAGGAAGGATAGGCTTCAAAGCTGGTGTTTGTGTAGGAAGCAGAATAATGAGTTCATATAAGAGATTACACAAAAATCTTAGATGTAAAGAAAGGACCAAATTTGAAAGGCTTAAATTCTAACTTTTTAGTAATTTTATGGTAGGACAATATTGCACTTCCTTCTCAGATTTATGTTCCACTGCTGCTCTACTTATAAACTAAACTCTGATGAAAAACATTGTAGAAGGAGAATTGCAGAAATAAGAGGGGCTGCCTGGCTTGAAGTTGTGTACACAAGTCCAGCGAGTGTGAGGGAGCTGTGGGATGAGGTGGGTAACCAGCAGAGCAGGGCATCACTCAAAGCCTTCCTGGCAGAGGAAGAGTTCAGTGGTGACCATCCCCACCCTGAGGTACTTTCCCATGTGTGCCTCTGCTCCTTTAGAACAAGCGCCAGCTTGTGCTGTCACTGTACCTACGTGTGGAGAAAGAGCACTGATGGAATGGGGAAGAGGTTTCTTACGTGTTCCAAGGTAGGATTAAATCCCAAACACTTGTTTTATCTTCCTGAGCTTGGTAGTCTTCCAAGAAAATCAGTGCATAAATATCACCCTAATAATGCATCCGCTTCCTGAATGGTCTCTGGTCATGCAACAAATGTGCCAGGGTATTTCCAATGCCTCTCATGAGCAGGTAAACACCACATTCTACTCCAGTTCCATCTTTGCTACTGGATATAGCCTTGGCTGTCAGTGTCAAAGCTGTGCAGGTTGTGACACAGAAGGGTGTATTGTGCCTTGCCAACAGGGAAGGTGTGTTTTCCCCAGTCAGAAGATGTTTTGGGAAATGTGATAAATTATTAATCCTTTAAAATATTGCAGCCTTACAATAGAACAGAGTGGAATGTGGTTATCAAATAGCAAACATGGCATATTTTAGAATTATTTTTACCTTGAAAAAGTTGCATAACTGATTTTTTCCTAACAGTAGGCAAATCAAAAAGATGAGCAGTGTGAACTGCTAAACTCTTAGAAAAATGAGCAACACAACCAAGTCTGCTTAAATCAAAATACCTTAAGGAGAAACTTTCTTAAGTGGTATCTAGTGGAGAGCTGAGTGAAACTTCAATCTGGAGGCAGCAACACTTGTAGCCTTACAAGAATGTTCTCAGCTTTGGTGCTTTAGAGATTCTGAGGTAAAGTTTGCAAATCTTTGGGTTAACTCTCTCCTTTTTCCTAGTTCAAATGGGCTTTGTGAAGTACTAGTCAACCTTGCAAACCTGACATTTTCCCATGCTGTTGTCATGAGGAGAGTGGAGACATTAAATATGAAATATAATCACAGATTTTAAAGACCTACTATGTGTCTCTGTTGCACTGATGTATCTGTAGTAATTTAGAGAAAATGCTTCAATGGTAAACTTTAATGGACATGCTTTTGGGCAGTGACTGTAAGTCTGAATGCAGCCTTTAGATTGGGTCCATAGTCAAACTGAGGGTGTTCTGGCATGATTAATACAAGTAATTTACAGTGTGTATGGTATTTCCAGTGTTAAAAACATAGTGACTTCAAAGAAAATGTTTTTTCCTGGATTTGTGTGAGCTGCTTATCAGGCACAGAGTGTGTTCCAGGCTTGGCTATTATTAAATTTCAGCACTATAAAAAGATTAGTCAAAATGCCCAGACACTGTCAGCACTGATAATGCTCTTCTGCAGCCTCCTAATGAAAAAAAGACAAAAGTTATGTAACTTATCTATCTCATATTTTAATATTCCTTACTCCTAAAAAAATCATGTTTGAAAAATGCCTTATATGCTGAAAAATCTGTTGGGACAAATATCTGCTGTGAAAGTACCATTAACAATGTATTAGATTGTCTAATTGCTTTAGAGACTTGATGTTTTTATTCATAGATAAAAAAGTCAGAGTTCATTCCTGGAAGATTTTTGGAGATAAGGATTGTAATCTTTTCCCTCCTCCTCTTCCAGCTTGGAAAAGCAAAATGTGTTTTTGCCTTTGATCAGACTTGAACATACCAGAATGTGGCTCTGTGTGGGAACAATTAAAAGATTCTTCTTTCAGAAGGTTTTTTTCATGTGTTCCTCTGCAGTCTCTGGATTTCTAGTCTGTAAAGGGACACATAAACAAAAGGTTCTGAAAGAAGAATAGATTGCAAGGTTGAGGTTTGCAAAGGCAGAAGTTTATGTGGGAAGAGAGGACACAAAGAGAGGCTGTGTCATTGAACTGGGCAGCTACAGTGGGGTGTCACCACATTCCTTGTCTGGGGCTCTGAGTAGTTTGATGTATGATTGAAAAGGAAATGTGTTGATGTCACATCTTGGTGTTTTCCTTATGTTTAGGTTTCACTGTCTTTGTGGCATTGTATGGTATATCTAGCTGCAGGTTTTACTTGTGATGAGAATTTCTGCTTCATAATTAAGTAGCAAGGGAAGGCTTAATTGGACTTTTCTGTTACATGTAGTAATAATATACCAATTTATGTACTCTGTGATGGTCTCTGAGTTCAGAGATTCTGAGGGATGGAAGTTTGGTTTGGGGTCTGATGTTGGTAAAGAAGTTGTTTTGACAGTGGTGGAACCTGCTTTAGGCAGACTCATGTCAGGATTTCCCGTATAAATTAACTGTCTGTATGAACGATGTAAATTTTCTGTAGATTTAGATTTTAACTATCTCTAGTGAATAGAAATATTCATTAAGGCTCTGGAAATTGGCTTATATGTTCTGACTCTGTTGCAATTATACATGAAAATTAATCATTAAAAGTAAAGTATTGACAGAAATCTTTTCAGCCCTCCCACAATTAAAGAAATACAGAAAGAAGTATTTTTTCATTATGCTTAGATTTACCCCACATGGTTGTTTGTAATATTATTGGTTGCATGCTAAGTTTTATAAATTATTCTCAGTAACCTTTGCAGAATTTTTGAAATGCTTCAGAAGGTGGTTGCTGGATTTTATTGCAGATTATTGGGATATCACTAAAAATGCGATACATCACAAAATAGAAATATACATCAGGATTATGGCCATCTGCTGATAACTGAAATGAGGTACTGTTTAAAAAACAGACCATTTATACATTTTAAAAGGCTATTTCAGTGTTTGCTAGATTCACAACAGCACCTCTGCCAGAGCGACTTTTTGAAACGTTTCCAAAGAAAGCAAATTGTTTGGTTGCAGTGATGGAATTATAGTTGTCAGTGCAGAACTGTGATACATGGTTGTGATGACAGAGAAATACAAGATCGTTACTATGCTATGTGATAAGTCCAAAACTATTTTAGTGACAACTCGGTGTCCTTCTGAACCGTGTCCGCAGGGGTTTGGCTGAAGCTGGTGCTCCCACAAAGCCTCACAGGTGCCTGTCTTGAAAAGTGTACCCTTTGTAGACTGTAAACCCAAAAGAATCATTTGCTTGCAAAGACATTGTGTTACCTGGCCTTCATCTACTAGAGGCTGTGATAATCCTTCCCCAACCTGTGCTGCCTATCCTTCAGGGGGCTGAAAGCCACTAGTTTGATAATCTTTTGAACTTTGCATCCTATCTAAATTGCACAGATTGTTTACCCTTAAGCTGCTGCCAGGTAGGAGGTAGTAGAATCTAGCTGGCAGTGAACTGTAGTTGGGACTGATACTGCTACTCCTCAAGGGGCACATCAGCTGAATCTTCCTTCCTTTGCCTGGATTCATGTGCTTGAGATGGGTTTTGCAGCCATGTACAAAAGCTAAAGTGGATATTGTCATCTGCAGAAAATACGAGGTACCCCCTTTAGAATGGTGTGCTCAGGACTGTTCTTTGCTGTTTTACGTTTGACTTTTTTTCTTTTTACATTACATGTAAAACATTTTATCTTCGTGAGATAATTTTGTTTTTCCATCCCTTAATCTCTTTTTTCCTTCTTCTTTTTTTTTTTTTTTGTACAGCATTGTACAGCATAATTTTTTTCAAGCTACTGATGCTGCTCTTGTCTAATTGACTGACTTAAGTGGTTCTTTTTATTTGAACTGATTTTCCCCTGTACTTGGATAGTTTTATTTAAACTCATGGTGGTTGACCTGTTCATCAGCTGGTTCTTTCTTTTTGTGTGTTGTAATCTCACTCCTGTAGGAAGAGATGATTCTCTCATGATTCTTGGTATAGCGGAGATCAATGATCTGCCAGGTATAACTCACCTGGTGGAAGGTCTGGCCCATGCTAAATAAGAATGCAGTTAATTTCAGTGAAATATGTAAGTACAGTAAATCTTCAAGGGGAAAAATGTTTGTCTGCCTGAAGCAGATAAGTTGCCTGCTATATGTGAAGAACAAAAATTGTTAACAGTATTTCCAATTATACTTTTCTTCTGTCTTATGAGATGGTGGATTAAAGAATGGACAGAATCTCTTTATTTCTCCTCATCCACTAATGGATATCTTCCCTGTGGAGCAAAGTAGGAAAAAACGTGTATTGATTCATAACTGTCAAGTCATAATTGCATGGAGACCTGTATTAATTTAGTTACTTGGTGAGAGAGATCTGCAAAACATGGAACTTTTTTTCCATGCTTTTAAAAACTTACAGATTCTGTCTCACATCCTGCAGGGTTGAATACTTATGAATACCCACAATTATCTTTCTTTGTGAAACTCCATGTGGTTGAATTTCAATTCAACCCCTTCTGGAATGGAAATAAATGTGCTAATTGCTTTTCATGAAGGTAGGTTTTCTCTTTTCCTGTGAGAATTTCTTTAACTTCCTATATTTCTGTATTGTGTGTTAGGCTGAATCTCTTTTTATAGCATATTTAAGCACTTTTAAATACAATGATTGATGCCAAAGAGTTATAGGCAAGTGTCATATCTCATTCAGAATGTTGCATAATCATATTCTTCAGTAATGAGATGTCATTTCCCATTATAGAATCACAGAATGGTTGAGGCTGTCAGGGACCTCTGGTTGTCACCTGGTCTAAGCCCCTGCTCAGGTGGGGTCAATTAGAGCTGAGTGCCCAAGACTGAAAAGCTTTTGAGTATCTCCAAGCATGGAGACTCCACCACCTCCCTGAGTAACCAGTGCTCAGTCACCCTCACAGGGAAAAGGAGTTTCCTGATGTTCAGAGGGAACCTCCTGTGTTTCAGTGTGTGCCCGTCACCTCTGGTGCTGTCACTGGGCACCATTGGAAAGAGCCTGGATCCATCCTCCTTGCACCCTCCCTGCAGGTGTTTTTGTACATTGGTGAGATCCCCTGAGCCTGCTCCTCTCCAGGATGAACAGTCCCAGCTTTCTCAGCCTTTTCCCATAGGAGGGATGCTGGAGTCCATCCATCACCTTGGTGTCCCTTTGCTGTACTCTCCCCACTGTGTCCATGCCTGTTTTGTATTGGGGAGCCCAGAACGGGACCCAACACACCAGTGCTGAGAAGAACAGATGGCTCTCTTGATCTGCTGTCAGTACTTTGCCCAATCCAGCCCAGAATCCATCCACCTTCTTTGCAGCAAGAGTGTGTTGCTGGCTCATGTTCAGTTTGGTGTCCACCAGCTTTCATAGGCCTCTTTCTCTTCAGAACCTTATCCCATGGGACTTTTCCAAGGAGAGGTCTACAGCTGTGATCTTGATTTTTGACCACCTCTCTCCTCTCTGCATCGTAAACTCCACTGTCTTGTGGTTATGAGAGTGGTCAAATAATATTTCTGTAAGTGCATGAACTGTTGTGCCTTTGAAAATGATAGGAGCATGGTATATATTTGAATCAAAAAGAAAAAAATAATTTAGAAACACCAAGGGAATTTTCTGTGAATAAACAAAATATTTACTTGCAGAACATTTATTGAGTTAATTCTGTTGGAAACGTCTGTCTTGGAGTGTCAAGAGAGGGTAGTATCCTACCATGAATAATTCCTTAAAAGGAATTAGTAAGCTTCAGAAATTGTCAGTTTATTTAAACGTTTAATTTCATTCTGTTGAATGGTATGATTAGAATTTGGTAGATTTTTTTCATTGCTCTAATTAAAAAAAAGAAAAAAAGGTGAAGTACTACAAAGGATGACCTATAGTGATTAAAAAAAACCAAAGAAAAGATAGAAGGGGAAAACCTTTTCTCTGTTTGTCTTTATGCCCTTGCTGCTAATTTTTAGAGCAATTACAGTGGCTTTTCATGGGAGATGTTTTCCTTCCAAGAGAACAAAGGAAGAATTTTGCAGTTTTAGTTCTTACCAGATGTTGACATTATGTATGTTCTGTCTCGTATAATGCTGCCTTCATAAGGATCTGAAAAAGCAATACTACAGAAATAAATCGCAGTAGGGAAGTCTAAATTTAGATTTTGTTTTTTAAATACAGTAATGTGGGAGTTTCTAGTGTTAATGAGTTTTCTGTTAATCCAGAATCCAGCTCAGTTTGTTCACTTAAATCAGCTTTGAAGTTAGACTTAGATTTCAAAGACACATTCGTAGTAAATTCAATCTGAAAAGAACATGAATAATTCCTGATGTGGGTATGGATGTCCTGATGTTTAGTACTGCATTATACCAAGTCCCTGAAGATGACAGATTTATCTGGTGTATCTGTGTGTTACTGTAAGGGATTAATGGGACACCATTTCTGAGAAGCAGGAAAATTCTACAGTGATTAAAATCCATACACAGTTTGGCTCATTCACAATGTATAAACACATCCCAGTGGATCAAAACAAAGTTAAAAACTGGTGATTCCCTTCCCCATGAAAGGACTGTTTTTTAGTACCACTGTTCTATCGTGGTCGTGTGAACACTGTTTGGTGCTTGGTACAATCAGGATGGAAGCACTCTACAGTGTAGGAAAAGCTGAGAACAGCAATCAGCATCCATTGGGAAACGGGGGGGGGTGGGGGGGGGGGGGAGAAAATAGAAAGATGTCTAGAGGAAATATACCTCAAACTTATGATAAGAAGCTACATGAGTTTCTTGTGAACTTTTGCCATTGCTGATTCATGACTTCAAAGGGATTCAGGGCATCATTTTGACAACTGAGTCAGCATTAATATTTAAATATAGGAGCAGAGATTTAACTGAGAAATTAAAATGATGGATTTATGTGGTCTTTGGGTTCAAGGAAGTAATTCCCAATCCAGGTATAGTAGTTTTTTGGTATTTTCTAGATTTGTTTTCCCCATCAAACTGGGCTGCGTCTAAAGCTGCGCTCTTATTTCTCTGAATGGGAATTGTAAACAGTTGGTAGCCTTAAATCATCTGACTTATCCTGGAATGGTTAAAGGACCATGCTGCCAAGATTTAGTGATTATTATTTATTTAGACCAAGTGTAAAGCCCTGTCTTCTCTACAGAAAGTATAAATAGAACAACTGATAGAGTAAGCTTTGTGTTAGATTTGAAATGCCAGTAATATGCAGTACCATTGCCATGACAGTGATGCTTTGTATTTTATAGTGCATTTCATTTAATGAGCTGAAATAAGCTGCACACCATTATTGATGCAATTCTGTCATTGTAATATGTAAGAACTTAAATTTCAATTTATTAATTTCACTATGTTACTATGATTTATCAAAAATCTTACTAACCAAACTAGTATTTCAGTTCCAGTTGCTTGGCTTGGTCTTGCAAATAGGAATGTATCCAGCTGAAGCATGGTTATGAAATTGTACTTAAAACAGTTTTTTAGTAAAACAAAATAATTTTAGAGGATTCTACTGATAGGCTGAATTGGTACAGGTTTACTTTTTTAAAGAATGGCAGTGTTGTGGCTTTAATGCAGATTTTGTGGCATTGCTTGAAGAGACGATGCGATCTAGTAACTTTGAGAAAACAGATTTTTGAAAAAGGTGACCATGATACAGAGGATTTCTAGACCATGGGGTCTTCCAGTTTATATATTTTAAGATAAATTGTTAGCTTCCTTTTTCTCCTGCTCATAATAGTTGTATTTAGATCCTGAAAGCTCAATCAACAGAAATTTTGAGTTTTATAGTTTGCCTCTGAGTGGGCTTTTCTGCCTCTTTGTTTTCTGTGCCTGCAGCTCATTCTCTTCTGTCCTTCTTAGAGCTTCACTAAATGCACTGTGTGTCCTCAGCTTTCATTAGCCTTTTCTTTCAGCCCTCTTGCATTTGCTAATTTATTGTTGCTGCCCTTGATCCCTTTGCCTTTTGCATGTGCCAGTTTACCTCTCTCCTGTCTCTGTCCTTCTATTAATGTTGCGCTCCAAGAATGTGCAGGGTCCTCTGGAGTTCTCACTGCTATTCTTCAGTAAAGGAAGAAGGAATCCCTCCTCTGGCAGGACTGTGTGAGGCTGCAAGTGTTTGGAGAAAGGGCTTGGTTCTCTTGGCACAAAGGCAAGCTTCTGCCCTGTGATTAATTAGCGTGATGTTGCAGCAAATGAACTGTTGCAATTAAACCATTGCAGTAACAAAACACAATGAGCAACAGCACTTAAGGCTGGCACAGGCAAGGGGAGGCTCATCCCAGGTGGTGCTGGTCCATCCAAAAAATTTTAGCACAAAACCACTCCCTTTGTGTACCCATAGATATAAGAGTTCCTGAAGATTACACAGTATTTAAAAGCCTAATGGTGGAAGTAAGATTTGTGGAGATTTTATGGTTTAAGTTTTTTGCCTTAGGAGCTGTACTTTTTTGTTGTGGAATACTTTGTACAAAGTCAAGCTTTCTTGAGACACTGACATTGTGAGAGGGCTTTTCCTGGAGAACTCAAAAGGTATGTTGGCCAGGCTAATTTTACTGAAATTCCTGTGTCACATCACTATTTTGCAAATAGCTGTCTCTTCAGACTTTAGGTTTGATGACTACCGACCATAAGCAATAATAGATCTTATGAAGGTTCTTTTACTTTTTCCCTGTGAGCTCTCATGCAATCTCCTGAAATATCCTCCTCTTCAGTAACTTTTTTCTGCTGTGGCATTTGTACGCTGTCTGAATGTAGTTAGTTCTGGTTGTTCTGAGCTATAGTAATAGTAATTTGCAAATGTCACATGCCTAGAAGTTCCACAGTGCCACTACTGTTTCTTCTTGTTCTTGCCTAAAGCCAGAGTCTTATGGCAGCTTAAAAGGGAAAACAAAATCTTTAAGCAGAGAAGAAAATATTACTGAATGCTTTGATGCTCTTCTTTCCTTAAAAGGGAATAAATGGCTTTGAAGTTTAACTTAGTTCTGTTCTGTCTGATGGTTTACTAACTTCTCTTTGGCATTTTAACAGAAATTATGAGAAACTATTGATGTAGATAAACTGAGACCTTTGTGACCAGAGTGAAAGCATGGACATTTCAGCACTCTCTCATGCTATTACCCCAGGTGTTTTGCTTTCAGTGCTGCTGCATTTCGTGCACAAAATTTTATATGCAGAAAGGTATAGACCTGGCAACACCCTAATAAGTGATATGCAATTCATACCTATATGCCAGATACATTGATTATGATTATGAACTCATTGCACTATAATAATTTTTCAATATAAATAAAAATATTCTTCACTTAGTAATTTTTTAAGCCCCACAAAAACAGTGCTTCTTATTGGGCTGAACTAAAATGAATGCTGAAGTAAAAAGATACTGCAAAGGAAAGAGTACAGTTTTTTGCTAGGTCACGTTCCAAGAAATAATTTTTGCAAGTCTGACAGTATTTCCAAATTATAAATGAAGTGTACCTATTTAAAATTCAGTAAACATAAAAATAATACCATTATTTTTGTTTACATTTTTTGATGACTCTGTTTTTTTTATCAGAGATTTTTAAAAAAGTGCAGTCATAAACTACCTGGAAGTTGCAGTTTTACAGCACTGCTGAGAGGGTTCTGTTTGGTTTTACTAAAATACTTCTGTCTAAGACTGGGTGACATGAAAAAAATAACTCACTGATGTTGTTGCTTAATAAATAGTTGCTGCCAAAAGAAATTGATTGTCTAAGCAGTAGACTAACGAAGATCACATAATTTTATGTTAGTTGGACGAACTAACATTTGAGGATTTAACTAATCTTGCAAATGATCAGTGTTTACTGAGGTAAAATGTTACCCATGTTCTTAGTGAGTTTTTATACGAAAGCTGAAGTTACCAGTATGAAATTGATTTCTGCTTTTATTAAAAATCCCAGTGCAAATTTAAGAGTAGCATTTTCCAAGTGTTTTTCCTCTGAATGAGAACTGGTGTCCTGTGATTTTGTTGAAAAGTTTTTGTGTGTGTTGGGACACATTGTAAAAGGTATTTTTAACTATTCCAGAAAATACATGTTTATAATGTGGGGAAAAAAAATTAAAAGCTGTTTGACTTTCCACTCATTAAAGCTTGTGAACTGTTTGGTGATGGGTAGATTCCATACACAGAATAAAAAAATAATTAAATTCCTTTAGGAAAAGGAAAATCAGTATGCTCAACCGAACACCAGTAAAAGTGATTTCCTTTTGGGTCACAAATGGCAATGTAGATGATCTATTACAGAGCTTTCTGCTGGGGTAGCTGCAGAACATGAGCAAAAACACGTGGGACTTAAGTATCCTGGAGCTTTCTAAAGCTGCAGTATAGTCAGTTGTTCTTTGTGGCATGCAGCTTCTGAGAGTTACAGCAGGATTTTTTTTAACATGTAAGATTCTTGGCATGAATTCCAGCTGAGGTGAGGCAGAAAGCCATTAGAGACATTCCAAATGGCTAATTGTTTTAAAAGGAAGAGGAGTTCAGTGCACGTAGTGTATTTGTCCCAAGGCAAGAGGAAACTTGGTGATCCCTCCCTTCCCATGCTTAATTTAAGAAGAGTAAAGATATTACTCTTACTTGTGTCTCTTTGTTTACCTTTACAGAGTTGTTCTGAGCAGTAGTGAGTGATTTCAGTGTTCTGAAAATACAAAATGCTGTGTATCTACTATATATGACTTGCCCCTTTAAAACATCAGTGGTATTGGGAAAAAGACAGATGTTTTTCATTTAAGTTAGAAGAAGATAATCTGTAGGAAAAGTATTTGCTGATGGAAAGAACCAGACATTGTTTGAAACTTTTTTTCTTAAGCTAAATTATTTGCAGAATCATGTTTTGGGAAATGAGGCTGACACATTCTGCTCTGTAAGTATCTGGATTTAATTTTTTCCTTCTTTGCACAATTGATTGGAACCTCTAAAATCTGGCCATTTGTTTCTTATAAACTGTTGGTCAGTAATAATCTAGCTTTGTCCTCACCCTGTTGCAGTCTAAAAGGACTGCTGTACTATCATTTTTGGCTCTTGGGATGTTCTATTTCAGATCTTTATCAGAGTCTCTAAAATACTTCTCCCTCCTCCTTTTCCTCCTGGCTCCAGTTTTGAATATATGAGAAATAGAGATGTTTTGATCAATGGCACGCAGGTTTTTTGTTGCTGTTGTGCTGATATATTTTTCTTCACTAACAGTGTGACATTAAATACTTTTTACCATGTTTTTCTTCATGTTTTCCTATTCCTGTAAGCCCTGCTTTCTCTGGCCATGTTCCAGAGAAAATGATGTTGTTCCCCCAAAGGATTACTTGAATTATATATATAATGTAAAACCTGACAATCTGAAGGTCTGTTTCTTTATATCAAAATGCTGATCTTAGTCTAAGCATGCTAGAGAACATATCTGAGAATCTTACAGCCACCATGAAAGTGGGCATGGTGAGAGGCCTCTCTTTGCTTTCTAATCATCCTGATTAGTATGTGGTCCTAAGTGAAGATTGATCACTTAACCTATTAAATTAACATGCTGCTTTTTTGGGATAGAAATAATAATCTAAAAGTAATTTACTTGGGCAGCTGTCTGATACTTTGAAAACCTTTTATTCTATGATTCATGGAACTGACTTGGCTGGTACTGAATATCCAGACTGCCCAGTGTCCAAAATAGTTTTCTGTCTGGCATCTTCTGAATAGAGCATAGGTATTAACAGAGCAAGAGAAATGGCAATAATTACATCTTATGTTTGCTGTGATATGTAGCTAACAACAGAGGATGTGGAAACTAATGGACACCTACCAAGGCATCCATTTTTGTGTAATGTCTTTAAAGCAGGTGGCAATACAGCAGAATTTTCACTATTATTGTAGATTTTAGCAGATTTTAGATTTTTCCATTATTAGCTCTTCCATAAACACCATGTTTCCATGTTTCTCTCTGTTTTAAAATACATTGTTTGATAATAGTGTACTTCCATAGCTTTGGCTGAGGTTCTTGGGATGACAGTCTTGAACTCCAGGGTACATGATGTAACATCTCTCCTTGGCACTTAGTTCTCTCAAAAAGTTTGCTATATTAATGTCTGTTTAATCTCAAATCAATTAAGAACTTACTTTGCATTGAATTTTGTCCAGGTTTTATCTGTGCCTTATGGTTACATCATGCTTGCTTGGCTACAGCAAGTTCACTGTCTTAATAAAGCAAAGATTTAAGAGAGCTACTCTCCCTTGATGACTCATCAGCAAAGAATAACAAAAGGGCTTGGCATAAGAATAAATTATTCTATAACAGACACTGATTGGTCTTGATGGAGATGAAAACTGTGGATAAAATAAAACAAGCATGTCATGCTCATTTCATAAAAACTACCCTGGTATAATCAGCATGGCTTTCAAGGGGTCAGAGGTCTGTACAAGCCATGAGGAATCATAATTTGCACAAACCACATCTTTTTGGTCTTATTGACTGTATCTCTTAAGAGCCACAATTATGCAATGCAGTTAATCATCAAGGGAGTTTGGGTTTATGGTACATATTTGAAGTAAACTTTTTTTTTAATTGCTGGAGCTTTATCTTTGTGGACTTTGACTTAGTGCATTAGTAAATGCTTAATTTAAAGGGATTCTGACACCCTGGAACATACTAATTTTCAATTTTTTAAAATTATTATTTGAGAGGAGTCTACCTAAAGAGACTCCTGTCAATTCCCTTGCCAGCATGTGATTTCATGGCCACTCTGCTTTTTGCTTTCTTCAAGGTATTTTTCTTTCCAGCAGTCAGTAGGAAAATTAATTAGTGTAAAATAAGCTTGCAAAATGTAAAATACATTGAGTTAAGCACTTTTTCCAAGCAATAATTAATCTTGATAGATCTGGTGTTGACACCTTGTTATTAATACTATTTTTTTTTTAATTTAAGGACTTTCTGAACCTTCTCAGCATTCTGACTATCGATTCTTTTGTTATAACCTACTGCATTCACTAGTTAGCTGAAACTTCAGTTTCATGTGTTCTACATGAAGGATCTTGACAGGACAGCTCCTGCCTGTCTTGCTGCAGATACCTGAGAGGCTGCTGTTGGCCAGCTGTCTGCACCACCTCTGTGGGCAGCTGCTGGTCCAACAGGAGCCTCTGCTTTCTCTGTCTAAAGCCCAGCTCCTTTAATTTTAAATCCCTCTTCACCAGAACTACTGTCCTCCCTTTCAATGCCCTGTGGACAGTCTAGGTAGAACACATGGCTGAAATGCAGCCTGGCTGGTCTGTTATAAACTCCCAACTGAACCTCAGAGTTGTGTTCTTTCAGAATGATCCTCGGGTTCTCTTTCCTCTGTGCTCTCCCTTCTTGCAGCCTGGCAGATTGTTTACATTGCCTAATTCTGCTCTCCTTTGCTTTCTGCCCTTCTTCCCAGAACATTATGTGTCCTCCAATACCTGTGCTCAGCTTACTGTTTCCCTGTTTATTTTTTTTTAATCACAGAGACAGTATTTGGATTTTTTCAAGAAATAGATTTTGCATATTTACATGGGTTTCTGTATATTTAAATATATTTATAAATACTTTATTATGTAAGACATTAAGCAGTACCACCTAGTGTTGTTTAATTCTTGTTTTGATCTCGATTATTTCTAGTAAAAGTGTATTGTGATGGTATTGCTTCCTGTGAACTTGTGACTGAAGAAGTGTCCATTTCTTTCCTCTTCTAAGTGCCTATTTGATCAGCTGTTTTAACAATTATTTTCCCATAGTAAGTGGTATAACAGTGATTTAGTCTCACAGAGATTCAGCAACTAAACTTTCTCCAAAATCGGAGTAGTCATCCCATACAGTTTTTGGTTGGCCACAGTTGTGACTTGGAGGCTCCACAAGCTCCTTATATTGACACACAAATAAAATACTCTGTTCTCTGAGATTTTTAAAATCTTGGTGAGACAGAATGCTATGAATTTATTTTAATGCACTTAAGGTCATAATGGGTAACATGAAGTTGTCATATTATGCATCACATTTATTTCATTAGCAGACTAATCTGAGACCTTTAAAGATGTGGTATTTTTAGTCAATTAGTCTGCAACTTCTTGCTTGTTTAACTACAGTAATGTCCAAGTTGGTTGTTGCAGTTAAGGTAGCTAAAAACTTGCGTTCCCTCTACTTTTGGCTAAGGTAGACGTGCTACCAAAACTCCCAAAACTGATAGGGAATTCCCATTTATTTCCTCTACCTGAAGGACGAAGGCAAAGTTATGCTCCAACTATACTTAACGGTGCAGAAAACCACACTGATACCACATGAAAAGCCCCTTCAAAGCTGCATAAATTAGTTTCTGTAACAAAACCCCTCCATCCCTCCTCTTTCCCTTCCCCTGCCCTTTTCTTTCCTGAGTAAAGTGTGCTAGCTTTTCTGGAAAAATTTTCAGAGAGATTGTGTATTCTGTGAAAGCTGAGGCTGTGTGAAATGCAAATCTCTTTTGCTCTTTGAAGTTATAGGTTTACAGTACCTCTGGTCACCTGGTCAAGGATGTGATGGAAGCTTGATAATACACTTGAGGAAACCAATCACAAGCAGACTGCCAAAGCAGCAAATAACTAGGTGTTTTTTACCCCTCTTTTTATACATGTTGGCATGCCCAGCAGGATAGGGACATGAGGACGGAAGACGCTCTTTAAATGAAGAGTGAAGTAAACACCTCAGGGAGTGTTATGCAAAATGCCTTAAAAACACAAACTGGATGTGCTTACTATGAAGTGATACCATAGGGACCAGCATGGCTGCTGTAACTATTAGCATTCCCAAACTGGCTACTTTTTACATATAACTTTTTGTCACTTGTTTTAGAATCCATCTCACATCACCTGGAATGTATTGTTTTTATCCCAGTTTCCTCAAATCACAGAAACATCTGGCATTGGCTTGAACTGTTATTTTTTTCCAGCTAACCTCTTGCTGGTAGCAGAAAAAAGAGCAGTAGAGTATTCCCAGTGCTTTTACTACTTTGTAGCACCCTTCATGCCACCCTCTTGCAATACCTGGCAGAGACTCTGTGAATGAGACTGCACATCAGGCCAGGTAGTGCTCTGGAAAGTATAACCCTCTTCAGATTTTTCTCTGAAGAATTAAGTGTTAACACAACGTGTCATGATTTCAAATGTACTTAGTACTTTAATGCAAGCAAGCCACGTTCCAGATGAAAGTCCTCAAAATCATCTGCTGGGTATCTCAACCAGGTGGACTTTTTGTCTTTGTGATAACTTACAGATATTTTCTTACGTCAATCTACTCTTGTCACGAGAAATGTCTCAGATCTAATAAAATAAACAAAAAGGAGCATTGTTCAATAAAATATAGACAGTAGAACTTGCAAAACTATTGTAGAGAAATAATTTGTAAAATGTAAAAAAAATTTGCTTTAAATAAACTTACCTTTATTACAGCAATATTTTATAAATAATGATATTGCTTGGTTGGTTGGTTTTAAACACAGGAATGGTTGGTTGGTTTTAAACACAGCAATGGCTTCAGTTATGTAAATTTTATTCCAATAGAAAAAGTTGAATCTGTAACTTTTATTTACTTACTTTTTGCAGTCCAGACATTCCCTGTGCAAGTATGCAGCATTTCTGAAAATAATTTCTTCTAGACTGCAGTGGACTTATTTCAGACTGCTCTGATGTGGTTAGAACATCCCCCAGTCAGAAGCGGGGTGCTTGTAGCACTGAATTAATCCCTGTCTACTGCAGCTTCCTGAGGTTTAGAAGTTAATGGTGTGAATAACTTAACTCTTTTTAGAGTAAATTCCAACTCATCTTGTTCTGTGATTTTGTGATTCTGTAATATTTTCTCTTTCTGAAGGTAGCAGGAAGGTCAGTAGCCCATTGCATTGGTACATTACTTTGAGAATGTCTTCCGAGTAACAGTCAACCTGCTCTATTAATGTTACTCCATAGCTTGGATTTTTGCCAAAAAAGAAAAAAAATACAATCAACCCAAATTACAAACCAAAAACCAGATGTGGAAAAAAAATATTGCAGTGATCGTTTTTCCCATATGTGTTTTGCCACAAGCTCATCATGAAGATTGTGAAATCATGAGAAGGTGTCCAGTCGCCTTGGAAGTATCCTCACAGGAGTTTCTATGCTTCGTATGCAGTTGGAGTATCCTGTCCAGTAAAACATATCCTAAGGTCACATAGTTTTGGATGCTTCTCTGGGATATTTCTTCATTAAATTAACTTCTCAGCATTTCTGTTTATTATGGAGTAATACTGAATGCCAATTTCCAGCTGTCCTGTTTTACTGAACTACAAATTTCATTAAAAAGATCACCAAAAGAGTGTAGACTTCAACAGTTGATGCTCTGAGTTAATACCAACCTCTGGGATTGTCCAATGCAGTGCACACAGATGGGCCTGCATCTTATTTTTCCTCGGTCTTAATGAGTTAATAACATAGCAAGAAAACCAAAACTGCAGCAGAGCCACATGATAACCATAGTTCTGTCAACTCATTTATCCATCTGACTTTTTAATTTTAAAACAAATATTAGGAATTGTTGCGTGTCTTGAGAGAAAGTTAAAGTTGTACATCTATATGCCTAAAATTACTTGTTCAGGCTTAGAATGGAACTATTTTATCGAAGTAAAAATAATACTGTATAGTTCATTCATCATAAAATCTATTTTTACAACTACGAATATATATTTAATTTGCAAGTTAACCCTGGGGAATTATTATTTTGCAAATAGTGAAACTTAGCTATAACATGTCAATTGCAAAGTTATTCCTGCTTCACTAATTTTTGCTGCTCTGAGGTTAGACTCTGCTGCCAGTGAGATGCCACGGTCTAGTTCTCACCACAGCATTACCATTGGTTCTGTAAATAGCTTAAATCAAGTTGCTTAATTTCTGTTCCTGAATTCCCTCTTTTTTAATGGACACAGTATTTTTTACAATTGATATTTTCTGAAGATTACTTTTTATGCTTATGTTTATGTGAAGCATCCAGATGTGATTTTTGTTTTTTTTTTAAACAAACCTAATTTTAAAAAGTAAGGAAGGAGTACAGGTTAAAAGCAGTAGTGTTGATTGAAAATTAAAACTACTCATTGCATTAAAGTGCAGGGTGCCCTCTGGGGTTTTTTATTTGTTGCTATTTGTATTTTTCCTGCTAGTAATATGCCACTGAATATGCAAAGTAGATGCATGAGAAAACATCATGAACTCCTGTCTCTGATCACCTGTGCTTTACAAGAAAGCTCACTGATTTTTGGGGTTTTTTTAATATGTTGCTTAAGGCAGCAGGCACCGGATAGGGTTTAATAAAAAACAAGTGGAATAAAGGAAGAGCAGGACAGATGGAAAGGAAATTTAGTCCTTTATATATGACACTGAGCCTAAGGTTATGCAGAATTTGTAGAGCTGAATTTCAAGTACTTTGTCTTCCAGCTCAGGCTTAGATTCATGTAGTCAGGTATGTCTGACCTTCAGCCAAGGCCCTGCAAACCAGATCAGTGTGATCCCAACCTGCACCTGCAGGTCACGTGGTTACTTGTGTTATCTGTCGCTGTGATTTGATACCCATCAAGGGCATCAGTAAGAGCTTTAGCACTTCTAAGGAAAATTAATTTGTAATTGGAGATAGCAGAGAAAGATGTGAGGCTGCAGCATAGATGAACACACTGTCATGGGCTAAATGGGTTTAATTGTTAATACTGTGCTTGAGCATGCAGCTGGTGGAGCAGCAAAAGAGTGGGAGAGACATATAATATTTTATTTATCCTCTTAGAGTTGAATCTGTTCAGTACATAGCCTAGCTAGGAGTCCAGTGCAGTTGTGAATGAGAATATACTTCATATTTACAAAACAGAAGCATAGCAAAAATGGGGAAATGCCAGCCCTATTAAAAGTGTGCTTGCAAAAGGACCTGTGCTGACAAAACCATAGTGCCTTATCTGCAGTTTCTATAGTTCCATTGACTGTTTTTATACATGACCCTCCATTTGGTCTTGAACATGAGTTATTTACTATGTGTAGTTCTCCTGCCCTACCCTTGCGGATTTCTGTTAAAAATGATGCACCCACACACCCTGATTATGGCTCATCTCCTGCTCCTCACTGAAGAACTCCCAAACCTCACATCAGTGAGCTGATTTGCTGCTGTGACTTTTGGGTACTTAGGCTGTGAAAGAAATTGGATGTCCTTTAGGTACCTTTACCTCAAGCGTACTTCAAATGCTAAGAAGCACTAGCAGGGCCCTTCCAGACAGTAGTCTCTAGATACTGCAGTACTGCCTATTGTAATTTGAAATAAGGGTGGTATTCCTTTACAGATGAGTTCTTGAAAGGAAAATTGTTAGACTCTTTGAAAACTCCAATTTATATTTCAGGAGGCACATTCCAAGATGTGTTTCTCCAAATCTCTGCAAGACTGTAATCCTGTCTGAAGTGGGCTTTCTTCACCTTTTCTTTTCAGCTTAGAGAAATCCCCTGAGTTTTCTTGTGACATTTCAGAGATGTACTAGTAGAGTCCAATGTTAACCTCCACACAAAAACAAACAGGAAAGCTGTTGGTATGTGCTCTGCTTTTCTCCACATAGCAATTAATAGCTACTAAATTGTAAGTAGCCAGGGTGCTAATTTGGTGGCCTGAAAGACTGGAAGTTAAAAGGCTAAATACACTTTTAATATATGTGCCTAATAAAATAGTGAAAAACAGTAAATTAAGCCAGCTTCCCTCCTTTTTTTGAAATATTTCTTCAGAAAACAACCAATCCCAACACTTAGCAGAAGAGATGGTCCTCTGAATTCTTTCAGGCCTCCCTTGGTCCTCCCAAATCTGTTTTCTTTGCTTGTGCACGTGAAGGGTATTTTAACTTTTAGATGGTTCAGAATTACACCGTATCACATCTGAGGTGGACATCCTTATTCTGGTCCAAATTTTTATCTTCTTCCACAAGGGGTAGTCATTACTGTGACTGTTTGAATTTCTTTATAATTTAAAAAATTTCTGTAGATTCCTTCCGTACTGTGCAAGCAAAGAGGTAAAGTAATAAAGTATATCTTTGCTGTATTTAATTCCTTAGCTGTATAATTTTGAAGTCTATGTCAAGTGTGTTTACCCGAAAGCTTAGCTGGCCATGGCCTGCTCATTTAAAGAATAACTAGAGCAGTCTTGTTTTTCCATGTCTCATGTGTGTGTGGTGTGTTAATTAGTTACTGGTTACCCACTGTGTGCCAGCCTGACTGCAGTGTACCTGTGGTGTCTGAAGCTGGGAATGTTCCAGTGGCAGCAGCAGCCACAGCAGCAATTTTGATTCTGGGGAGTGCCAAGTCACTTTATTTTAATGGTCCTTCCAGATGACTTGGGAGAACAACAATATTTCCACACAAGACACATTACCCTTAGCTAAAGGGAGAGCTGCGATTCTCCGGGGCTGCTACAGACAGGAATTTGGGGGGAAAAAACAACTGAAGAAAGCAGTGCTGTCTGAAAAAAAAAAAAAGAAGCATGTTTTATTATCTAGAGTGCTGTAATTACTAAACACCTTTGTGATGAATGAAAGTGGAGCTATTCCCATATTACATATGAGAAAATAGTGAGGGCTTGTCTACACAGGGGTGTTATGCAGTTGTGTTGTTAGCCAATACACTGCTGTATTTAAACAGCTGTAATTATGCTGGTAGAGTTGCCTGGGTGAGACTCTCCTCTGAGTTGAAACATGCCCTTTTCTGGTTTTGAGGTGTACTGCTTTGGAAGGAATTTGAAGTGACCTAAAAAAGGAAAAACAACCCGAATTTCTGGATAAAAACAAACTAAGACCAAATAAGCTATACTGAGTAACTATGGCCTTTAAAACATTTCTCTCATGCTATATAGTTTTCCTGACTAGGCAAGCCTTGAACAGGATAGTAATGGGCTTGTGTCAGTGCTGCTTCTGCTTGCTAATACTCTTGTTTCTATTTCCTTGTGTTTGCTGTCTTCTCTCTATATCACTGTAGATTTTTTGCTTGTCCTAGAGGGCTTCTTTTGCAATAGAATTCATACGTATAACAATGATGCCACAGTCACTAGAAGTTCTTTAAAAAAAAAAGAAAAGTATACAGAACATATAGCAAAAGATGAGATATTCTCTGGCCTATACAGTGGAACAGTTGTGCCACTGTGAAATT
Source organism: Eopsaltria australis (assembly GCA_034509425.1). Classification (NCBI taxonomy): domain Eukaryota; kingdom Metazoa; phylum Chordata; class Aves; order Passeriformes; family Petroicidae; genus Eopsaltria; species Eopsaltria australis. The sequence goes on along the minus strand of JAVTVJ010010813.1, from coordinate 343,149 downwards.
GTACTGGCTGTAATTTGGGAGTTGTTAAGTGCTCTTCGTAAAAAAGACTTCTGGTTTAATGCCTTCTCTCATCTTTCTACTGCAGGACTATTAAAATCCTCTCCAACAGCATCCAGAGGTAAAGGTGTGCACACACACAAAAAAACAGAGAAAAAAAAGAGCAGTTGCCTTGTGGAAGAGAACTCTTTGTAAGAGTTGAAAGAAACAATTTCAGCTTTCGTGCCTTCACTGAGGAGAAAAGGCCACCTTTGTCCTTTTCCTATGAGTTAGGGGTTTGTACCAATTAATTAATGACATTGTAAAGATGAATCAAGAGGCTGATGAAGACAAAAAGGACCACGAGCATTTATGAAGAGTGGGAAATCTTACTGAAATACTAAAAAATAGTTATGACTGACAAAGGTTACTGGAACTGAATAGTATTTGGTTTTCCACTCATTTACTGTTATATGGTATTATTAGGTACAGGAACGTGTCTGATTAATCATATAATTGAAGCATATTAAGGGTGGAAAAAACAAATGAGTGAAACCACTTAGATGACTAGAAATTAATGTTTATCCAGGGGAACTACATAGCTGGATTTTCACCAAAATTCAGGAGACTTATATACTGCCCTACCATGGGAAGTGCTAAAGATTCCATTACTTGGGAAGCTTATACCTACTGGTAGACTGCATTTTCATCATCATTTCTGTAATCTTTCAGTTTGGTGATAGTACAAAACCCTTAATTTTTAACTCATTACTGGTTAGTGTTGGTTTGAAGAGTTGTTTGTTTAAGGGGTAGACCAGTGGATGATAACTAAAGCATTACTTCTGTGAATCAAAACGATGTGTCCTTTATTATTTTGTTGATGCCAGAGGCTGAAAACCATTTTTTACATGTTTTCATTGTTTTAAGGAGAAAATTGTCCTAGGACATCTTGAATTAACTGATACAGTTGTAGATAGTTTTCCCATTTTAGCATTCAAATACTTTATGTTGTATTATAAAACAAGTTTTGAAGAGAGGAAGAATGTTTGACTTTAAATGTTTAACACAGCTAAAATTAGATTTAGCCATAATGTGATGATCATTTGTGCATGTCATGAATTTCATAGAACCATTTAGGCTGGATACAGCCTTTAAGAACTGAGTGCAACCATTAACCCAGCCAGTGCCAAGTCTACCATTAAGCCATGTCCCCATGTCATCTACAGATCTTTTCAATTCCTTCAGAGATGGTGACTCTACTACTTCTCTGGTAAACTTGTTCCAATGCTTGACAACCATTTTGGTGAAGAAACTTTTCCTAAACCTCCCCTTGAGACCATTTCCTGTAATCCTGTTGCTTGTTCCCTGGGAGCAGAGCCTGATCCCCACCTGGCTGCACCCTCCTGTCAGGGGGCTGTGGAGTGTGAGAAGGACCCCCTGAGCCTCCTTTCTCCAGTCTGAGCCCCATCAAGTTCCCTCAGCTGCTCCTCATTGGGATTGTCCTCCACACCCTTCCCCAGGTGCCTTGCCCTTCTCTGGACACGCTCCAGCCCCTCAAGGTCTTGCTGCTTCACAGGGGCCCACAACTGGGCACAGCACTCCAGCTGCGGCCGCAGCACTGCCCAGCACAGGGCCACGGTCCCTGCCCTGCTCCTGCTGCCCCACTATGGCTGACACAGGCCAGGATGCCCTTGGCCTTCTTGGCCCCCTGGACACACGCTGGCTCCTGTTCAGCCGCTGATGACTGGCACCTCTACATCCTTTTCCACCAGGCAGCTCCCCAGCCACCTTTCCCCCAGCCTGCAGTACTGAAGGGGCTGTTGTGACCCAAGGGCAGGACCCAGCACTGGCCTTGTTGAACCTCAGACCATTGGCCTCATCCCATGGATCCAGCCTTGTTCTGATCCCTTTGCAGAGCTTTCCTGCCCTCCAGCAGATCAGTACTCCCACCCAACTCAGTGGCATCTGCGTTATCAGTAACGATACTAAACAGGACTGATCCCAACACTGGGCTCTGGGGCAAGCCCTGGTGCTCAACTGGATGTAACTCCATTGACCACCACTCCCTGGGCCCAGATGTCCAGACAGTTTTTCTCCCAGTGACACCACACCTGTCCAAGCCATGAGCAGCCAGTTTCTCCAGGAGAATGCTGTGGGAGACAGTGCCAAGGCTTTACTGGAGTCCAGGCAGGCAACAGCCACAGCATTTTCCTGATCCATTCAGCAGGTCACCTTGTTGCAGAAGATCAGGACAGACAAGTAGGACCTGCCCTTCATTAACCCGTGCTCGTTTATCTTCACAGATCCTAATTCCGTGTTTCAAAAGTAAGCATGTTTATTTATTTTTGTTCTGTGGTCCAAGCTCTGATCTGTTATAGGATATTGGACCTTTCATTATCATTACTGAAAATGACAAACATGTGTGCAAAAGCCAGAGTGTAATTCTAGTCTTTCTTCTGCTTACAACTGCTTAAAAAAATACCACCAAAACTGATAGAGAAGCCTAACACTGAAACTTAAGAAATTGTCATTCTGAGGAAAGCTTTCTGGACTAAAGTAATATAAACAAATGCTGCTGCACATGGGGAAGCTAGCTGTGTTCGAGGAAATAAAACTTCACATATTTCTTGTTTATTTTTGTATCATTGTTCAAGTGCAAATTCCTGGATTGATAATAAAATGTGATGTTATCTGTATATCCATGGGGTTTTTTATTTTGTCAGTGGTGGGCTTTTTGTTTGTTTTTTGTATCGCGCTGCTCAGCGTGCATACACACATATATTGCCTTAACTCATGGTAATTCCATGCAATGATTTTCAGCAGGTTTTTTTATTTTTTGATAATGAATTTGATAATTTTTATTTCTTTTGATATTAATCTACCCATTAGCCCTGATGATAGTCAGCCAGAAGAACAAGAAATACCAAAAGAAACTTTTATTTTCCCAGCTTCTGTGATTTTGTGGCTGTTGCTCAAGGGTATAATTCAGATATAGAGTGCAGAGCAAGTGCAATAAGATTTCCATTCAATTTAACAGTCTAAGAATTTTTCAGGTTTTTCTTTATTCCCCCTTAGGACAAATGTGTCACGTGCTGCTTTTTTCCCCTTGCTTGTCTCTACATCTTTTCTTTAGCTATTCTATGTCAGTGTATTTCATGAGAAAGGGGAGAGGTCAGTGAGAGAAATGGTTTTCTCAAATTACATACTGCTCGTATGTGTCTGCATTTGTATGGATATTACAGTGGTTTTGTCTCAATGACAGGTCTCATTCTAGATTGTTTTATTCAGCCTCTTATCTCCTGTTTTGAGATCATAATCTTTGGTAAAATAACCCTACTGCAAACATATATATACACACCTTAAAATAATTTTATATTCCTTTCCAGTAATCCAGAGATCTAAAGCAATTTCTCTCTGGCAAGTATTCTGTTCTTTCCTCTCCTTTTATTCTGGCTTTCCTGAGTAGAAACTGGCTCTTTCTGTAAGAAAAAAATCTTAAACAAAAATACTTTAAAATCATTTTATAAATAGTACACAGTGGGACTAGTAAATAACCATTGGGTGATGTTTAATAAAATCTATTTATGCAAATAAAACTATCAGAAATGTTCCTGGTGTTCAGTTCAGCCATTCATGATGATTGTGTTCTGCAGAAGATGTTGTGAATCCAGACTGAGGTGAGGCTGGAAGTGGCTTCTGTTATCCCATACTTCCAAACAAAACAAAAGTCACAGCAAACAATTCTCTGTTTCAACCCTTTAGTGCCATTCGGGGTCTTGAATACTTACTTAAACAATGAAGAGATTAGTGGTTATAGATACAATGTAGTTTTTAATGGTGTTTTAATACTGAGTCAGTGATAGCTGGAGGCTTGACTAAATTCTGCCAGGTTCTGTTTCCTGGAGCATCTCTTGGCAACCCCATCTGTTGCTTGGCTGTCCTTAGAGGGGAAAGATTGTTCCACACATCTGGCTGGAACTTCCTCTGTTTTGACTTACTTTGTTCTCCCCTTGTCCTCCTACCATACACCTCAGCCAGGAGCACAGCTCTGTCTTCATGCTGACCTCTTCATGGCTACTGGCAGGCTGCATGAGGTTCTCCAAAGCTGCATCAGACCAAGTTCTCCAGCCTTCCCTCAAGTGCTCAGCACCCTGATTATCTAGTTGGCCATTGCCTAAGCTTGTTTAGGTTCCTTGCTGACAGGATGTGGGGGAGTGGCCTTAACATGAAGGAGGGTAGGTTTAGATTATGTATCAGGAAGAAATTCTTCACTGGGAGGGTGGTGAGGTGCTGGCACAGATTGCCCAGAAAGGTTGTGGACTCCCCATCCCCGGAGGTGCTCAAGACCAGGCTGAATGGGTCTCAAAGTAGCAGGAATCTAGTGCAAGGTTTCGGCAGGGGATTTGAATCCACATGATCTTTAAAGTCCCTTCCAACCCAAATAATTCTATGAGTCTATGATTCAAATGTTGTTCTGGTGCTGTGAGGCCCAAAACTGAACACAGACTTCCAAGGGGTGGCCGAAAGAGCACAGAGTTAGGTGGGAGTATTCACCTAGCTTCATCTGCCATCTGCATTCAGGATACCATTAGTCCTTACTGCTGCCATTCTGCACTGTGGGCACCTGTTTAGCCTTTTTTTCTTTTTACCAGCCCCTTTTCAGCAATGGTTTCCAAGTCAGTCAGTCCCTAGCACGGTCTATTGCGAGTTTAGTTCATCTTATCTGCCAGAGATTGCATTTGTCCTTGTTGAATTTAATGAAGTTACTGCTGGCCCAGTCCTTCAGCCTGTTTCTTTCTCTCTCAATGGCAATCCTGCCCTTGAGTGTATCATTGAAATGGAGGTTGATTGAGATCATTAATAATGACAACCAATGGTGAATCCAAAAAAGAACAAAAGATACCATAATCTTTGTATGATACCATCTCCATTAAAAATAATCACCATTTTCAGGCACAGCCCTACAATTCAGCAAGCAGCTGTGGATGGTAAATTGGAGCAAAGTGAATGTGCCCCTTTTTCCTCTACTAAGAATAAACATATGTTTACATTGAGATATGTAGATACTTATCCATTGTATCCATTTTGCTTCTGTTCCAGCATTGAACACACTTTGCTGTTGGCTTCTGTTAGTTACTGATTTTATTTTCAACCATCAGTACTTAGATGTAAAGTAATCTGCTGTGTAGGAGAAACTGAGTGTGGGTTCCTACACTGTGCTTAATGGAGTGGGCTGGAAGATAAGCCTGGTTTTTAACTCCAAATGTACTATGTACTTACGTGTGTGTCATCAAAGCTTTTTTTAATGTCTCCCTTCCCTGTCTGAAATAGGATGTCACAAAATGTAATGAGAAATTGAGAAGAGTAGAAGAATAGAAGAGAATCTTCAATGGACTATATAAAGCTTCCAGAGAAAAGTTGCATATTGGTAATCAATAATCAACTATGCTGTCAAAAATACATAGCTTAGTTACAAATTACTGTAAAGTGTGTTTTCAGGAGACTTGCCTGCAAAAAATAATCTGAGAAACTTTTATAGATAATGGGAAATATTTCTGGGGATAGTTCTCGTAATTAACAAAGGGAACCTGAGACTGAAAAAAAGGAGCAGCATTTAAGAAGAAGCTTTCTTTTATGTATGTAGGCTGGGTGTTTTTAAAGGTTTTTTAAAGGAGAAACAAAGGTGTACTCAGAAATAAATTAAAACTTTGTTATGGGTGAAGTATTGAAAGTATGGATCAAATATAGTTTAAAGTAATTCTGAAAATAAGAAGTGTCAGGAAGATCAAAGTTAGTAGTTTTCCTGAGGGCCTGAGTGATATCCAAGTCACTGATACATATTTATCTTGGGTAAAATGGTTAGGAGGCTTTTGTTGTTGCTGTTAGTTCCTTTGGAAGGGTTTTAAAATATCTTTCATTATACAGATGTTTTTGCATAAACCTCTTGCCTCCTCTCATATGGTCTCTATTCCTTCTATAATTTCGCCATGTCACGTTTGACCCTTTTTGTGATACTTTCATGAAATCACAGGACTTGAGTTTTCTTGCACAGGGAATGAGTTGCTGCGCAGAGAGATCTGTTTGGTGTAGGATCCAGAGATGTGTTGTTTTGTTACCGCCTGTAATAAACCTCCTTCTTCACTGATTAAATTTCAGTAAAACTTTCGATTTCATTCTAAGTCCTCATTTTGGCATCTTAGTATAGCATAGCTTGGTTTTTCTGGCATGCTGCCTTGGTTAATTAGCTTTGAAATGGCTTGCTTACTTCTTACTGTAGTTTGCCCATTAATAGAAATGTGACTTTAGAAATGAGCAGTTAATGTCCCAGTGTCAGGCACTGTATGAGCTGTAAATGTTGATTATTGTTAATGAGCAATCAGGAGCATTGTATTCATATGGGAAGGGAATTGCTGATTTCAGGAATTTCCAGGGTAACAGAAAAGTGCTCAAAAGAATGAGAAATTTGCTTTCATAACTTTCTGGGTGTTTGGTGAGCACTTCAGATTGTTCCTGGTAGGTTAGCTATTTTCCATATACTATTTTCACATTTAATTGGAAGATTCAGTGTCCAGACATTATTTTCAAAAAACAGTACATGAAATACCTTTTGCAGAATAAAATAGGTTTGGTCAATTATATTAAAGTATCATTTCAGGTTTAATATGGTAAAATTTTTGCCGGAGTAAGTAGATTTGCCAGCTCTTCTGCAACTTGATTTTTTTTTCATGAAAACACAGTGAACAGGTAAATGTTAAAAATCAGCTGATGACAGAAGTTGGATATATAATCCAAGTATAATCTCTGTTTTTTTAAAATCACATGAAAAAAGTACTGTAGTTGAACCTCACTAAAAAGAGGGTCTACCTGAGTGTCATTTGAAATTGTGTGATTGAATACTTTATTGCTGTTGCAGTTCCAGACATGCTAACTTTATATGAGACTAGGGACTAATTTTGAAACTGCAGTAGTCACCTCAATTTTGCGAGATTAGTCAAAGAACTAGGTGCAGTACTGGTTGATGTGAAGGAGAACATGACAGAATACTGAATACTATGACTTTTTATGCCTGGATAACTTTTTAAATTCTGTCAATTTGACAGGGCATCATTAGCTTTTCTTGTGTGATTGATGTGGCAGAAGAAGAGAAGGTGTTTTTTGTTTTCTGAAGAATGAAAGATGCTGACAATTACATGGAGTTTCTGGTGCTACCAATGAAAATAAAATATCAAGACAACTAGAGCTTATTATATCACTTAAAATATATTAAGAGTTTGCCTTTTAAAATTTCAAAATTGAACAGGTGTTGCAAAACCTAGTGCCAGTTAGAGAGCTGTTCATCATAGAAGAGACTGGACATTATTGCAAATAGAGCTGATATGTAGTGTAGTCAGAGAAAGCTTTGGTATTTTAAGATATGCTGACCAGGTTAAATAATCACAAAGCAATTTTAGACCAGAACATGTATTGAAACTTCCCTGATTAGTGATTTAACTCCACTTCTGAACCACTATGTCTAAAGCTGTTCCTTTCAAAGCTACCATCAAGTCAGCAAGGATAGACTGTGCTACACTATTTAAAGTTTCACAGCTGTCAAGAAAATTTGCCTGCATTTCAGCACCATTTCCTTCTGAAAATCAGAGTAACAGGGAAGTAGCAAAAGTGGTTAAATGATGTTTTGTAATGGACTTGGGTGCACAGACGGATTGTAACAACAAGTAAGTCACATCTTGTGAATGCTTTCATTTCTCACTTTCCAGTGGTTAACGAATTGTAACCAGATACAGCATGCAACGTGGTCAAATGTAGAATTTTAAGAGGAGATTTTGAATGTTTTTGTGTAAGAGTTGGTAGCAAATTGTCTTGTTTGGGTTGTTTTGAGATGTGTTCCATTGTGTTATTTTGGGAATAGAATGTGCAGAGAGAAACAGATAAATAGATAAATGGAAAGAAAGGTGTTCACACTTCTGTTGGTCATTGATTAAATTATCCTTCTCCTTCTGGTCTCACTTGAGTGCAGTTATTCAGTGTTAGTGGATCATTGCTGCCATCACAGGGTAGAAACTCCCTTAATGATGCAGTGTTCATGTAATGTTTAAAATTCTGCTGATCTGCTGCTACACATAACAAGAAAATGTGATTTTTTTATTTTTTGGTAGTCATAATTTGTCTAGGTCTTGTATATTTGCTAAGATTTATTTTTCAGTTAACCCTCTTTGGGCTGAATTTTGATTGAGATCTAAGCAGCATTATTTCAGTGCTGTTACATAGCTTACTCATCCATGCTAATCAAGTCTCGGTTCAGCAACAATCCTTTCTTCCAGGAGTATTTCTAACAATACCACTCTTATCAGGGCAATCTCATCAACAACCAAAATGTTCCTGATAGCAGGAGCAGTAGTCTAGAGGGCCTGGTTTATTGACTGTGAGGGAAAGCCATTCCACTTTGTCAATAGTTTTCATATCTGTGTTTGTTCTGCTGAGCTACTCTGGAGAATTCCCCATGCAGATATTTTCCTTTACTTCTTTAGATTAGATTCCCTCTTGCAGTCTTGGTTTCTTTGATTATGGAAAGAAACAGTACCATTCTTGGCATACCAGTGAACATTTTTCTTCTGCAGGCACAAACCTCCCTCTCCTGTGTATGCCTTAAGTGCTCTCCTTGCTGATTAATCACTGATTTCATCACATGCTTTTTCTGCTGTACTGTGTTAGACTTGCACTGCCAGTCCTCAGCTTCATTTTTGTAAATAACTTCGCCCCATCTGTTTTCCTCTTCCTTTCCCCTTACTCTGTGCTTTTTCAGATTCTTTCCCTTCCCTAGAGTTTGTTGTTGTTTGTGAAAACAAGTAGTACTGAATCTGAGGGGAAGTGAGGTAACAGAAATTGTTCTTGCCTGCTCAGGCAGCAGCCAAACAAGTGGCATGCAACCCAAAGGATTTGGCCTGGGTGAGGAGGTGGAATGCTCTGGGCAGAAAGCAGGGGTAGGGCTGGCATTCTGCTGTCCTGAGAGCAGAGTTTCTGTTTCACTGGTGGCTGTGCTGCCTCTGGAAGCTTTTATGCCTCTGCCTTCAAGGCACTGTATCCTATTTGGGCTGAACCAATTGGCTGTGCATACTGAGAGGGTCTGGGAAGGCACTTGTGGGAGTGGGACCTGAGAGCTCCATGTTGAAATAGAATTTCTTTAACAAGGAAAATGAGCTTGGAGGAGTTGCAAAATTTGAATTGATAAATGCGTAGGTAATTTCTTAAGCTGTAAGTAAGATCTAAACCTATAGGACATCAGATGAGAAGAAAAACTACTGTATGGTCTGTGTTTCAGACAGTGGCTGAGAATAGATCTTTTGTTCAGAAGTAAGGCAGTGAGGTACTGCTGTGCCCTGCCAAATTTCAACAGAGAAATTTCTGAGCTAGAGCTTAGAAATTTGAGGATAGGCCATTCTGCTTAATGGTTTTTGAAGGATTTTTCTTGCCTTAATGAAAGAGTTCTTTCAATCCACATGAACTACAAATACCACCTGTGTGGTGGTGCGTTGGTCCCAAAGACTGGTGGCATATTGTGTGAAAGTATCTTTTTGTTTGTACTGAACCTGACATCTAATTGTTTTCAGTGTCACAGCTTCTATGAGACAAAAAAAAGTCATTCCTTAATTTTCTTTTCCTTAACAGTCAGGATTTCCTAAACAGTCAACTCTTTATTGTATTCTAATTACTTTGCTTGATCTAGCCTTGGATCGTCCTTGCCATTCATCTTTGTTTTATTTTGTGCTCACTTATGTCTTTGCATACCTGTTTTAGCTGTCACTTAATAGCCTTACCCTCAGAACAGCACACAGGGTTTTGTGTTTGTTCAGTCATTCCCCCCCAAAAACCTTTAAAACATATTTTCGTAACATTTCCTCCTTGTTTTAATTTACAGTTGAAGGTATTTTTTCTTGTCTTAACACATGATGTGTCCACATTAATTTTTCATTCTTGAACTGGGCCTGGATTGGAGGGAGGTATAGCACCTTGTATTGTGGCCTCTTTAGTCAAAACAATGCAGATAACACACAAGTGTTTTGGCTGTTGATGAAAAGTGCTTCCTCAGGGTCACAGGTTTTTCTGTTTCTTATTCTGCCCTTCCCCAGTCAACTGATTAGGGTGAGCACAGATAAGAGTTGTTTAGTAAGTGAAGAAGTGGAAGAATAGAGAAGGAAAACAGAAGAAGCAATGTAAAGGCATTTGCTCACCACCTCTCACAGGCAGACTAATGCCCAGCTGCTCTAAAGACTTTTAAAAGGTGATGCATATTGGATGCATATTAACCTGAGGAGTTGCTGCTTTTACCATCAGTAATGATTTTACCAGACACTACTGGGAATGTTGTAAATGAGAACTGCATAGCTATAAAAGAAAAGAACAATAGAGGTTAATTTTGGCAAAGAGCTTTAGAAAACCATTTGTTTTCCAAACTCGAGATGTAATGTTCAGGCGAAGGATAGTAGTAGGAGGGGAGCATGATTCTGTAAATGTTTATTTATTAAAATATTCTGAAGTGAGGTTAATATGACTGCTATTGAAGTAAATGTGTTCAGGAACTAGGGTATGTCTAAGTGTTTAATGGATGTGCAGACAAATCTATTTTACATGCATGGAAGTACTGAGATAATTCTGTGAAAAGCTTTGACACAACATAAGAGGAAAATCACTGGGGAGATTTCTCTGTAACAGTAATTGTACTCATGCAACAGCAAAAAAGGGAATAGTTTTGTGACACCTGTGAGAAATTGGCTCTAAAGTGGGGCTATTTGTAATGGGAAAATCTTTTTTGCGGTAATAGTTTTGGGTGACAAATCTCTGGCTTCAATTTAGGCTTAAATTTAGCCTAGAGTCCATTTCCTCTGTGATACTTGTACAACAGGAGTATGAGTGATCTGGAAAAGGTATAGAAGTACTTGGGATCATACTTTTCAGTAAATGTAATAAATAAGGAGTGTTAGAGTCACATTTGATACTGGAAAATGCAACTGCAAAATTTACTTAATTATTTTATTATCTCATACCTGAGCAGACCATGGGAATGCTGTTACATATATATGCATACACATACGTATGCATGTCTGTAACAGCAATAGATCTGCATACAGAGCATGTGAACCTCTATGGGGAAAGGCAAAAGCGTTTTTGAAAGATACTATTTTGAGCTCACAGTCATGCTGTCAGACAGAGTGAGCTCCTATGGCTGAGGCTGTCCAGCTGCTGCTGCTGCCTTTGTGAGGTTGCTGCTGACTGCAAGGGGCCTGGCTCAGCTGGACACCCATTGAACTTCTCAGCCGCATCGTTTGCATTGTTGCACAGGGATGCAGCCGGGAGCCAGGAGTGACTCATGCCGATGGCTGTGAGCCGCACTGGCTCAGGAAGAGCTTTGTACTCTGGAGGTAATAGAAGTCGGCTCGGGGAAGAACTGCCTGAGCTGCACCGCCTCACTTTCTGGGAATGTGAGTCAGGGCCACTGGCCATGCCTCCTGCCCTCCTTTCGCAGCTCAGAACGGATGCGGCGGCAATTTTTACTAGAAGAAGTGTTTTTGTATTTCAGTAAAGATTCCTAAAGGACAGGGGAGACAAGGCTGTTTTCACAACAGCTGAGCTAAACCCCTGCAATCATCTGCTGTGATCCACATTACCTGATTTATCCTTGATAAATAAAAACTTCAGTGAGAGAGTTGTTACATGCCAAGTTTTCTGAACACAGGAAGACTTCCTTTTTGTGGTTAAGGTGGAGATATTGACATCCACACAATCTTGCTTTTTCAAACACACACCTATTTAAAACCTTTTCCCCATCTGAAATGTGGAAAATGCTGTGAGGTCATGGATTTATGAAGTCAGTACAACTTATTTAAAAAATGGGAAACTAGAAGAATACTTGGATAAGTTTTTACATCTAGAGCAGTGGCCTGTTATCAGAACATTTTGATGGAAATTTCTCTCTCAAGCCTTACTGTCTGTTGGCCCATAAAACCATTTCTCTGTTTGCTTAAGGCTTACGCGGCTTTGTATGCTATCTCTGTATTTTTATATAAAAATTAAAATTATGAAAACAGTATTCCTGCACAAAAAAATATGCTACCAGTATTCTCCCCAAAAGATTAACGCTTGAAAAAAAAAAAAAAAAAAACCAAAACCACAACAGTTGTTTTTAGTTTATAGCCATGTAAGTATTACACACTTATGAGTTGAATATGTCTCTGGTAAATGCTGAAAATGTCCTTCAAAAAGTAAAGGTGGACTGAATTTGATGTTGAACAGGAATTAAGCAGAAATGTCTCCAGAACACAAACAGCTGAAATACTGTGTCCCTCAATATGATAGTTGTCAGGTTGGAAGCTACACATGAATAACATAAGAAAAGTCCCAGTATTTTGTTAAGGGTTTTGTCTTTGCCATTTTGTGTCAGTATTAAACATCTAGACCGTATGTGTAACTCAAAAAGAAAACCTGTGGTGTAAAAGGCAGTTGGTGGTTTCATTCTGTGTCTTGCAGAAATACTTCTGTTTTTAGAATTTATTTGGTGGTTTCATTTGTGGTAAATGAGGCAGAATTGAATACAGTAGATAATTTACAAGCCATATAGTAACAGGAGGAAAAAAAAGAGAGAAAACCAGTGTGGCTATTGTTACCTGAGGAAGCAGAAGGAGAAGGTGCAGTGTTGAAAGGTGCAGTTACAGCACTGTGCGTTTTCTAATGCTGATTGTGCTTCAGAAGTTCTGCCTGCACATTCCAAGGAATTTGCAGTGCTGCAGGTTCTTTCAAACAGTTTTTACTCTGTGCAATGACAGGGAAGATAGGCACAGTATACAAAAGCTTTCTGTGTAATTCTTCATCTGCTGATTACTACAGCAAGGGCAGGAGGGAGAGGTAACCTGAAGATAGATTTCTAAGGTAGACCACTTTGGTTATTTTCTTTTGCTGTGACTCATGATAAATACTGAAGGAGTGAATCCTGAACAGAGAACATATGTAGGTTGCAGTCAGAAGTTAATTTTTTTTCTGGAGTTTTCTCATTTGAATGCCCATGGAGGGGTATTAGAAATGTACTAAAAAAAAAAAAAAATCACATAGATTTGTAAAATATAATAGTTAATTCATTGGAAAATCCTGTGTTCCAAAAAAAACAAGAGTTGAAAACAATTTTAAATATGTTTTTTCTGTCTATGGGCTCAGGCTGTCAAACAAATTGGTTGAAATAATCATATAGAAGTTCAAGTATGTACAACTCGAAATTTAAAGAAGAATATGAAAACTCAAAATAATTTTATCTTGTTAGTCTAATACGTTTTCATGCTCTAAAACAAAAAATAATGTCTTTCTACTTGCAAAACATGCCTGCAACATAAAACTTGTTATGATGTTTGTATTGAAAAGGTAGGTGCCTGCTAGTTAATGTCAATAATTTACCTGACAATGACAAAACCAATTAGAAGTTGAATAAATGTTTTACATGGGTTGTTTCATTTAGGTGGCACCACTTTGTGTTATCTTGCTTTTAGCAGGCTTGTGGAAGCCAGAGAAGTCCCTCCAGGGAACTACCCGCGGTCATCCCCAGGGGTTCATTCTGAGGCGGGATGGGAGTCCCTGAGCTGAATCAGGGGACTGGGCACTCAGTGCTGCCTGGAGAGCTGCTGGGTTGGTGTTTGTGTGTGTTGGTACTGGTCCTTGGGTGTTGCATCCAGTGAGTGCTCCTCACGGGGCTCTGGACGGATGACTCCGCTGGAGAGTGGATTAATCCGGCTCCTTTGTGCAAGGGGTGACTGCCCTGTCAGCACAGAATAGGGTGACAACGTGAGCCACTAATCTCTGGATCCAGAAGAGGACATCCCCCTGTCTTCTGGGAAGTATGTTTGGGAGGTGCAGGACCTGCCTGATGCAGCAGGCGTCAAATTAGCATTGTAGGTGAACGTTTCAAAATGGATCTGACAAAACCAGTGTTGGTGAGTTACCATATCAAACTTGTCACAGAGGCAGGTAATTGCTAGGTGGGGTGATACAGCCTGTGTGTTATGCAGGAGGTCAGATTAGATCATCGCTGTTTCTTCTGGTTTTGAATTCTGTGACTCTTACTGCAACCAGTTGTTCCATGCAATCACTGTCCATACTTGTTTATCACCGACACACCCAAGTCGTCCTGCACCCTTATGTGGCTGACACTGTAACAGAGCTGCCTGTTTTCCAGGGCATGAAGAGCTTTCCCATAGGTCAATGTGGTAAGGAAAATAGGACTTTAAAAACTATATACTTGCATGACATGAAATTGACTCGGTGGGAGGGGGGAAGGGTATAGAAAATAGAGAATTTTGTATTAGAAATTCAGGTATTCCTGACTTAAGCTAAATCGGTAGAACCTGTTTTAAACTGAGGTAGCACTTCAGTCAGGTTTGGAAGAAGGAATAATAAAAACACGCTGTAAAATTGTGTGTTATGCAGAATTATGTTATTATTATGTATTGTTTATGCTGTATATTGCGTGTATTACAACTTGCAACATGTTGTTACTATTTTATATTATTGGGTTCTAAATACAGAATTAAATGCAAAGTGGGTGGGTCACCTTGAAGTAAGCTGCAGCTGCTTGAAAGCCTTTTCTATGATGCTGGTTGTGGTAGTCTGTTTCCATCACTGGGAGCATAGGAGTGGCCAAAAGATTGGTTCAATCAGATGTATTTGGTGTTTTTGAAAATAATGCCTTTTTGCAGTTCAACAATATGTAAGTAGCCCTATATTTGTTTTGGTAAACCTTCATGCTTCCTTTATTTTTACAAGGATAGTTGCAGGCATGAATTTACCTGTGCCTGCAACTTTAGGCCAGATCTGGAGGCCTGAGTAGCAGAAGTTTAACCCTGTTTGCATGACAATTACTGAGAGAGATAAAAGACTTAAGTTTTCTGACAGTTCGTATGCACAAAATATGTAAAAAACTGTTACATAATTATAGAGATATAAAAATACAAAAAGAACCCCTAAGTGTTGAGAATTTTTTTTTTAGCTTACACAAAAATGAGTTAAGTTTTAGTTCTGCAGATTAAAATCTGTTGGTCATATTGAACTAGTTAACATTACTGCAGTGCTGCCTGCCATGTTTGTTTGTTTCCACTCCCTGTGTTTGTGGCCTCCCAAAAGTAACTGATTTGCCAGGCACATTTCTTTTCGAGAAGGAAGGGAATACATTATTTTCAAAGAAGGACAAGACCAAGATGGATGCATTTTAGAGCACTGTTACCATTTTAATAAGGTTTCAGTCAGCATTACTCTATGCACTTACTGCCCTGCTTCAATTTATCTCTTAGAATGCCTAATTTTATTTGGAAAAATTCAAATGGTAGAGTTGCTGTGGGTAGGGTCATGCAATATTAATTAGTAACTGGTAGATTTTCCTCCTTTTTTGCAAGGTCTGGGGTAAAATGATGTGTGTTGATTTTTTTCCGTAGTCAAATAAATACTGCATTTGAGATAGCATATAAATTTTCCTCAACAAAGCTTATTACAAAATTACTGCAAATGCTTATTTTTAACAGCAATAATTAATAAACTATGCACTCACTGTTACCTTTTATATATTTCAAATTTTTTTTAAATGTCTTTCTGCCAGATGGTCTGCATAGCTCTTCTCTTGAATCAGCTATGTCCATTAAAAGAGGGAACATAAATAGGTCAGATGCTGCTAACTGTTCTAATGTAATTCAGGAGCACTGGGCATAACACAGGATTTTGGTACAGCAGCACATCTTTCCGATTATTGTCTGAGGAATATATTGCAATCCATACAAAGAAAATTTGTAGAGCTATTGCTTTTATTTTGTTTTTCTCTGACACCCTTTGCTGGTTTTATCTGTATGGTTTAGCTAGATGTTTAGGGTGGTTTGGATGGATATTAATTTAGTTTCTCTGAAAAAAAAATACAGTTTTAAAAAGTAATGATTTAAAAATATGTTTGAAATCCAGTTTGCACTTAGAAGAATAGGAAGAAGGTTTAAAGGCTGAAATTAAAAATGAAAATTTGTTACAGAGGCCATTTTTGAGCTTACCCCTTTTGCAGTGTGCCTGAGGATTACTGTAGTATTACAGTTTTACTTATTTGTTAGCTATAAACACATATATTTTGGGTAAGTGGGGAAGTGGTTATAGCTACTTACAGCTTTTAGAGTTATCATTACTGGTTGGCAGGATGCCTCAGTGTGTCGCATGTCAAGTGTTTTCCAAACCTGAGTGCAGCAGAGGCTGCTGTGCCATGACCCACACACTCGTGCTCATTGGCTTTGGCCCTTTCAGTGTACTGTCAGTGTGAAGTTTTAACCATTTCCCTTCAGAAATTCCTTCTGACAGTAGGAGAATTGGTTGTTCCTGGTGGTGTGAACCAGAAGCTTCAGTTTTGATTCTTTCAAAACACCTTTGTTAAAGTGGTTTCATGATGTCAGCATACTGGTCAGAACCTTGTTTCTTTGAGGATTAAACAAGGATATCAGGGAGTGATTTTCACTTTAGGTGTTAGGAAGCAGTTTAAGCACCTTTATTCAGCTGTTTTGTTTATTATTTATTTATAGCACAAAAAAAAGGGTGGGAAAAATCAGAAGGAAGCTTCTGAGCACGCAAATGTCTGAAGCAAGTAAACCCTCAGAAGCTGCACATGGTCTAAACCACCCTTTAAAATGCCACAGTTTGATGATGGAACCAGAAGAGCTCTTCAGGGTTACAGAGGAATGCTGCTTTCAGTTATAAAGAAGGGAATTGGAAGTGCATTTGGCATGCGTCACAAAAACACAGCTCAGGCCTGGTATGGCACTCAGGGCAGGGTCTGTGTAAGCTTTGGGACAGAGAAGTTACTTAGCAATTATGAAAGAGAGGCTAGAATGGCTAGCAATGCCATTCACCTAGTGGTAAGGTTATGAGATCTAAAATCTGTCTGTCCAAGGAGGCTCTACATCACTCAAGACAGCCAGCAGCTATTATTTATGGAAGTATTATCAAATAACTGAGTTTTGTTTAAGTATGTTGCTTATTTTGAACTAATGAGCGAAATGCTTTTTTTATGGTGTTCAGTCAAATTTCCAAATTACTTCTTGTAATAGGAGCATGTATCTGTACAAAAGTATTCATGTGCTCCAGCCTTTAACTCCATATTTGTGAATGCATGTATTTAGAGAATTCAGTCTTCAGTAAAATAGGTCAGGACTGAAATTTGTCTTTCATATTCAAACGTGTGGCCACACTGTGCCAATTCATGCAGATTTTTTGTGATGATTTGCACACAAGATGGGCATTCTCATGCAAATTCTTGACTCCTTTGGAGTGTTTTCCTTCCATAGGAAAGAACTTTGTAATGGTTTTGTACTAAACCATAGCAAAAGAGACAAAACAGTACTTGCCTTGCTAGACAAAGGCTTGTGGAGGAATCAAAAATAATGTGCATTTTCAAATACAGGATCATGCACAACATACTTAAATTGGCTGTGGTGTTAGGACCCAGAACTGAATGGATTTTAATGTGGTGATATTTGTAAGCTGACATGACAATGATACATGTTCATTTTACTGATCTTCTGTTGCTAAGTTTTAGGAACCTCATGTATATATCACATATTCATGGTTTCTTACTTTTGCATTAACAATGATGACAACTATAGATTTAGGGTGAAGAACTCAAATGCTTCACTGAAAAGGAGAGCATCTTTATGTGGGCATTGACACCTCTTATAGGATGTTCTGGATGCCCCCTTGAAATGGAAGAATCCTGTGGTTTAATTTGCTTCATTAAATAATGTTTTGTCAAAGTGATACTTAGCACTGCAAAAACAGGTTAATATGCATGTTTTTAGATTGAAATAATAGTTTCCCTTTCTCCTCTGTTTCTAACCTGTGGTGTCTAACCTTATGCTGAACTGTAGAGTGCTTTGTTCTCTGTTGTTGCATATGCCTGTTTATTATTGTAGGTTTGTTACTTGGAAATTTACTACAGATATGAGCACCTGAAAATAAATCTTTTGCTAATCTGGAAATATGATATGCAGCGGGAACAACTCTCCAGCCTCCACATAAGGTCTGCACAGTACCACTGAGACGTAAAGTAATCTATGGATTGGGTCATTCTGAAAGCTCTCATTGATATGAGTCTCAATGGAGAAGTCCTGCTGTCACATGTTCATCGTGTACTGATTGAGAGCAGGGGAACAGACTGAGAGAGAAGGCTGAAGCTGAGATATTTCTTATGCTGCAGAGATTGAGGGTGTGAAAAAAGCTAATGCTTCATTAAGCTTCACTGATTAAAAAATGGCAGATCTTGTTAGACATAAGATGCTCTGTTCACTTCTAATGAGACAAATGAGCAGTGTATTAAAGTAAGGGCATTGTTCTTCAGCAGTAGATATGAGAAGCTTTGTTTATTGTCTGTGTGTGGGGTTTTAAAGTGTGGTTTGCTCCTTTGCTATTGAAAAGAAATTGGCTGCTATGTCACACATAGCCTTGTCAGAGAAACAACTGGAATGCAGAAATGCCTTTGAACTCAGGATGGATTTGTTTTTGCTTCCCAGGCAGTCAGCATCAGTGTTTTTAACAAAAAGGAGGAGGCTGATTACCACAAGGTTTCCTGTTCATGTGGATAAGGAGCTTTCATAAAGAAACAGGAAAACAGAAGTTCTCACAAATAATCAGTATTCTGCTGCATTTTGCGGCATTCTTTACAAATCGTAAGTGAAGGACAAATAGGTGCCTGGAGAAAACGGGCTTGTGCACAATGTACTGAGAGAAAAGAATGTCCAGAAAGAAGAAGATTTATGCAAAATGCCTCTCCAGTATTGGACTTAGGTGCTTGCAGACACTTGATGAGAGGGTCTTGGTGGTTGTTCTTGCTGGGCCCTGCAGAGAATGCGGGGTAGCCCGAGGTTTGTAGGTAAAGGAGCGGGTAGAGTGCAAGATTTTCCTGCTGTTCGAAGAAGGCAAAATCGCAACTTTTGCGGGAGCGGGGCACTTACAGAAGCTGCACTTGAAGCAGTTGCTGGGTCGGCCACTCCTCCCTTCCCAGGGCATGTAGCTCTTACCCCTTCCTCTCCCGGGTATGTACACACACACATTCCTAAACAAGAAAGGCTTTCCAGAAAGGAAGGGCTTTCAGAGTTACAGGAACAACAACTGGCTGGTGTAGGATTTTGTCAGGAGAGGATTTTAGTGGGGGAAGAGCTCTGCAGGGCTGGCAGGCTCTGAAGGGGCTCCTGCGGGCTGGGCGTCTGTCGCACACCCATCTCCTCTTCCCCTTGAGGACAGCTGAACACCCGCAGCCAGAAATACACCCCGGGCTTAAAGAAGGGTCTATTCTAGGTGAGTTTTTCGCCCGAAAGTGGGACGGGGCAGTTGTTATATCCCGTGGCTAGGACAGAACACGAAAGCATCTTCGATCCCGCCAGCCTGCGGTCCTCTCCTCCGCCTCCCACAACTTTATCTGGCTCGGGCGCCGCGTTCCAGCCGGCATCGCGTCCTTCCTGACCCGCGGCTGTGCCTTTTTGGCCGTCGGGAGCCGGGCCGGGCCGGGGGAAGGGCGAGGCGGGGCAGGGGGCGGGCAAGGGGGAAGCTGCCGGGGGGAGCCGGGGGCGGCCGCGGCCTGAGGGGAGCGGGTGCGGCGCGCCCGGAGCGGCCTCGCAGCCGGGCGAGGATGAGAGACCCAGGTAAGGCACCAGGAGAGCTCCCGGAGGGTGGCCGTGTGCGGCTCCTATGCCCCCGCCATTTTCTGCGACTGAAGCTTTTTTTCCGTCTCGAACAGGACAAGTACCTGGGGGGACTCAGACAGGTGCCAGGTGTGAACAAAAGATAACTTTTTTTTTAACCTAAGTTACAGCATAAGAGCGTTGGACTTCGGATAATAATTGATCCCATCTCGTGTGTTTAACCTCTGCATGATCTTAACTGGGAGGTGAAACAACTTAAAACATGAGTCCATATTTCATCTTTTCCTGCGCTGTAAATACCTTTATGTTTATATGAACATGGGAGTGTATAATTAGCTGGCTGTTTTTCTGGGAGCAGGGTTATAAATAATAAACCTTCTGTCTCAGCCATGTGGTGGGATTAGCATGCTGTGTGTCAGAGGTAGGTGAAGGTAGCATGGAGAGGAAGTGCTGGTGATGCTGGGTCACAATTAAGCAGCCTCGATACAAATATTTCAGACACACGAGATATTGGGAGTGGGAGCTCCAGCCAAAAGAACAAGGAGATCACATACTGGATGTGCAGGTGAGATGAATTACATGACTGAGCTGACCATTGAAACTTTAAAAATTAGAAATAATTTAACTTACTAGGAAGGATAAATCAGTGAAAGATTTAGAGAGTTACGAGGGAACTTTTTGGTCTTAAAAAATAAACCAAGCGAAACCTCGTGTCATAAATCTGTTCTATCCTTTGGTCTGAAAGTTTCTCTGTAGCTTTCATTTGCCTTCATCTCCACAACTAATACAAGAGAGGCAATAGCAAGCTTATTTCTAGAAAATACTCAGAATATTTATGCAGCAGTTATGCAGTAGAAATAAATATAACATCTATAACTCCTTAATTTAAAATGTCTTATTTGTAATGTAATTATTTAACAAATAATTATTGGCACTTTTGTTAAAGTACCGGTTGCAGCAAATAGGGTGTGAACAATCTCTCAAAAAGGCTTTTTACCAAATTTTACTGGGTACAAAGAAATTATACTGTTGTATTTTAATGTCCATTATAATTTCATTGCCAGCTGGAAACATGGCTGAGGTCACCTGCAAGAATAGACTTGTTTTCTGTTATTAGTCCTTTTAATTCACATCAGCACATTTATTGTAACCCCAAATTCAGATTGGTTGTGAATGGTGATTTGATGTGAACCTGTACTGCCTGACAGTACAGAAGAGCTAGAGACAAATACAAAATATGAGATAATACTTTATCACAATAACCATTAGCATGTAGACCACACATCTGAATACACTTTATATCAGGGAAACAGTTTCTGCGTATTCTGATCTAAAGAATAAACTGTTTTGAACCAGAGTACATAGGTGTTCTATGTGTGTGCCAGGGCCTGTGCAGAATGTTCTGTCACCATGGGTAACAGTAATAACGTTCTCTGGTAAAAAAACATTTTAAATTGTTTTTCAATGAACACTTCCTCTTTAATCTCAATCATTGCATAACAGCTGTTGTTGCAGCCTTAACATGCTTCTGCATCTTTGCATATATTAGATTATTTTACAAGAAAACAAAGCAAACCTCACCAGTCTGCCCTTGTGCATGTTAGTACAGGTCAGTCTCAGCAGCCTCTAATGCATATGGTTTATTTCCATCTTAAGAGAAACAGTACAAAGGACACTGGTGAAAAATCCTACAACCCTCTCTTAGTGCTGCTGTGACAGATTGTGCACAATCTGCTCAAACCGGTGAAGGTCTTGCTACCAAGTCCACCATAAAGAAGGGAGAAATGGACAGTGCATTTCACTCTTACCTTCATCAGTATGGTGGGAGTAAGGAATGTGCTCATGCTGCATTCAGGATTAGTTCTGGACCTCAGTTTCAGAGGTCCAGCCTTTGAGCTGTCCAGTGCTTCTGAAGAATACTGCAGACACTACCTCTGTTTTGTGAAATAATTTTTACTTGCTTTGGGAGCCTGAGACAAGGCCAAAAAAGCTTTACAGTATAGGATTCTCTTCTTCCTCTTCTTCCCTGTGGCTTAGCTGCTTTCCTGTTGTTGAGGAAGTTGGGAGGGTACTGTGTTCCAAAATATGCTCTTGGGAAATCAGAATAATCTTTTCTTTTCCAAAGATATCTCTGTTTTTAAAACAAAAAACACCTCCAGCCTTGTTCTTATCTTTGAAGGCTTTTTAGTAGTCGCAGTAAAAGAAAGATGTATCACAGTCGCTCCTTCATTGTGCTCTTCCTTGGCATCGTGTAGGTAGCACTGCAAACACCTCTTACTTTGTTTTATATCTAGCTTGCTGTTTTATTGGTGCAGGCCTTTCGGAGTGTCTGAACTTGTTTGTTTGGGGTTTTCATCAGGCTTCCTTTTGGAAGTGTGTGGGCTGGTTTACATTAGCACCATAACTATCCTATATGAATCAGTATAAACTAAAACTTCACACCTAGAGAAGAAGCCACCACCTGCCTGTTTGTTTCCTCCTGTTAAAGGAGGGTCTTTCCAAACTCAGAATAAGCGTGGGAGGTGTGGTGGGTGCAGTACTCTTCGCCATTCTGGACCTAGAGGTCACACTCACCCTTTACCACTCAGGACAGTATTAAGTAAATTCTCCGCATTACAGCAGCAGTGACAGAAGTTCAAAAGCATTATTCACTTCCTTCATTGCTATCACAAGGGCAGCTGTTGCACAGATGGGACACAGGTGTTCTTAGTTTTATCAGTACATTGTCTAATCCTCGTCAATATTAGATTATATGGTACAGGTTACATCAGCCCAATTACAGCAGGGACTAAGGAATAGTTTTAATCTTCCATGTAGAGTATTTAATTGACCATATAAATTTTATTGTCCTTCTTTACTCTCAAGTGCAGGGTTTTAATCAATACTAAACGCCTCATATAGGTTCCTTTTCCGCTCCAGTGCGGTAAATTCTCTATTTCCAGCCAAAATATACACATTATTGTTGCTCTGAGAGACCTCCCTTTCCGTCCCTTTGTCATTGTGTAATTCTATAGCAGAGTGAACAATGAGAGCTACTATGTGCTGTCTAAAGGTTCAGCCATGCCCACAGGCCTTCCCCTTGTGCATTCTTCCTCTTCCTTGTGTGAACTCATTGCATGTTTTACAGCTGTCACTGGGACACTGTGCCTGGAGAGGCTGGCATGCAAATCTTGGCACTCTTGCTTGCTCACATGCTCCCTCTGACTGTCTTTTATTAACACCTCCAACCCAGTTATTCATGCAGTCTGTGACTCAGGATAGATTTCACCTCCCTATGGATAGGATACTCTGGGAAGCATAAGCAATCATTTGGAGGCCAGGAGTGAGAAATCGCAGCCCTAGTTGTAGATTTGCTCTTTTCTCACTGGGATCCACATTCTGCTTTTCAGAATTTGGGTACACTGAGTTTATTTTTACACTGTTAATGTTCAGATTGAATTTTGGGGAAACTACAGTGTTACAGCCCTACCCACATGGTCACTTTTTTTCTTCCTCTAGGGGCTGGCTTCAGTAGTTCAAAAAACAGGCAAAGCCGAATCCTTCCCTGTGGAACTCTATACCTGAATAAAACATCTGTGAAGACAGAATCAAAATATTCACCACAAAAACAGTGGAGATGTTCTGGGAGGTGGTGCTGGCTAGGATGTGAAGACAACAGCATTTTTCTATGCTCCTTTAGGTATCCTGGGAGAACTGTGGGAACAGTCTAGATGATAAAAGTACAAAGCAGGTCTTTAAAACTAACAAAAGGTGCTGGAGAGAAACTTCAGGAAGAATCTCGCTGTGAAGCAAGCAGAGTGAGACCTTCTGTCTTGCTGATGAGGGCTGCCAAAAGAATGGTGCTGGCTTTCCCACTCCAGGGGAGATAAAGTTCAGGCAAAGAGAAGATCATGGGTACTTTCGTGGTGAGTGACGTTAACAGAAGGCACAAGTAGGTAGTTCTCTGTGTGACGTAGTCCAAACACAATGCAGGTGGGAAGTAGCAGCATGGAAGTATGAGGGTATGTGGAAGAGATGGTGATAGCAAGGAAGTCAGCTTAAACTGTGACCCTCTGAGTTTCCAGAGGACTCATGAAAGACAGTCATGAGGACTGACAAAATAGGTATTTCCTTGAGGTATCTCAACTGAGACAGTCCCATACTGGAAAAGCCTTTCAGAAGGAGAAAGGTGGTGTCATTTTCTGACTGTGGTGACAGTGTTCCTCCCCCTTGATCTTTGCTCTGATTCAGGACAGTTTGGGCTTGATCAGGAGCCAGAGTTTGTGCTCATACAGCCTCAAAGACTTGCTTCCAAAGCAGACTTTGCTTGGATTCCTGTATGGTTTGACAATTAGCTTTGCTTTTGTTTTTGCCTTTCATTTGTGTTTTTTCTTCATTAGAGCTCCCATAAAAAACCAGAGGTTTAATTGTGAAGAATCTGGGAAAAACTGTGTCAGTTTTCTCTATGGTACAAAAAAAGTTTGGGATGAGGTAAAACTGACTTCAGATGAGTTCTGAAAAGCTACAGTGTGACCCCTATGTGATATACTCATAAGTAATTTTGTGTTCTGGCCATTATAGAGTAAAGGAGCAGGCTGATACCTGATGCTTTTCCAGTTTGCTTTTCTCTCTGAAATTAGTTGTGTGTTAGCCAGACCTTCAAAGACAAACTTCTTTCTTACTCAGTTGGATCACAGCCAGCATGAAAGCAGCAAAGTCACAATCACTCATTTGGAAGTGAACTCCCTCATTTTTTAAAAACTATTTTTAGATGATTGTTGAAGTTTCCTCCTCTGACACAGAATGTTTTGCTGTATTTTGCTGAGTTATATAACATCTCACTTAGGTTTTGGAACGTTCATTTTGACATGTTTGATTATCACCTATTTTCAGTTCTTCAGTTTAGGTAGGTTAAAAAACCAAAAAACAACTAAACTTCATTACTTCCTGCTTCTTCTTACTCCTTTGTCCCTTTTGTTATTGTTGCTGTAATCACATACTGACATGAATATAGTCTTCTGAGTGTGTTTGAAAGGAAGAAGAGGGTCAGAGTGCTCTAAGTCATACGGATTCTCTCACCTGGGAATGTGCTGCTCAGTGCTGTAGGACACTGCTGTAGTTGACTGCCTCTGGCAACCACCCCCCACCTGGTGGCTCCCCTCGTTCCCCACAGTAGGGTGGGGAGAGGATAGAAAGACAGGCATTCAGAGGGTGTCTTCCATGGTAAGCCAGAATAATGCCAACCTATAGCAAGATTCTAAGAATGCAAATCAAAACTGTACTAGGCTATCCAGTTAATGGATTTACAGGCTTTCCTGTGGCATTCCTCATTTATGACGAGTGTGACTGTTCTAAAGAATTCAGGCACAATTCTTCTATTCTTACCAGAGATATGTTTGAAGAGAAGCTCCTAATTTATGTATAAGAGTTACTAATACAGTAATGAAGATCTGTTGGTATAAATCAAGGTGTGCTGAGAAGTTTTCTTTGTTCTAAATCTAGGTTGTATTTTTAAAGGATTTTAGGGAAAGACTAAGTCCATGCTTCGTTTTGTGTTGGGCTTTTTTTTTTCCCTTTCTTCTGTTTTCAAATATACTTATATGTTCTAAAGGGAAGAGATGAAGAGGACTAAATACAAGACCAGGTTTAAAGTTTTCATAGAACAGTAGTTCTATTTTGGTCCTAACACTAGTGGCTTGGTGTATGTATATCTTTGTTTACTATTACTGTGTAGTATTTCAGAACTTTTTGCAACTGTTCAATGTGTCTTAGATTATGGAAACTCTAAAATGTTTCTTGGGAGATTGTTGAACTGAGCAGAGTCATATACTCAGAAAAAATTATAATACACTTCTTACGTGAGTTGCAGACAAGACCTGTCATCTTACTGACTCCCAAACACGACTCCTTCCATAAATGAGTTCCTTCTCCTGCTGCTTCACTTTCCCTCTGTGCCTCTCTCAGGGCCCTGCTGCACCATAACTCACTTTTAGTGTAATATCATCCCATCTTGTATTATCTGGCCTGCCACCAAATTCACTTTCATTTCCAAACCATCTTTGTAAAACTTCTGTACTGTTTCTCATTATTCACTGAACTTTCCAGCACCAGCCTGTTTACTCTTACTTGCAGATGTCATTAGTTCAGTTTAGTTCCCCTTCATAGGTATATAGGTATAGATATATTAACTGGGCCTCACCAGTTAATGCCTCTGTGCATCTTAGTAGCATTTTTGCTTACTATATTGTGCATTGTGTATGTCTGACTGTAAGTTAATTAAAATTGAAATTAAGTATTCCTGAGACACTTGAAGCTTTTACTTAAGTGGGATATATTCTGTAGTTACCATGTCCAGTCTCCATCCGTGGAGGTTTTCAAGACCCATCTGTGCAAGAAAGTACTCAGCAACATTGAGTCTACTGTGAGCACCAGATAGGGCCAGAGATGAGCCATCCAGCCTGCCATTTCATGGTTTTGGAGCATTCATCAGCCTTACACCACTCCAGATCTTTCAGATTCACCACTCCTGATCCTTCATGTCTCAGTGTTTGCTTGTCTGTTTAAATAACGTTAGGTACGTTGGATTAGCACTAGTTTCATAGGTTTTTTAAAATATAGGTTGCATTTCCTAACATAACCTCTCATGTACACTGATAGATGTATCTTTATTAATTGATAGGTTCTTTCTAAAGAACTAATTTGGTCACCTTTGAAAATGAGGGTAAGAATTCTGTTTGTCAGCTGGTCTGGTGTTTCCGTGATGTCTGACAGCAGAACACATTACTATGATTAATTTATAAAAGAAAACAGGGTGTTCTGAAATGACTGCAGGGCATGGCTTCCATGAAATGTGAACAAGTTGGAACTAAAATAAGCTATATCTAATATTTCAATTCCCATCTGAGGTCCTGCTTTCTTAACTATAAATAATGTACAGCTCCCTTTTACGTACACTTCTGGACACTAGTGCTCAGTGTAGCTTGTATATATCTCTGTTCCTTTTTAGTTTACTTGCTCCTCTGCCTTATAGCTGCTGCATTAAAATATTTTAAGGTGTGGAATGATGATCTATAAAGTCTTTTTTGTTGGTTTCTGGTGAGGGGGGGCCTGCGTAAGCTCTTCTTGTTTCTCTGTTCAGTGAAGACAGATTGAACTAACATGACTTTAATACCTACTACACATTTTCCAAAACAGTATTACTAAATTTTAATGTCTACAACAGGTAAAAAAAATAATTTCCATATTCATTGCAGTACAACAATAAAAGCTTTTCTTTCATTCCCTCTGTGGTTTTACTTCAGAGAGATACAATCAGTAGTGCATTTGTGGTTTTATGTGAATGAAATGTCTCTTCTCAATTACTGTTTCAAAATAAGCTTTCTATTTCCTGTTGTCATAATCTATAAAATGAATTATTTGTCACCAGGAACCTGGCAATGTCACCTCACTTTTGATTTTTTAAAAAAAGTGATTTCAGAGTTTTATTAGTTTCTGAAACTCCTATTTTTTAAAATCACTACTGTAGTGTGTAATTCATGCACATAGAATAGGATAGTAAGCAGAGTTAACCTTGTGGTGTGCCCACCAAAATACGTTCATAAAAATCACTGGGGTCAGGATGGTTGAATGATGGGACCACTGGTCTGGGAAATGAAACACCTGGCTTCCAGTGCCAGGTCTGCCATTCTCTGTCTGATGTCTGAAAAAAAAAAGCAATCTCATTTGTTGTTGTCTGTGGAAAGAAATATCACTACCCACTTCTGTAATGTGTTTATATGGTACCTTGCTTTTCACTCCAGGTTTTTTAAAATATTTATAGTTTTACATTCTCACTCTGCTTAGGAAATCCCAAGGACCCTTAACCAGTAGCATGTGGTGTTTTCAGGCTTTAATTCAGAAGAGTTGATAGTAATGAGCCTCCCAAATCTATCTTTCAGTGTGCTACAGGAATTTCTGGATGTTCTGCTATTGTTGCTGTTATTTGAACACTAAGAGTATGAAATTATTTGGGGTTTGGTATTGTTTTGGAGGGGGAGGATTCTTTGGTTTGTTTTAGCCTAATTCTGTAAATAACCTAATTTTGTTAAGATGTGAAGTTATTTTGTTTTAGCTGGATGAGAGACTTCAGTAAAAGGTGATTGAGAACTTTTTTTTTTAAATCTTTGCTCGTGTAATATTTTTTTAAATTGTTTGAAAGGGCATAGTATAATTCTGTTACACTAGGCATGGAAGAGTCTCATCTTTCCATTATCCGTGGGGAGTGTGGAGGAGGAAGATGTAATAGTTTCAAATTGGGTGATTCAGATTGGTGGGAGAAACAGTTCTGTCCCATGTGTAAGGATTAGAAACCCAAATCAGCTGGGATAAAATTAAGCTACAATGTGTAAGGCCTGCTGGGATTTTGGAGGGCTGGGCTGTTCCCATCCGCCTTCATTCTGCCCATGGCTGAGAAGTGGGTTGAGCAGACAGAATGCTTGATTTGCACAATTGCCGTAATTTTTGTTGGCAGTTCAAACTTGTCCATTGTTAGTCACATAGCTGAGTACGTAAAACAAACCCCAATTTTTCCTTGGCTGATTGTGCTGCATTTGTATCTCATGCAGTGCATAGTTCTTGGATATGGAATAGCACTGGAGCTGTTGAGTCAGTAATGCTGCAAAAATGTGCGTGAGTTGTGCTGAGAGATGTTTATGTTTAAGTGTAATGGTCTTGCATAGACACATCTGGTTTATACTGTCCTTGAATTCTTTTCCAGATCTCTGTCTTGTTTTCTGATTTTTTAATGTAATGGAACATTTGCTATTAATTAGAAAAGCCCTTAATGTCCTTACTTAAGAAAAGCAGCTAACTCACATCTCAGGAAACTCAAGTATATTAGTTAAAAGCAGGATTGTCTAACTCACAGCACTGTTTACTGACCAAGTTCACGGTGGCTCAAAAATTTGGCTAGTCACAAGACATGAGCATCCCTGCTCTGTTTTCTAACAGCAGCCCAAACTGGGGTTTATTCCCATCTGAATATGGAAAAGGAGGAAAGATTAGAAACATAAAGGTGCCCTGTGGTATTCTTCATGTTGCAGTCTTGCAGACTTACTCTGAATTTTGTGCTTTTGCTGGGCACTGAAACTGACTTTATCGAAACATCTTAACCAGGTTAATACAAGTCCAGTTTTCACCTACAGCACCTGAGGAGATTGTGTAATGTTCTGTTGGTGCAGTAGGGACTGTTTCAGTCTCATTACATGTTTATAAATGGAACTTGAATGGAGGTTTTTGAGTATGCACGAACTGTGCATGATCAGAACTCAAAGAAGCAGATTATAAATTTCTCTGGTTCTCTATTGAGACTGGGCAAATGGGAAATCTTGGTAACAGGATTAAAGAGCACTACAAATTACATTTACAGAAATACTCTACTGGAGTTGAGGAGATAAATGTGAGAATCTCATATAGCTGGTACACACAATCTCAGGAAATGTTTCTTCCCTTCCTGCCTCTCACGTCCTTTCCTTCAAGAAGTACCTACACTTAAATTTGTCCAGATGTGAATATATGGTATGTTAGGAACATGAAAAACTACACTAAAATTTACATATCCTAGGCAGCTAAATCACACTATACATGCAATTACATATTTGTGATTACAATTTCATTGAAGTAGAAGGGAACAGTAGGACTGAGTCTTCTTTTATCTCCACTGTGGTTATTTCATGGAATATGTTTTTTATAATCTTTCTGTCCTCAAACCAGGACTTGGCTCTTTCAAAACATGTCCTGGGAGAGTGACATCTTTTTTACACTACAATATACAGAGTATATCAGTATATTTTTATTCAGATTGGCACAGGTTTTCAGATTCCATTTCTGGTTCTGAAATCTTAGAACAAGACAAGAAAATAAATTACTTTCCCTCATATTCTGAGTCAAGTTCAGTTTTATTTTTTCCTCTTTGTTTTAGTGGACATTTTGATTCCTGCTGATTAGATTGCTTTACGGTGATGTTAGCACAGTCAAATTGGCAGGAAGATATCCCGTTGTGTGACTCAAGAAAGAGCAAATTCATGGTGGTGTCTGTAGTTCTTCTACCCTTCCAGTTGTTGAGACTGCAAAGAGTATTTTGCAGAGTGCTTTGAGATATGTTCAGTGGGTGACATTGAACTGTGTCTGGAGCAATAACATCGGGTTACAAGGTAGGGAGGGATTATTCCTTCAGAACAAAACTGTTTGCTTGCTTTTTGTTTGTGCTAACTCCCTTGGAAATTTCAACATCTGCATGGGTAGAAGAGCCCCAAACTCAGTCCTAGGTTCACTTAGGGAGTAAACATTTGAATAAACAGTTAAGCATGTGTTACAGAATCAGCCGTGCAGTGCCAAGGGTTTGTTCTGTGAGTCCCAGGTTCTGCAGTCAGATTTCCTCCAGCATGGAAAGTAGTAGGGCCTCTGGTGAGATTAGAGGAAGAGTAAACATAGTGATGAGGAAGGTCTGTTGCTAGGACAGCAGGCCTTGTACCAAGCGCAGAACACTCTTCTGTGGCTGTTCCCAGGAGTTTGGGGGGAGCAGGAAGAGGAATGCGTTTGGCTGATCAGGGTCAGGTTTGCAGGCACTGAGGCATTGCTGCTTCTGCCCAAGCAGCTGCTTCCAGCTTTGCTGCCTGTACTTCACTGAGAGCTGTGCAACTTGTTTCAAGCTTGGCTATTTTGTAATAATAGTTTCGTGTAAATTGAAGTCTGGGTCCATTTAATGGTTTAACCTCTGAGACTTGGATGAGATGCCTGAGGTAAAGTAGCTGTCTGTGAAAAGCAGCCATCAATACCTTCTTGTGTGGGTTCAAAATAGGACAAAATACTTAAAAATGGACTGAGACAGCTGGGGACTATGGTTGGGAGGAGGAGGAACACTCATCTTCCTACTGCAGTGTAAAAATAGAAAACAACTAATGTTAATTTTCTACAACTACCACTTCTTTTAAAAAGTTGATTTATCTCAATGGGGTTTTAAAAGTTTGTTTTTTAGTATGTATTCCCAAATACTCTGGCACATGGAGCAGTTAGGTGTACTTCAGCAAAGAAATATCATAAAGAATTTCACTATTTTGAGCAGGTTAAAAAACTCCACAACAAATCAAACACAAAACCATAAAGAAATAACAGGTTATTTTGTAAAGTGGCTGCTTTTTTCCCTGTAATAACATGTTTTAAAACTTGACCTTTGCTGTTGTGAATCTGATCCCTGTCACAAAGTCTCATTTAAAATACCTGTTTATCTACCTTAATTTCTAGAAAGAGTTTTTGAGCTGCTGTGTTCTAGGGCTAGGTACCTGTGGTAGCTGAGTGTGCTGGTGCATACTCAGCATTGCAGCTGAAAGGGGCAGGAATGGTAGCTGCAAACAGAAATAGTACTAATTGCTCCCTTCATTTAGTTAAATAGATGCATCAGTGCATAACAGCAGGAGGGAGAGGGTTAATGAGGGGCTAATTCTGTCCTCAGAGGGACCACAGGGCTGAGTGGAAACAGCTGCTGCACTGCAGGCTCTAGGTTTCACAGTGAGTTGCTGGCAGCTTCGGTGAAGGGAGGGAACAGGAGAAGAATGGTATGTGGAGAAGGGAATAAACAATCCAGAAAAAAGAACATATGAAAGTATCTTATGTGAGGACCCCAGAGAGGGGAGAAATCACAACAGGCAGGAGTGAAGGAAGGGAGAGTTCAGGCTGGAATT
Organism: Eopsaltria australis; assembly: GCA_034509425.1. Lineage (NCBI taxonomy): Eukaryota > Metazoa > Chordata > Aves > Passeriformes > Petroicidae > Eopsaltria > Eopsaltria australis. The sequence goes on along the minus strand of JAVTVJ010010813.1, from coordinate 311,789 downwards.
GCAGAGTTGGAGGAGCGGGTGCAGCCACCTGCGAGCCCTTGACCTCCCTCTGTGAACATCAAGGCTTACAACTAAGTCAACACAGCAGTGTAGGTGTTGCTTGTATATTGAAACAGCATAGCTGTGTAAATACATGCTTAGCTGAGCTAGTGGGCTCTGTTAGAAGGTGTGGGGATGTTTTTAGGGTGGATACTGGATGTATGTGGCAGTGATTCACCAGAACTGCACGCTTGCAGTGGAATTTGTCAAAATATGAATATGAAAGTAGGAGTTTGGTTCACTGAAGTCAGCTGGTCACTGAGTCAATTTATCCACAGGCCTGTAGAATATGAATAATTTGGGTAATTGCCATCTCTGGTACATGCCATGATGTCATTGCTTGAAAGTTGCCTTCTTTCATACACCCCTGTTGTGTGCACAGACATGTCCTGTGTTCCTGCTTGCGTTCCAGCAGCTGTTACCAGCATTTATACACAGTAAATCCCCAGAAATGCTTTAGCTGAAGATACAGCCTGCCTGCTTCATGGAGGGGAAGCTGCTGATGCCCCTTCCCACCACTTTCTCCTAAAGACCTGCATTTTTCCCTGTGATTGATACAGTTATCTGAGGTGGGGCTGGCTGGCAGGCAGGACAGCCAACTGTGAAATTCTCAGCACAGAGAACCATGGAATATACCCAGGAGAAATACTTGAGAACACAAGGGTTGCTTATGTGCAGGCTAGATTGTTAGTATAGCAGAGGCAAGTGATGTAATATATATGCATAGATTGAGGTTGCTGACAGCAAAAAATCAGTGTGGCCAGCTGTGCAGCCAAGCACTGTCCCACAGGGCTGTGATGTGTCAAGCACCAGAACCGTAAAACCAAAGCAGTCCCAAGAAAGGCACCAGGGAGGATCAAAAGTGGAAGAGCTTGTCCTGTTAAATACATTAGGGCATGTCAGCCTCAGATGATAAGGAAGAAAAAGGGGTATATGTTTCGAGACAACATTGTAAATTCGTGAGTGATATGAAGAAGATCAAAAGGGACAGAAGTTATCCTTGAGGTGCAGAACATGCAAAGCAATGCCAGGGAAGCTTTACAAACGTGTACCTAGTTCTTACGTGTTTCCTTTGACTTATCTCTGATTTGCCACTCTCAGAGACAGGATGCTGGACAGTCAGCCTGGTTCTGGTCTGATACAGCTCTTCTTCACTCTCAGAGTACTTCATACTCTCTGAACCAGGAATCTGCTTTAAGATGGGACTTTTTTTAGTTAGATGGCAGTGATTACTGTATAATTCTTAAAATTAGGTTAATGGTAATGTTTCTTGATATGTCAAGATTTTAGAGTCCACAGAAACATGTTGAGAATGTAAATTAAACTAAATGGAAAAAAATGCATGAATGTAATTTTTCACCTGAACTGTGAAGTGTTCTGTTACACAGATGGTGAAGCCATGGAAAATGAAAAAAGTAACTTGCACTTTCATTCTACCTGATTATGTGAAAAATATGCCACATGCTGTGTAAAGATTCAAACAAGAAAGCTGTATGAATGAGGTATGATTTTTATGAAGAATTAACACAGAATAGCTTTATAACTTTGGAATCAGCAAATTTTTTGGCCTATGTGATATCCAGGGGTGAAAAATAAGCCACGTGTTAAATGGAATAATGCAGTGTTGATCCTTTTCTGTCAGGACAATTAACATGAGTAAAATATTTGCCCTACTTTAAACAGATAAGGAGGTACTGCATTGTGTTCCTCTTAAGATTAATGTTTCTATCCCAGCAGCAGAGAGCACAAGATTTATTTGTTGAGCCTCATGTAGATTTACAGCTGTGTCAGTTACTGCTTGAAAGCTCTTCATATGTCATGCTCACATTGAGTCTTTCTGTGTGGGTGAATGCTAGTGAAAGTGGTCGTAGAGGGATGCAGACATTTTAAAGTGTTAAGTGGAACATGTGACATATACAATGCCTTCAAATTATAAATTTTGTCTTGTTATGACCCCTGATTTCCTTTTTTCGTATGTTCATATGTGGGCATGCATTTGTGTGAAATAAACATAAAAAATGTGTTTTATCAAAATGCTGTAGAAGCACCTTTCTGTGCTGTCCTGACTTCCTTAGAGAATTAGTAATGTTTTTTCTGTTACTATTTGATGATTTAAAGCAAAGAAAATTACACTCAAGGAGAGAATGACTGTCTCAGGGGATGCGCACTTTCCATGGAACCATGCTTTGGGCTCATAAATATCTATACAACTCCTGTTTATTTAATAGGATTGCATGAGTGAAATACAGGGTTGAATTTGGCATTCAGAGTCCAAGATAAAGAGTCAGTCTGCCTTGGGCTTGGTAGAGACAGACACATCATGTTGGAAATGCTATGTAAATTAATCTCAAAATGTTAGAGCAATTGCTGTTTTTCTGTGTGACTGAAGCTTTCAAGTTTTATAATTATAAGCATCTCTAATTTCGGTAAGTGCAATTAAATTTTGTGCGTGTGTATATACAAGTGAAGATTAATTGTCTGGTAGACACATTTGAATCTTCACTTTTATTCTTCTGCAGAAAAATTGCAGGGAAAGATTACTATGAGTAGTCTTAACCAAAATACGAAGTAGTGTGGTTTGAAAATGGCTTTTCATTTGCAGAAGTTTTTGACATTTAAGAAAATTCTTGTACACTTCTACTTGATGAACAAGAGATACTTTTTATAACAGTTGAAAAAGAAAAGAGAGACATCATCACTTGAAGAAAAACTGAAGTTCATCTGTCAAGCCTCTGTATCTGAACTTACAGTAGAAAAAGAAAGAAAATGAGGTCATTGTGGGACGAGAGGTTAAGAGAAAAGCATTTAATCTTATACCAGGGTTTTTGAGACACCTTTTTCTTCCCATGAGTTTTGGAGACAGCATTTTGAACTGGGCTGAAATTCTAACCATTACATTTATGAACACTTGGAGTAGCTTCAGGTTCATAATTACTGTCTGTGCCTCTGAATTACTTTTGATCCCATCTTAACAAGTTGCTGTCACCAGTTGGCTCAAATGCTTTAAGTTTGGTTTTGTACAGACACTTGATTCTCTGCAAATTTTACAGCTACTTGCTTTTATATTGGGAGAAGCCTGCTAAATAAATTGCTGAAAAAGTGTGAAGCCAAATGAACAAGATGATGTGCCTGATGCTACAGACAGAGATACCATGTTGTGTTATTAGTCCAGTGCATGAAAAAAAAAGTACTTCTCCTGAATGGAGTAATATATCCAGGTGTTGCTGAAATCTGTCTTAAAACTTACCTATACAAATACTTATTCATTAAGCATGTTGAGGTCTACCAGCTGTGCAGATTTGTCTGTGTTAGTGCAATTGATAATAAGCATTTATTAGTGTTTATTTTTGCCTCCTTAGTTTGGGCACTGGAGGTCCTGTTGCTTAAAGTGTAAGCCATATGACTGGAAAAGAACAATTTATTGATGCAATTGAGTTTTTTTGAAAAGCTTTGGTTTGTGAATGGCACATCTTTGTGCTGTCTGCTTCATTCCAGAGGTAGTTACTATCAGAAAGGAGTTTGAGGCATCATTCAGAGAACTTGCATAACGTTTTCTGGGGGCTAGCACTAGATAAAACATTCAAATAACTGGTATCAGTTGGAGGATGAAAGGTGATGGAGGGCATTTTCAGTTTCTTGGTTCTCTGGCACTGCTTTTGTCTTTCGGGGGAAAAAAACCTCTAGTGATTTTCAGTAACGCACCTTGTGTTTTCATGTTTTTCCAGCTGGAAGAAGAGGTTTTAAGTGGAATTTTTCAGTAAGAGATTTATATCAAAGGAGTTACACCATAGAGAGCAAGAACTTATTTAAATAGGGCTATGGACTGTTTTTAGAAAAGGGGAGCAGTTTGTTAGGATAGAGTGGAGCAGTTGTGCTTGAGATTTTTCTTTATTCAGTGTACTTTCATTAAGAATCTTTATATAAATATAAAAAAAACTTACTGATGTACTGAAATCCAGATTGGCAGATGCTTTCTTTGGCTTTTTCTGTTGTAAACAAACTCCTCTAGCAGTGTTGTAGTAACTATTGATGTACTCACTTTGTAACATACTCACTCTTAGAGATGATTCATCACAGAGCCTTATCAGGATGGTATTTTGCAACAGTAATTGTTTTGTATCCAATTCGTTAAAATTATAATTTGAATAATAACATCCAGTGCCGTGGAAAACCTCAGCAGGAAATAATGTTAACTGCTCCTGCAGTTTGCCATCCATTTGCAAAGCTTTCAGTAAAATTAGTCAGCTTTTCCCTGGTGCATTGACCAGGTAATAAGAAAGAGGAGGCAGTGAAAAATGCAGGACTCGTGATTGAAAATGCCAGAAAGTACTGGGTGTTTCTTATGAGAAAAATACTCAAAGATAACTCACACAAAGGTTTATGGCATGGGCCTAGAGGAAAATTTTGGAAACTTCCTGCAGCAACTGAAGTTATAGTAGCATAAGTAATTTTCCTGCCTAGGATTTGTATTAAGTCTGAAGAAATTAACTGTCCTTGGAGAAGCTGTGCATCCAGTTTTGGTTGGCTTGTGAAGATTACCGGGCAAAAGAACTGACTTCTGCCTAAAATGGCATGTTCTGGTCTAGGAGACAGTTGATTGTGCTAAGAATCGACATGCAGTGGTGAGACAGTGATCTGGGAATATAACATGGACTAGTCTGGGATTTACAGCCAGGAGTGTAAAGGTGGTTGGTACTTAAAACCCTGTAACCCTTGTAATATGTTTTCTTTCTAAAAGCAATTTAAAAGCCACTACTTCTCTGTAAGCTGGGAGGTCACTGGAGAACTCAACTTCTTTTTCACCCTGGAGAAGCTTTGACTGTTGAGTGCCCTTAGGGATGCTGGGGCTCCTGGAAGGAGTGTCCATCAGAAGAGGGATGAGCTACTGGCAGGAGCTTAAAGGAGCAGGGAAAGGGGGTATTAAGGTCTCAGAGGTGCAGCTAACCTTGGGAAGGTGAGGTAATTAAGAATTTACTGAGTGTGTTTTGTTAAGCAAGTACATGCACATCCAGGGAGTTTTGCTGTCACATCTGGGAGCTCCAAAGTTGATCAGCTGCTTCTAAAAATAATTTTAGAGCTGTACTTTTGGAAGTTACATTATGGACGTTCTAATGTAAAGCTCTTTAGGAAGGCTGGAGAGATGTTTTCTTTCTGTGAGTTTCAAGCAATTGGGCAAGTATATCCTAGAGGATTTGGTGGGTTTTTTGTTTGTTTTCTGGGTTCAGTTGTTTTTTATTTGGGTTTTTTATGGCTTATGGAAGAAACAGAGTGCTGATTGGACCTGGAAATGCAGATCTTATTTCTCTAAATTTATGGTGACAGCAGATCTCATGGGTCGTGGTGGAGACAGAGATACTTTTATCATTGTAAGTACGGCTTTATTGCTATTCCACAGTCCTGTCTTTGAAAATCAGAGGTTATTTTGAGATAGCTTTTGGAAAGAACTCAAGAGCCATGGGATGCTTTAGTAAATTATGATTAAATTAGCATAACAAGTAGTGTCTAATGTTTGAGTGGTTCTTGAATGGTGATCTCTGTTTTGAAAGATCTGGATTATTGTCAGTCAGAAAAAACTGAAGCTGAACGAGCAAGTTAGGTTGATAACTTGAAAACTGGCAAAGCCCTTAGAAAACAAATCAGTGTGGATGAGTTTACACCCTGTCTGGAATGTTGCAGCTAACAACTAGACTGTAGGTCACCACAATGCTAAATGCAAACGATTGAGTGGGGTGCATTCTTGGAATTAGTTTTTCACTCCTTCTGTTCCTGAGGGGAAAACAGTGTGCCAGTCACCTCAAGGAACTGGAAAGGCACAGAGGAAAGAAGTTTGACATCTTGAGATTTCAAGGGAAAAGGACCTGCACTGAACCTTGCTGTTTTTCTCCTCAGTTAGTTTTCTCTGGTGATGTTGGGCAGAAGAGGAGACAAGAAAAAATAAGTCTGTTCCTCTTTTCATTGGTGCACTGATAAAGAGATAATTTTCCTTACTTAAATTATGTTCAGAGTAAGTGTAAGGAGAGTAAGAATGCTAAATGAGTTCTCTGAAGGGGGATAAAATCCTTTTGAGAATGGACCTAGGATCTAGCTAGGACCCTTCCTAGCTCATAATTTTGTAGGGTTTTTTTGGGTTTTTTTTATTTTTAGTTAAAGGTTGTGATTGCAGTCAGTATGTTGAGAAATGAAGATAGTGTTTTGTTCTAAGCTTGGTCTTCCCACAATGCCATTTTCATACCCTGCATTATTGTAGCTTTGCTCCCTCACTGAGAATGGAAATAGCAGCGGGTTCCTCCTCTGGAAGGTGAAATCAAGACTGACCATTCCTGCACAGTTTAAGTGCCAGTTCTGAGGCCGTTGGTGCGGACGTGTGGGCTGCCCTGCAGTGCCAGAGGGAAGGTTCTTAAGAATCCAAACCAGTGAACTTTCCAATGTGTAGTTGTTTTTGCAGTCTCCAGATTCAGGTGTTTGTCTCCTTTAGTTATTCTTAGGTCTCAGTATTTGGCTTTTCTTCTCATGTCACCTGAAATTTTCTTTTCCATTGTATTGTAAACATCTGTTTTAATAGAAGTAGAGCCATTAGTCTAGGCCTCGGGCATATTCAGAATTGCAATTAGCACCATGGTCCATTCATCAAGTGTGATTGCCGGATTAATTTTTCTAAGAAAAATCTTCCATGATTGCATTCTTTGTTTTTTTCCTTTAATACATTCTAAAACTGATGCTGCTCACCAGAATAGTGAGTTTACCGGCATTAGTTTACCTCTTTTGTGTGTTTTTTAAACTATCTTTATTATATTTTCTTTATGAAACAGTTTTTTGCTTTCATTTAGTTGGAACTGTCTTTTAGTTTGTTTTAAGAAATAGTTCGAAATATTCACAAGTGCCTGCAAATGTTAGTTTTCAGTTTAAAAAAAAACCAAGCAACTTCAGTTGAAATTGTTTATAAATAATACAGATTGAAAACATCTTCTGCAGATTTTTCAAATTAAAACTGTGTCTTAAAAAAATTTGGTCTTTGTTTTTCTAGAATTTGAATGGCTCCATCCTGGCTAGTGTTGGCACATTATTTGTTTAGCATTGCACAAGCATATGAAGTAACTGTCTAACGTTTAATATGACAATAATTGCCTCAGAAGCACAGTCACAAAATGTCCATTTTGTATGTCACTTTGAAAATTTGTAGGCTTTTGTCTGAAACAGTTGTTTAAGACATAAAGTTTTAGGGCATATTTGTAGGCATAGCCAGCAATTCAATGGTACCACTTTTTTAGTTGCTTTGACTTTGCCTTGGGTAGTTACTTGCAGGGCTGTTGACTGTAGTGTTTCAGGGCTGTGCTCTGGAGATCATACAGCTGAAAATGTCTGGGGAATATCGATCTGTCATGTCACTGCTTCTGGGATATGGTTGTTACTTTAAGTTTTTCCCTTCCATTTTGTCACTAAATTCACAGAAACGGAGTTTGATTACATTTATTTCATCACTTGGACCATAAAAAATGCACCTTTTAGGAGAAGGTGGCATGGAGATTGTGTAGGATAGAGAAGAAAAATGGTTGAGAGTAGCTATACATTTATAGAGCAATCACTTTAAGTAAGTGTTGTTTGCAAGTAGTGCTGATCTGTGCTCCTGATAAAATGTAAACTTGACAACGCCTTGAAGTTTTATCTATAACAAATGTCTGTAACATCAGTTTCATATCTTTTAACTTCTCTCTCAGAAAGATTTTTAAGCTTTGCCTTGACTTTTCTTTGTTTCATTTTGTTTGGTTTTTTTTTTTTCTGGTTGTGTGAAACATTGCTGTGATTTCTTTCACGCTTTTTGTTCTGTGTAATTTTTTCCTCTGTACCTTGTTCACACATCTTCAGTATATCTGCCATGCCTTAGCATGAAAGGTTCTCATTCACCTTAGCAGATAAGTGCCAGCCTTGTCTGTGCTTTCCCTGGACCAGCCCTGATGCTATTCTGTACTTCCATTTATGAAAGTTAGCAATCCACAGCACAACCACAGCCCTGAGATTGCTGAAGGCTTTATTGTTCTGTCTTCAGATGTGTTTTTCACTATGAACTTACATTACCGACCTTTTCATTCCTAGACTGCAATTCCTCTTTCCCTAGAAGAAGACAGGTGTCAGAAAATAAAATGGTTAGACATTTGCTGTTTTGCCCTTTCTGCACTGTGAGCTGGAGTTCTGACTGTATTTTCCATGTTGTCCTCTACGCCTACCATCTCTCATGTTGCAAAGCAGTTTGGATTTTCAAAGCCAGCATAGTGTCCAGTGTAATTCAATAACAAAAAAATGGGAAAGTTTTCAGAGAAGATGCAACATTCTTACTATTTAATCAGATGTTTTTATGTGTATTGCTTGTCATTAAACTGAGTAGTTGCAATACACGGAAAATGCCCATGTTGTGGATTAATTGCATTAAACTATGCAAAATGCCAGTGGGAAATAAAAAAAGAGACGAGAATGTCAGAACACTACTCTCTGACCACGTTCTTTTAGACAGTCCACATGTGGAAGGTGTGATGTTTAACATCAGATTTATTTATTTGAAGATTGTTGATGGTATGTGGGATTTCTGTTTTAGCATAATGACACAAACGAGAACACAGTACAGATACAAGTCACACATAACAGAAGAGAGCAATTACAGTTCACAACTCGATCACAGCACCAGCATGGTTCCCAGCCTCGCTCTAATGGAATCACCATCACCTCCCTGGGCATCCCTGGCTTTGCCAGGAATAGATATGTGAATTGAAACTGGCTCAAGATCATTGCTCTCTTTGAAATTCTGTTAGTTGATTATGTTTGTATAGTTTTTATTTTAGGCTTAGCCACATATACACATACCCTCCACTGTCCTGGCTGACTCAGGGAGATATTCACACTCTAAATGAGCTTGAGGAGAAATACACACCAGCTGATTCTCTCAGCTGTTGATAGTTGTTTATCTAGATTAAAACCGACCCTCAAGTCCTCTTGGTGTTGAGATCAAGTCAGCTTTTTTTGCAACAGCTGTGATGAGTCTCACCCAGCCACATTCTTTCTGAGCTTCATGGACACATCACCCTGGCCCATCTCTGATCCTTCTCCCATGGTAGGACTTTACTGATCAGCCACAGAGGACACACACAGAACAAGTAAATTGGTCTTTCGGTGTTTGGCTGCTTTGTATTGGTATATAGTTTGGTATGATTTTATGTCTCCCTGGTTATGTCAGGGGTTGCCTTTCTGAGCATCCTTTCCCAAACTGGTGTGCAGTAGTACTGTAGCTGAGGAATACAGGAAACAAGAGGAAAAATATAAGATTAGTACTTAAATTTCACAGAGGATTATATACATTGGTCCTTCTTGTGATTTCTCTGTTGAAAATAGCAAACGTGCAGTGAGTACAACTGGTTTTAGCAATATGGTTTAATTAGTCTAGTTTCAGGCTGAGGGGTTGAAAAATGTGGATCAGATTTAGTGGTGAGGATCACATTTCACAACAGCTGGGAAAAATGCTGAGTATAATAGTAATTTTAGTGCTTTTCAGGGCTTTAACCGTATCATTTTTTCAGCACTCTCCTTCATTGCCCTTTGTGTCTTTCTCTTGGTTTGTTCTTGGCCTCAGACCACTTCCAGCAGTGTGTGCAACAGTACAGTAGTCACCCGCTTCCTTGGCATTCAGTTCATCTCACTATCCCATCCACTTCTGTGTTTTTGTTTGCCACAAAATTCTTCAGAAACCCGACTGCCCACAAATGTTGTTCCTAATTGTACCTGCATAGAATACTTCACAGCACCAAAAGCAGTCTTCAAAGCACAGTGCAAAATATGCGTCGCATATCACATCTGCAGTATTGTATGAAATGCTTGTAGAAGCAGGTGGGTGATGAGAAAGAAACTTCACTCATAAAGGAGACTGGAAGAGAGGCTAGGAAGTTGCTTTTCCTAAGCTTGTTCTTACATTTTTATAATTACAGTACCTTTCAAAACTTAACTGTACATTGGTTTGCATTTTAACAAAAGCATACTATACAGTTTGTTATTTTATATTAATAATATCTTATAATAAATAATTTTTATTGTATATTTAATGTATTATAACCTGACAGAATAATATTGGGTATAACTTGTGTGTATATGTTTCAGTAAGCAACCTGCTTTTCTTACTGTAGTAGAAGTTCAAGGAAATTCTAGCTTCTAAGTTAAGATAGGTAATTAATTTTTTATTTATACTATGCATCTAATGTATTTTCTTACTTTCTTGGATGATGGTAGAAAAGCAAATTGTTTGGCTAGTCTGGTCCTTCTTCTTTGTTCTCACATGTTGACTGTGCGTGTCCTGTTGGACAATTTGGGTGCCTCAGCGTCACAACAGTGGTTTCTTTCTTGATGGAATTCAAGTAGATGTATTGGATCAATATAAAGTTTATGAACAACACAGGCTTTGTCAGTTGACTGTCTTCTCTGTAAGAAGCAGGTCTCTCTGCAGTCTGTTGCTTAAAGGCTCAGACCAATGTCTTGTCCAAGCAGAAATCTTTGTGCTGTGTTAATTTTGCACTCTGCAGGGTTTTTGATCTGTTTCATAATCTTGTGTCATTAAGAGGCAGCCCACCTTGAACTATAAATGTCTGGTATGAATGTTAGTCATAGTGATTTTGCCTTATCTGTCACTGTTTGCTGAGGAGAGAAAAAAGCCCAGTAGAGAAAAAACACTGTTTGCTGAGGAGAGAAAAAAAACCCCATTCTCACTTCCTCAGTTGTCAAATCCTGTAGCAGTTCAGTGCTGCAGAGTTACAGTTGTGGTTGACTTACTGGTTAAGATTTTTAAATGGAATCTTTCCCACTTCAATTGTTTGGATTATTAAACTTGACTTCTAAACATGAACTTTATTTTTCCCCCACCCAGAATGCTTCTGCATGGACTGCAGCTCTTTGCTCATATGTTTCCTTTTTTGAGTTACAGCAACATCCAAAGATCATGTTCCAGTTCCCACCTGCCTGGTGATAAACAAGCACACTGGAAAGCGTGGTCCGTGGGAACACTCACACCTTAAAGGAAAGTGCAGCAATAGTTTCTTACACCTTTTTAATGAACTGGTGAGGAGAGCTTGACTCTGCCATGAATACAGTTACATTGTCTGTGTTAACCTTACGGATTGCAGTAGTAGCTGGAGGCATCACTTGCACATCAAACTGGAGTATCACAAGGAGCCCTCCTCTGTTACGACAACTTCTTTTTGCCTAGTCTACCCTTTCAGTAAATTTATTTTTAAAAATTTATTTATTCTTTTATTAGCACTTGGAAACTGAAACAGTCCAGTTAATGAAAGGATAATCTTGTATGGTTAAAGATGCAACAAGCTTTGCTTGTCGTTAATAAATTCGTCCTGTGGTTATTTGGAGAAAAGAGACGCAAATTGAACACAGAGGTGGATGTAACTCGCATATTGGATACCTGTGTTTGGCAGGGGCTGCCAGGCCAGGCAGCAGGGTTGCTGTAAAACCAGGCACAATTCATGTTGTTTCTTACCCAGCTTGCAGTGTGCTGGGGGACATGAAGAACAGCTGACCTGACTGCAGAGGGTGAAGAGGACAAAGACGAATTCATTGGAAGTCTGCCTCGTTAGTTCCACTGTTCAGAGAACAAGTTGTTTTTCATTGAGATTTTCAAATTAATGGTGTCCTTTTATATTACAAGGCCATGTGTATAGGCATTATTTGTCTTGTATTTAATTAAAACCACAGCTGGTGATCATTTAATTACAGTGTATGAAAGGGGATGATACTTGACTGTGTAGCATTGTTTTATTCAGTTTGGAGAATTGTAGCTGTTCTTCATGTACTATTTGAAAGCTGTGGTGAAGGATGAAGATTCTGATGAACAAACTTGTGAGCTTCATTGCAACAATTCTGCTCTGTTATTGGAATAAGGTGAAACAGTGGCTTAAAAATTCACTAGTTTTCCTGAAAATTGGAAGCAAGTTATAAACATTGGTACAATTGGTTTGGTTCTTTTTTCTGCACACTGTAAAATCAGTGCATAGTTTCCTGTGGTAGGAAGGAAGGCTTTCTGCTAAAGGCAAAAAATAGTTAAAGGTATTCATGGGTTTATTAAGAGGTTTCAGTGTACATACTTTATAGAAGCTGTGTAGGATGTGCCCATAGCAAGCCTGAATTACTAGGTTCTTACATGAAAAATGAGGCTGCCTTGAGAATCTTTAATGTTCTGCAACATATAATTGAACGCGTGTATATTTGTACTGAAATAAGTGCATGTGTGCAAGGTATTTTTGTAGCTGATGTAATAAAAATGCTGTCCACTGAACTCAAAAATGAGGATGCCCAGGGAATAACTAGTTACACAGCATTCAAACATGCAGAATTCACATCCAAATATCTTTTTAAAATTACCTTTCCTGTCTTGAAGGCAGAGGTTTTTTCATTAACAATGGAAATACTGTGAAGAAGCAGTTGCCAAATGATCTGGTCTCTGTGCTGTCAGGCAGCTGCTTTCACACATCAGTATGGGAAAACAGCTATGGTTTTGCTGGCTTCCAGTATTATAAAGGTAGAATTTATATCAAAATGGGACTCATTAGCTGATCCACTGAAAATGAAACAAGAAAAATAACTTTTAAGTGACCCTCCCAATAGAACATCAGAGTGAGGAACTGAAAGTGGGTGGAGGATTAGAAGCAGGGTTTGTATTTGAGCCTGAATCTTGGCAGCAGAGCAGTGTTTGCTGTGTTGCTTGATCTGGTGTGAAAGGTCACTTCTGTTTTCATACCCAGTATAACTTGAAGCTGTTTCTTTACTATTACCAAGAAATACTTCAGGGCTAGTAGCTAGTTCTCCTGGACTTTCCAGTTGCAGTTCTCAATACTTAGTGTTGAATTCTGGCTGATGCCTTTAGTGGAATGAGGAATGGACAAGAAGAGAGTGTGAACAATTAAAATTCTTCTAAGAACTGTTCTTGGTTTCTAGGTTGCGTAGCTAACCTCATTTCAATGTTGAGAGTTATCCTAGCCTGATATATATTTCCACATTCTATCAGTTAAGTGTAGAAAGTATCTTTCATCAGAAGGATCTACTGCAGAAAGAAAAACAGTTTGGGTTCTTCATGTGTGGGTTAGTAGATAAGAATCACTGAAACTTGCTGGCGTGGGACTGAGGAGAACAACAACTGCAGAAGAGTAGCTGGTGGTGGAGTATGCGTTAGTTGCAAAATAAAACTAAAACCTTTGCATGGAGCTATCCACTTCCACCAAACAGATAACCTCTATATGTCTAAAGGCATCAAAACGTGGTACATCTCATTCTATAATGCAAATCTTAGTCAGCATTTAAAGTAAGGTTTTATAGTGCAAGACCCAGGCTACGTCTTAATAAAGTAGTGTTAGAACTAATCTACACATTTCTAGCTGAATTCCTCATTGTATTTATCTTTATAAAGGATATGGTGAAGGTCTGTGCTGCCTGGAGAAGACAATTCCATGTTAAAATTATTAGTTAAATTATTAGTTGCTTGTGGATTTTTTTTTAGGCTTTGTTCTACTGAAGTTCCTATTAACTACTACAGAAATCCAGCATTACTGTAGCTGCTGTGTAATACTATCTCTTCTCTAGTGCTAAATGGCTTGTGAATTGGTTAATTTGTTTCTTTCCTTTTTGTCTTCCAGCTTCATTTAGCAGCTCTGGCTTCATTAAAGGGAGACATCGTGGAGCTTAATAAGCGTCTGCAACAAACAGAAAAGGAACGTGACCTGTTGGAAAAGAAATTGACGAAAGCACAGGTGAGCAATAGTAGTTCAAGATTCTGAAGATGGTCCTTGGTTTTGTGCAGTCCTTGTTCTTCAGAGAGAGGGTAAAATACTGAACAATGTCACGAGTCAAAAGAATTTTAAGACTGCAAGACACATAGTTGCCATGGGTTATACCTTTTATGTGTTAAAGACATTCCTCTAAAAAAACCCCCTAAAAATTAATTAGATAAATTTTGTTTTGAAGTCAATATAAGCAACAAGTGCTTTGAATTATTGTAGGATGTAAGAATTACAGCATGCTCTCAGTGAATTAGGTAACTGGTTGCAGAGCCTTGCACTCCTGGGTCACATTTAAACACAGCACAAATGAACACTGATCAAAAGTTATTGCCAATTTTCAGTGCTTTGGTATTATGTGAGAAATTACTTGTGATCTCAGTCTAGCTTCCAGTAAGCCATTTGGAATTGTGGAATTGTGGAAAACACAGCCAGTGGAAAGCTAAGGGTTTAAATAAGAATAAGGTCAGAATTCTTATGCTTTCACGGCTCTTACAGAGAGGCAAACACAAGCACAGAAAATTGAACTATTGTTCTTAATAGTTCTCTCTTCTATAATAAAACCTTTGTTTTCAGGTATTGTCATATCAAATACCTTTTATAAGTAGTTAGCATTTCAAAAGTAATTCAAAATACTTGGACAGAGGCAATCAAAGCATTTTGTTCTGTAAAGTATGGCACCTTATTTGTCGCTCAGAGAAGTTGTAGAATCTCTAACCTTGGAAGTACTCAAGGCACCTGGACCTCGTCTTGTGTTGGATAAGGGACCGAGTAAGTTCTATTGGTCCCTGTCATCCTTAGAAATTCTGTGATTTTGCAGATTTAAAGTTCGCAGTATTCAGTGCACTTTGATGAGACCTTTTATCTGTGTCACTTAAACTCAAGCCAAATGTAGAAGTGTTTAAGCAGTCTCGATTTTCAGGCTCTAAATTCAATCCTCCCTTATTTTGGCCTTTGCCTGCATTCTGTGGTGTTTTTTTAGCTGCCTTTTAAGATTTATGGGCTTGTAAGTGATACTGTTATTGCAGACCATCAATGTAACATCCAGAAATAAAATCCCTTTCATGTTTTTATTCCCCTTGATATGTGAGCCAGGGCCACGCTGGGAGCAACATGGTTTATCAGCTATTATCCTGAGAGCCTTTTCTAATTTCTGTGGCATTCTTGGGATAAAGTCCTCTTTCTGGCTTACACTTTGATATGAGGCTGCATTTGACAGTCATTGAACTCTCAGATGGATTCACTGTATCCAAATGATCCACATCATTCTGCATGATTCCATTGACTTTATTGTTGTTATTTATAACCGTGGAGGGTCTGGTGCTAACCACAGGTTTTTGTTAGTGTTTTTTTTATTTCTGGGTCTTTATTTTAAAATACATATATTATCTCTCAGCCAGTAGCCTTGTAGGTGCTCCCATGCAGTACCGAATCCACACTGATGACAACTGGGATTAAGGATCAGTCCTTGATACCAATTAACATGTGCTCTGTTAGCACGAGATTGGTGTTTTCTTTGATGGTTTACCAATTATGCACGTGTAAATAGTGCTCGGTTTTTTATGCTGGGGGTTTTTACTTGATACTGAGCCCTGTGAACACAAACATAGTCATCACTGCCTCCTGACCTGTGAAGAGCACACAACTGGAATATCTGAAAGGCAGGGTGATAGCTAGGTTTCAGATAAAAAAATAAGTCTTTTCAATTAAACATAAAAGTTTATCTCTCTGCAGTTTATTTTTTTCTAAAGCCCTCAAGAGGATAGAATTTAGTATGTGTTAAATAAAATGCAAGTCTTTCTTAAGGAATTCAAACCATTAAACAAACACAAATCATATATACACTGTGTTGGCAGTGTTTAAGTATTGAGACATACACTGGTGAAACGACCGCACCTTGTCTTCTTCTTTTAACTGTGTCACTTCCAAGGAGATGTGCCACTTAATATAATTTCTTAACTTTTCTTCCCACTCCACAGAGATTTGTTCATTATTCTGTCCTCTACAACCTCTGTCCAATGTGAATCAGAGGTTCAGAAGGAATAAATTAAATAGGATATGTTTGAGATTCTGCATAACCATACTCAGATGCTAGTGGGTCAGTATGAAATCTCTATTCACTGTACTTAAAAAGGCAGCATGTGTTTTATTTTAGCTGGCATGGTAAATGCTCTCTGGAACAAATAGCTCTTAAAGTCCATTTCTGGTGATACCTTTCCCATCATTTCATGAGGCATGTGAGGCATTTGGAAGAAAGGATTAGTGATTTGCAGAGTGGAGGTGATTTGAGAAACCACAACTCAAGTAATAGATGACGAATGGTGAAGCAGGCCAGTTGGACAGCCTGGGTTTAAGGTTTTGTGAAGTGATGTAATTGATTAGTGGTTGTTGTAGCATACTCACTTCCAGATCTGCAGCCTGAGGAGACCAGCTATAGCATTTCTTTGCATGTTTCTATTCTTTCAGTGACACAGCAGATCTCTTTGTCCCTGTGTTTTTATCAGTGTACAATTTGGCAATAAAATGATCTCTTGAATGAAATTTGCTGTACAACACTGGTCAACCACAACTAATGTCTTCTTCCAAAAGTCTTTCTGTGATTATGAGAACTGTGGTGCTTTCTAATGGCTTTGTGTGGCATGGTATCCTGGCTTTGATAGTGATAAACAGTGGGAGTCTGAAGGGAGAGCACAAGAAATACACATAGAGAATTGTTCTCCTTCATATCCCCCACCTTTTTGCCATCATCTGTGAGCAGGCGGCCCCAGCTATGGTCCTACCCTCCATGGATTTAAAATCCATCTACATTCTTGGCATTTCTGACATCCTGTGACATTGAGTTTTCTGCAGTTCTGTGATTGAGCATGGGATTTAATAACAGGCTGAATGTTTCAGCAAGTACTACAAGAACAGATAATTCACTTACTATATTTTTCTTATATTTTCATCTCCTTTCACAAGGTTGTTCTGCTCTCTCATTCTTTGTGCTTAGTCACTGTTATTTTGGATTTTTATAATAGCTCTAGACAAAGAGTGTGCTGTATTGTTCTGGACTTCTGTCATGATAGTGAGTCTCATTACTGCAGTAATAATTCTTTGCCATCCTCTTGATTATTCAGAATATAGGAAGGAACAGCAGAATTTCAGTATAGGAATAAAACCAGCACTCTGTAGACATAATAACAGCAGCAACACTCTCTGCAGACATGTAAGAACATGTGACCTTCACAGGAAAGCTTCAGTTTCTCGTTTAACAGAGAAACTTGAAATAGAAATGCATAGTGTTCAGATGAACATTGAAATTACTTGTTGTGTTATGTCCTTATCTGACATGGATTAATTCTGGGTGCTTGTATTCATCTTCCACATTAAGTATACACAGAACATGCCACAGAACAATTAATTCTGACCATGCATGCTTTTGTGATTGAGGATTTAGCACTACAGACTTGTTTTTATACTTAAATTTAGATTAATGGATTTCCACTTTTAAATCTGCCACTCCCCTCAAATTAAAACATTGTATTAGTTGAGCAAAGATTTTTAGCTTCTGTAATCCTGTTAGACAGGTTTATCACTGTGGCTTGTTCAGGTGATGACTTGTATTCTTGGTGAACAACACCACAGCCAGTGTTTGTCTCTGCAGGTCCTGGGGCACTGGGGCATCTCTTAATGAGCACTGCTGCCAGTACTTTTTTTTTTGTCCTCTGATTGAGCACTGCAAATTTAATATAAAGATTAACATAATTTAACACAGTCTGTCTTTCACTAGGAATTTGTGTACATTAATAGGCAATAGAATAATTTGTTCAGACAATAAGCTTGAATTAAAATGTTTTTTCTTATCATCCTTCTCCCTCATACACTTGCTCTTGTTGTTGTTTCCCAGCATCAAGAGATAAGACAATGGTGTTTCTAACCATTGTTAATTTTTATTGTAAATGAAATAATGATTTTAATCTGTACCAATAAACAACCAAGAGTTCTCAACATATATTGAGAACTGTGCTGGAAACTTCTCTCCTGATCCCAGCAATTAATTGCTGATCTTTTGCAGCCTCTCAGTGGGTTGTCCCTGTGTTTGCTTTCTCAGAGAATTAGACCTCTTAAGGGTTTTGAGACTGGAACTCTTAAGTATGATGCTGGAACAGAGATGAGAAAAAGGGTGTAAGGTATTTATTGTGTGACTGACATACAAATAAATCGTAAGAGCTGAATGTGTACACCTTGGAAGGAAGTGGGGATTGGTGGCAGATTGCTGTTCTGAGACTCAAAGCATAAAGAAACTAAGGGGGATGGTGAATAGCTACAGTATCCTAGAGAAAAAGCTTTAGCAGTGGCTAGAAAAACAAGCATTTGTTTCTTTTTAAGTTTTCAGGTTTATCAGAATAAAGATCAATCCTGAATAACCAGAAGAATTTTCCACTGCTGCATTTTGGGATTCATATTGAACCATGTTTCCGTTGCTTGGATGCTTTTGCCGTTTTCACTTGAGTCTTGTCATGGCTAACCAGAACTTAGGAAATGTAATTCTGTTCCCCAGCTCCAAGACAGAGCAGTCCTTAGCAGCGTGGCCTGTCTTTTACAGAGGTTTCCTTTCAGCCTTTTTCAGTTGCTATTACCTAAGATAATTCAAGAGCTCTTTTAAAAAATCAAATGTGAAGCTATTGTCTTATATTGCCAGACTGCTGGTTGTTCACAAAGTATATCTGTCACTGAATGATGTTATCCTGAAAAATGGTGACTGAGAAATGACTGGAGAAAACAAAAATCAAGTCATAATGTGGCTGAGACCCATTAGCAAAAGTCCATATATCTTCAGTCAAGATAAACAAATTCTGCTTTTCAGTGCATAGCTTAGAAAGACAAAAATTGTTGTGATAGGGATTTTATTTATTGTCTGGAAGCAATTACTACACACTCTATCTGAAACATCCCTTTGGTTTAAAAGCTAAAAACACCACCAGTGCACATAAACAGATTGATCTGGATAATGCTGAGGTAGCATTTGTGGGCATATATGTGTGTCAGAGGAAATTTAGGTTTAAAAAGACTGAAGAAGCAATTGTTTATTGCCCCTAAATCTGCTCTAAAGCTTTTGTGAAACATTTTCTATGTGTTATTTCTGCACTTTGAAAGCTGTGGTAGTTCTTCAGAAAGATAAATGTTAAGACGTGGAAATGTGAGAAATAAGCTGTGGAATGATCCTACGATGAGGAGTCATTATAATGTACATGTACAGCCATATCAGTTGCCAGCATGAAGTCTTATAAGCCAGGTGAACATCATCAGTCTTCTGAAATGCGTTCCTTCACTTTCCTTTGCAGTGTGATGATACGATCCGTTTCTCTTAGTGTAGGGGAAAGTGATTTTTTACTACAGCTGAAGGCAGAAACTATTTTGTTGTAGTTTGTGGAAGGGTACTGTGATGTCTGGGCTACTTTTCAGTGTGCATATTCAGGGAAGTTAAAAATTGTGGAATAAATTAATTTAAAGTTCAAAATAAAAATGTTATCGAAGCTCATTGTAAATTTTAATTTTCAAGCAGTCTTTTATGTAGCTGATGTTTGAAAACTGTGAATGTAAGTGGCCAAAAAACATGGAAGCAAATTATGAAAAAATCTGGTGATCTACTACTTTAGATCTATTATTATTATTATTATTATTATTATTATTATTATTATTACTAGTGGTACAAAGAGTTTAGGGAGTTAGCTTCTATAGAGTATTTACTTGATTTGAAAAAAAACCCAGCAGTTCTGGAGGGCCTCCAATATTACTATCAATTTTGGCCCTTACATTGCAACTCTTCAGTTAAGGAGTGTGGGTTTTATTCTGTTAAGTGGCTTTTGAGTTTTCTTTTTCTGACGGCATAGTACTCCGCATTGTGTGATTGCAAGGAGGCTTGACTGAAGGGGGTCAGAAGCAAAATGTTAGAAATCTAACTCTTGCCAGCCCCTACCAAGCATAACTTCAATCAGCATTCACTGCTGGTTTGTAATTGCAGTGGTTTGTAATGGTTTGCTGTAATTGAAATAAAGAGTGTGCTGGCCTGAAGAGTAAGCCAGGGAGGCTACATTTTAAATTCTGTGGGAAGAAAAAAGGAGTATTTTGTGATATGTATAAAAAACAAGCGCTTCTGTAGCTCTTAAATTGTTCAAATCATAAGCATTTTATTGGAGAGTGTGAACATAATAAAAATATGCTGTGTTACCTTTAAACATTAGTAAAAACAATTCCTTACACTGGAGAAGAAGTTTTAACCTCAAAGAGTGATTACGAAGAAGTTTTAACCTCATAGTGTGATTACTTTATAATAATGTGGTTTCTGCCATAGGATTTGTTCTAGTTCAGACCACATCGGGAAGATCCTAGGATTCAAAGAGGATACATTTATAGCTATGTTGAGTTGCAGATAGTAGGGTTTTTTTTTCAAGCAGCAATGGCAACTTCTGCTCTTCAGGAAAAAAGCAAATAATAGAAGTCCACTTCATAGTCTGTCAGTTCCTCAAATACTGTAACTACCTACCCGTGTGTACCTGTCAGTGTTTTGTGTCTGTCCTTTTCTCTTGCTAAGGCACTGTTGGTTTGGTAAGAAAACCATAGTTCTGTGTACTTCTACCTTGTGCCTGATCACTCTGCAGCTGTCCCTAACACCCTTTTTGTTTCCTCACTTCTGTACCTGCAGTGTGAGCAGTCCCACCTGATGAGAGAGCACGAGGATGTGCAGGAGCGAACAACGCTGCGCTACGAGGAGCGAATCACAGAGCTGCACAGCATCATTGCTGAGCTCAACAAGAAAATCGATCGGCTGCAGGGGGCAGCCATAAGGTACAGCAGCTTCCTGGGAGTTCTGGGCCGGGGCAAGACTGGTGGAAGACATGGTGTGAATTATGCTCTAATATGATGATGACTTTAAGGCTTGACGGGTACTGGGTAGCTGCCCATAATTAAGGTGTGTGTTCTGCAGGGTATTGTCCCAAACACCCAAGAAGTTCTCCCTTCTCTCTGGCAAAGTCACGCTTAGCAGAACCTGACAAGCACTGCAAAACATGGACTGTGACATCTAGATATTCCTTTTTATGATGTACCAGGGTGCCACATAAGTGATACCAGCAGTGTGTAAAGGAAGGTGAAGCCACCTAACTTGAACCTCTGCTTATAACTTTATTTTGTGGCCTCCCGTAGATCACCAAAGTAAAATAATTTGTGGGAGAGATATGGTTCAAATAGATTTCAGTAGGTTTTGCCTCTTCTTGTGCTGACTTTTTGACGAAACACAATGGTACAAATAATGTTGTTGCCTGTTTTTGGAGCAGCAAAGCTTTGGGTGTTACCCTAGGTTGTTACTGTGTTAAAATAAACTTTACCTTTGACGACATGGAAACATTTTCCTCACTTGTTATTACATATTATGTTCAATGTAGAAAAGTTGGGCTACAGTGCAGAAGGAGCTTCTTAAAGTTTATCTAGTGAGGATGCAACTATGTGCCAGAATGTGTGGATTTTCTAGAAAGCATCAAGTTAGGTTTGATGCATTTGTGGGTCATGTTGATGTGGTGCTCTAACCATGTAGCCAGTTTTCAGTTTACCTATTAGCTGCACTGGTTTTGGTAATTGCTTCATTTCTTCTTCCTTGTAAATATTTCTGCTAGCGTAAGGCAATGTTGTTACTCACTTAATCTTTCATAAATATATTAGTATGCAAAAAGAATGTTTGGTGTACCATAAATAAGAGGGAGTATCATCACATACGTATTTACCATTACTAAAGCAGTGTTAGAAGCACATGTTCATGTTATTTAAGAACATAAATACCGTTGCCTATGAGATGGTCATAACTAGCAATGGTCATGGTGAGATTTTTCAGGTATTTTCTATGCTGGTAGTAGTTGTCTGAAAAAAATCCCATGACTCCCTTGTTCATTTATGCTTGATACCTCTGCAGACAAACTTTCCATTTGTCTCTTCAAAAGACTAGTTGTAAAGCAAAATCTGAGAAAGCATGAGAGCTGCACTGATTTTTTTTTTTCTTGACTGACAGAAAAAATCTATGACATTTAAGAAAAATATTACATAGCATTCATAAAAATGGTGTATTTGGAATCCTTGTGGCAAAGTAAATGCCAAGTAGTGTTCAATTACCAAGTACTGGAATCAGGTGGATACTCTGAATGTTTAACCATGTCCATAAATGAGTCAGCTGCAACATGCACAGGAATGTGAGGTGTAAGAACCAAGCCTGATGGGATGTACATATTGCTTCTCATGAAAAATGCAGTTTTTCTGTCCCTTTTGGGGGGCTCTGGCCTTTAAAGGCATCACAATAAAACTGCTGCAGCAGGTGCCACACGACTGTCATGCCCATCCAGTTTAAATCAATCATATGAGAGCTTGTTTTGCTCAGACAGCTGGAATGCCTCATCTGGTTTTATTTGTTATGGTTTTATTAGTAAGAACAAAAACTGTTTGTTAAGTTAGTGACTCTTTCTGTTTTCTTTAATGATGGAAATAGCTTGTTTTCTTTGGCACGCCAATAATTTGGTGTCTGGGGAGCAGAGGAGTAATATTCCTCCTGAAAATGGAAACTGAAGGGATTCTACAGGGTTTGTAAAGCCAACCAAAAGAGGAAAACTGATAAATCGTGCTGTGGCTTTCTGTAAATCCATTCTGGGATCTCATTCTTGAGAAGCTGTCCATGCATCTCACAGAGCAAGGGTGGTGCAGTTGCTGTCCTTGCTGGAACAGGTGTGACTCATAGCACTCCACCCTTGGCTCTGGGGACTGTTGAGTCCTGGAGCTGGAACAGACCAGTCCTGAGAGAAAATGTTCTGGGAGCACAGCCCTCCTGGGGCCTCAGCAGTTGCACTTTCTGCTAAACCAGGAGGATTTTGGTTTCAATTTGTGTCTTTGAAATCTGCAGGTAGTACTGAGCTTTACTTGTGCTGTCATAAAATTTGGGCTGTCTTTCTGGAAGCAGAGTTTACGTTAATTGCATAACAGATGAATATTTCCCTAGTGCTGACACACTGACTCTTGAGTTTTTTCACGTATTGATTTTAGATTGTAAAAATAAACTAATAAACTCATGTACCTCTACTCTGTGACATTCTTTATAGTTCCTAAACCCAAAAATATTTTGGAAACAATTAGAAGAAACCAGTGTTCCATGGATGGTATTTGACTGTCCTCTTAAATTATGTACTATGTTTATTTTAATGTAAGCAGCACCCCCAGAATGCAGGACAGAAAGTAAGCAGACACCCTGTTTAAATCTGAATAAGGTGTTGCAACAGTTTGAGGAGGAGTGTTGGCAGGCTGTATAAGCTGATTAATATTCTCCATTCTGAGAATTTTTGTCTCTGTTTTTTGGTGTGTGTGTTGGGGGTTTTTTGCCTTTGCAATGCTGCAGTTTAGAAGTGTAATGGCTTTTTCTCATGTGATTTAGTAATGCCAGCTCTAGAATCATGGAGTGGTTTGGGTTGGAAGGGACTTGAAAGACCATCTAGTTCCAACTCCCTGCTGTGGGCAGGGGCATCTTCCACAAGACCAGGTGGCTCAGGGCCCCATCCAGCTTGGCCTTGGACGCTTCCAGGAATGGGGCAGCCACGGCTTTTCCAGCAAAGGAGAGAGCTTAACTCACATGTCAACGCATGTGTCTCTTCCCAGGTGTGTCTGATATGCTCATCCCAGTAACAGTAATCTTACAGGAATATTTTTAGAAGTTTACAAGATTTTTCTAGGTTTGCTAGCCGTTTCTTGGGTCCATGTGTGTGGCCTCATGAATTAAGTGGCAGCTCTTGCTCTGCATTCTTCCAGCATTCCCTGAGGAAAATGAGTTCACCATGCTTGGGGGAGCAAGCTAGCATTCATCTGCAATTGTCTCATCTCCCTACTGCTGGTGCTCTGGACAGGCCAGCTGGTTTGGAATCCTCCCCCACAAAAAGAGATACTAAGGTGAAAAAATGAGTTCCAGTACTCAAATAGTGATGTGCAAGTAGATGAGCCTCTGTTGCCAAGGATCTCCGTCCTTTGACAAGGTATATGACTACTGCAATTTTCTCTCAAAGTGTGTACAGCTTAAAAGATGGGAAAGCCAATCAAATCGTTCTTCCCAGTTAGAGTCGTATTGTAAATACTTGGACATAAAGGATACACCCAGTAACTCTGAAGCATGAAAAGGATTTATAAATTGCACAGTAGAGTACTAAAATATAATAATAATGTCTACACTTAAGGTGAAAATTTCTGACTTCTGAAGTTTTTAGTACTGCCTTACATTCATTCAAAGTTGACTCTTTTTCTTAATCATTTCTTTGGCTGTCAAAATCAACTGTAACTTCAGCATGTGACTGACAGTTTCTCTTAGATGTCAAATTGAGGTTCAAGAAAACGAAAAGGTAGATGTCTAATTGCTTTTAGTTCTAAACCAGTGGCTGTTTGGGTACATCTCTGCAATTCTAAAAATAGCGAGCAGCTATAACAATACCAGACAGAAATATACTCTGTTCAATGTTGGTGCCTGCTAAGGGTATCTTGAAACAGTTGTCAAGAAGCTTATAACCCATTACTGTAAATCATTTGTTCAGACTTAAAACTTTTAATGTGAGATACGTTTAGGAAGTGTTGGAAGTTAATGGAGAAGAGGGCTAGTGAAGAGACTACAGCATCACAAGAAATAACACACAGCACTTACAGTCACATTTACACAGTGACCTGGAGGTCTAATTCTAGCTTCTAAATACGTGCTAGGTGGAAGCTAGCATATACTGGATTCAATTCAAATGGCAGTGTGGCTGTGATGATATTGGCTTCAGCATGCAGTGCCCAACTGTACCTGCCCTCAATGGTTACTTTCTATGCTGTGTCGAGCATGTCACTCTTTGTTCACAGTGAACTAGTTCAGAGGGACCTCAAGTGTTTGCACACTGAGTGCAGTCAATCTTCATGTACTTACACCTGTAGTATTTTCTATCTGAGGGTCTTAAAGAGTTTTAAAACTAGTTATTTAAGTAGAATTGTTGAAAAACTGCTGGCACCTGTAGCACAAAGCTATGGACTTTTTGCAGCCATGAAAAGAACATGCACCTTGCCAGTGTTCTGTGGTGAGAAAGGCTGCTGAAAAATGTGCAACTTTTTTAACTGTTTGACTAAGTTTTTCTGAGTGTCTGTGCAGCACTCTGGTCCTTGGTTACCCCTGGTCATGAAGAAAGCAATTGGTGCAGAAGTAACTGAAAACTACAGGATTTTTTCTCCAACGTTTATCCCATCCTCTGTGTCTAGAATGGCTTGATCTGGCCTTGATTGCCCCCAGCTCACCATGACATTCCAGCAAGTGGGGCCATCAGGGCCCATAACAAAACAAATGCCTGCTATTTACAACCAGGCTGTTGCTGATGGCAGCAATAAGGAAGTTGTAATGCCTGCACCTTCTGGGTGGTGTGGCAGGAGTCCAGTGGCTGATCATTGTCAGCTGTCAGGCACCTTGCGTTTCCAGTGCCACTGGAGGACTCCTTTCTCTATTTTGGGGAAAGGAAAGTATCTTTTGTTACTGTCATCATCAGTTTTAAAGGCAGAATTTATATTTGTGAGGTATCACTGCCCTCGAATTCCCCCTTATTCTTGCCCTCAGTCTGTTCCTAGTTTGTTCTCTGCTGGTGGAGGGATTGATTGACCTTGCTGCCACTTTATCAGAAATGGGTTTCTGATCTTTCTGGTCAGATTTTAAAAGCATTAGCTCTTTTGGGAATTGACTTCTGGCTTGAGTAATCAGAAGGGTGGGAGTACTGCTGACGTACTTTTCACTGTCCCAGAATACTGAAGGGCACTTAAACTGAAAAACCCAGAACTAGTGCTAGCTAGATGAGGCTGTGTTGTATTTTAAACAGAAAAACCTGTGCAAGAAGACCCCAAAATAGAGTGATGAGAAATTATTATTATGTGTGCCATTGCTTTAGAGTCAGTACAGCTTTTTATCCACTCATAGAGGTTTCAGGTTTTAAAAATTTAGGACTAATTGTTTCATAAATGAAAAAAATCAATTACCTTCAGATGAAAAATTGCAACTGTTAGAGTGTTTGGTAATTGTTTTGTCTAAAGCTAATTACTAGTGGCTTTTTTGTGGCTAATAACAAACTGGTTCATGGAACATTAACAGACGCTTATGTGTCTTCATTGCACTGTTTTAACTCCTGCTATTCATGATGAGGTTCTAACACTGCCGTAAAGAAGTATTGAATGGTAGCTCAAAGACCTTTCTTTGATGTAATTCTCAGAGTTAATCAGCTAGCCTGCATTTTGTATAATTGTAGTCACTGAGTGCTTCTGCTAAAGTCACACTTCCTTTGCACTGAAGCAAAAGTAAGGGCTAGAAGAGCCTGGTAGAAATTGCATCTCAGCACCTTGGGAAACGCTGCTTGACAGGCAAGCTGGAAGTCCTTTTTTGAGTTTTATTGAGGTACTTAAGTTGTCACTTCTGCAGTTCTCAGGGCAGACTTTATTTCTGTCATTGATGCCTCTTTGTATGGGCCATCTTGTCTGCTGTTTTGCCTGACAAATCGAGACACACCTCCAGGCTGAAGCCTGCAAGAAACACTCACCACCATGTAGCACGCACACAACAGACCTAACATTACAGCTACCCATCCCAGATGCAGATCCTCAGATAGGTCTTTACTGTTTCTCATTGTTTCCAAAGCCAGATGGTTGCATTCTCACACTTTTCTGCTGAATCTGCAGCAAAATTAATCTCTGCATGTGATTTAGTGTGCAACAAAATGATGGCTGTTTGTTTTCTATCAGAGGGGCCCTGCACCTGGATAAACTGGTGGGTTTCCAATGTTTAAAATAGATACTTTACTGTAAAAACAGTCACTCTGAAAGTAAAAGAAATAATAAATCTGAGTCAAATCAGCAAATGGATCAAAAGAAAAAATGTTTACAAATGTTCTCAAGCAAAGCTATTATTCATTTACTTATCTCCTTTCCCAGTGCTTTGAACTCTTTCTGTGGAGACAGGAGGGAAAAGCCCTAATTTTTTAAACTCATTAGCTTTAGCTAAAGTATTCTGTGTCCTCAATTATTTTAGTTGAACTATCTTGACAAATAAATTGAAACCTAGATAATTGAGGCTTTTCCTTTTCCACTAAGTCACTTATTTGTTCCTCTCTCTTTTGGGAAGAGAAAATGAAAAACCAGCCTGTCTCCAAGAGCATTTTGATTCATATATGCAGGTCCATGCATGTGCATGCTTACTTTGCACACGAGATGGTGACATCCTTGAACTGAGAAAGAGATCAAAACCCATTAACTTCTAATCCACTTTGGCATCAAAGCCACTTGTGCTGATTTGTGTGAATTACCAGCTGGGGAGTCGAGGGAGAGCAGTGTATGTGCTTGCACGCATCCTTGCTAGCACTCAGTTCCACCCATTGCTTCCTTCTCCAGTGGCCAGGAGGAGTAATGAAGTTGGGAATAAAGAAATGGAAACCAGGCACTGGAGGCTGCAACTGGGTGTTATGGGCGTGGCACAGTGGCTTTGCAGTGAAGGGTTTAAAGTCATCTCTACTGATTGGACAAAACACTTGTGTGAATTGGATCCTGTGGCTCGGCTTACGGGTCTGAAATGAGTGTCACGAAGATGCATGCTTCCTCAGAGGATTCAGTTTCTGCCTTTGCTCTCTCTGCCAGGGAGGAGGATGAGTATTCGGAGCTGAGGTCGGAGCTGAGCCAAAGCCAGCAGGAGGTTAACGAAGACTCGCGCAGCATGGACCAGAACTCCATCTCAGTGCCAGAGAACCAGTCCACCGTGGTCACTGCAGATGTGGGTGAGTTGTGTTATTTGCATAAGTGATGCCCTCCCACAGCAGAAAGGTTTCATAGCTTTTGAAATGCAAATCCAAGCATTTGGTGAGGAAATGAATTAATGTAGGATGTGTTAATCACAATTGATGCTGAGCTTCTACACGACTGTGAACTTAGATGTCAAGTAACCTCTGTGCCTTGATTGTAGAATCATAGAATCATTAAGTTTGGAAAAAATCTCTGAGATCATTGAGTCCAACCATCAACACAACGCCATCACCATGTTCACCATTAAACCATGTCCTCATGTGCCATATCCACACAGTTTTCAAACACTTTTGGGGATGGTGACTCCACACACCCCCGAGGCAGTCTGTTCCAATGCTTTACAACCCTGTCCATTAACATCTTTTTCCTGATATTCAATCTAAACCTCCTCTGGTGCAACTTGAGGCTGTGAGCTCTTGTCTGGTCACTTGTTACCTGGGAGAAGAGTCCAACCCTCACCTGACTGCAGCCTCCTCTCAGTGTAGAGAGCAGTAAGGTCCACCCTGAGCCTCCATTTCTCCAGAAGCAGACCTTCTAGCAGAATTCTGGTGTAATCCTCACTAGGACACATTTCTAGAATTCTTTTCAGAAGTCTGTTCCTATTTTCTGTACTATATTGTTTATGAATACAAGACCTGCAACAGCACATTTGTATTTTTATGTCTATAATTTCTGGAAACACTGCTACAATAGTATTAATAATAATTTGACTGTGAAGTATTTGACCAAAGGAATTCCAAATATGTAATAGAGCTTTTTATAGTTATAAAAAAATTAATGTTTTGCTTCCAAAAGTTAGTGTTTGCTGTTAAGTTGCTTCTTGTACAGATTCTAATATGAGGATGTTTCTTCCTTAATTTTCTTCTTACCGAGAAAAAAAAGAACAAACTAACTGACTTCAGGGTTTATTTTGTGTTCATGAAGTGGAGCAGAACCAGGGTTTGTGAACAAAGTAAGAATGCTATCTCTAGGAATTTCTGCATTTCTTCCATATTTTCCTTCTATCTATAGACTCTGTCCGTTTAGGATGTTGTTTCCATATTCCTGTGAAAATAAATTGCACGCACACATATAGATAAGGAATATATATAATTTTAAATCCTTCTAGATATAGGTATATAAGAATAAAAAGTCATGCTATAATAAGCCATGTACATGACTTGCTGACTGCCCTAATGGAGTGACTGCCCCTAATCAGTGACTTAGTAAAACCTGTAATACCTCATGGCACACTAATGCATGTGGATCTGCTGCTTTGCTGCTAGAGACAATAAAACACCTAGAGCTGGAACTGTGAATGCCCTCCAGTATGTCTTGCAGAGCTTGTGATTGGGCTGTGCTAGTTTTCTGTCAGAAATGGGGTTCTCACATTGTAAACCATTTATTTTATGGGCGAAGTGTCACTGTCAGAACAAATCCCAGCAGACAAGGTCTGGTGAAAGTTGTTTAAATGTACAAAATGTTTATTATGGAAGATGTTACGGAAAAAAGCAAATTCAAGCAAACAAAACACAAGGTTTTTACAAGTAAGCATCCGGTTTGCTATATCCTGCTTGTAGGTGAGTGGTGGTGTTATTATAAAGGGCTTTTTTTGGTATTATTGTTACACTTGGGTGGCTGCTAACCAGGAATTAGTGAAATGACTTCCCAGAAAAAACTTCTATATGTTGCCCATTCAAATGTCTCATGCAATGCTGTAATATCATTCTAAACTCTTCTTTTTGGTCAGCAGTAGGTTTGTATTCATGTGTATTAGGCTGTGGAGTTAGATCTATGATCATGAGTTTGCAGTTTTTTACTTTCTGTTCCTCTCATTCCTTCACCCAGCAGCTCTCAGTCTTCCCTTGCACAGGGAGGTTTCAAGGCAGCCTGCAGCAATCTGGTGACTTGTGTCTGTTAAAATTCATACCCAGTTCACTGCCACACAGCTTTAGTGCCCTGCAAGAACCACAGCTGTGAGGCTACCATGGAATTCTGACCATGGTGAAGCTCTTGCAGCAGCAGCACAGGAATCACACTCTCCACCAAGAATGCCTGCCACTGTTTTTAGTGGGATAGAGGAGCTGTGGGCATGCTGCTGCCTCATAGTGCACCCCTTGTGTGCTCTACTGTGGGTGGCTGCTGCAGACTCTTACCTAGCAAGCCAGAAATACTGACGGGGGCATCCAGGAGACAGCACAAGGGTGAATTCTACCACAGGGCTGCCTTAGGAACTGCCACTGTCTGTCACCAGAGGCAAACCAAAAATAATTTATGAAGTGAACTAGCAAGGTACAGAGACCCATGGGTTTTCACATAAGTGGAGGATGCTATGGCAGTGGACACTAGAAAAGGTTTGCCTAAAGACAGGAAAGGAAGTAATTCTCTGTGATACTTTGTAATTGAGATAGTAACAACAATTGTAATTGTTGTATAAGCTGGTAATATGGTTGTAGTATGGGACAAAGCAAACTGTGGTATTATGGTCCCTGAATATTCTGCAGTTTTATTCGAAAGATTAGCTATGAAGATAAAACAGAGGCTCTAAGGTAGGTGGTAGGAATCATTTCTGTAAACACCATGACTTTTTGAAATCAGACAGTACCTAAGTACAACCACAAAAATTCCTCTGGAAAACATTGTCATAACATCCCTGAATGTACCCGAGAGAAAAATGTTGTATTTACAGAGACAAACATATGACATTAATAAAATCAGGATAATAGACCTTAAATGGCTAAAAGAACAATATAAAGAAGTGTCACAGAATGTAAGCATGTAGTATCATAAAATGTTCTTCAGAAAAGAGGGGGTTTTGAAGAAAAAATGAGCACTTCAGATAAGCTGTGGGGCTGTTGTTTGTCAGATGAGAGGTAGCTCATGATATCAGTTGATGTGATTATGGTATTTAAGCCTATCAGTTGTCGAGGGAAAAGTGGCAGAGTGCAAGGGCATTCTTCGAACAGTATCAGTCATGGCTGTTCTGCAGCAGATGCTTCCTTGTTAAGAGTTTGTTTTTTCACTGAGTCAGTAATTGTTGTGCTGTTTGTTTTGTTTTCTCTTGCTTTCTTTTAGATAACTGTAGTGACTTGAATTCAGAGCTGCAGAGAGTGCTGACAGGTCTGGAAAATGTTGTCTGTGGGAGGAAGAAAAGCAGCTGTAGTTTATCGGTGGCAGAAGTGGACCGACACATTGAACAACTCACTACTGCCAGCGAACATTGTGATTTAGCCATTAAGGTAATGGCAACATTAGGCTCTAAAACGCAGTGTATTCATTGCCTGAGACACCTGATCACTTTTGTAGTAATCACACTTTGCTTCCAAAGGTGTTAAAAGTACTTCACAGGAGTCAACTCGAGTTCACTGTGTGTGTTTGGTAAGTAGTAACACATCTGTTCTACACCTTCCAGGGTGCAGGAGAAGCTGCTTTTGGCATCAAATCAGAAATGTATTTGTCTTATGCCCATTTCAAAGATAAGAGAAATGAGGATACTCAACAGTTAATTTACTTTCTTAAGCAATTTTGCTTATCCAGCAAACCAGTCATCACCTGCCCAAGGTCCTACAGGTAATCATTGACCAGTGACTGAAAACACACTGTGTATGTTTGTGGTTGCCTAAGTTGTGATTAGGTGCCTTGAAATATAAAGCTGTCCTGGTTCCAGCCAGGACTGTGTTAATTTTTGCAGTAGCCAGGAGGAGGCATGGCCAGGTTATCCTGTATTACTCATTTTCCAGGAAGGAGGGAAGGAGCCTTCCTAGTCATCTATTCTTGGGGGTGACAGCTCATGTTGAAGTTGCCCATTTCTCTGTTATTGGTATTTTTGCTGTTACTTTCTTACCTCATTGCTGTTTCCAGTAAATTTTTCTTATCTCTTATCCCTGATCTTTGCCTTTTGTGCCTCTGATTTCCCTTTCCGTCTTGCCACAGGTGACTGGGGGAGTGAGTGAGCAGGGCATGGTTTGGAGTTGTTTCAGTGAGTACAGTAAATTGGGGAACACCATTCCTAAACCAGGACAAAAGCTAATTTAACACAAAGCTTTGGTTGTACATTAGTTGAAATTAGATAAGCCAGCCTCAGGAACAAATAATTCAAGTGATATTTGTATGGGTTGCATTTTTTGAGAATGTAACAGAGCAAGGAGAGGCATGTTTGCTGGTACATGTAACAAAAGGCACTGCAATTCAGAACCCTGAAAGCAAGAGAGCCACAGAGAACTTTGTTATATACAGGAGAAGATGTGAACAAGTTTTTTGTGTCAGGTGGAAAGGTGTCAGTGACTCATTTATACAAGAAAAATTGTACTGACAGTTTGCTCTTGAAGTGAGGAGGTCTGTAACCATTGTAGATGGCTTTGACAGCCCTTTGTCCTACTGCTGGGAATAGTTCCTTCTGTCCCTGGTGGTGCCTGAGGAATATAACAAAATAGAAAGAAATTAATGTTGAGTAGTAATTAGAAGAATGAGTGTATGTTGGACTTCTGGTCTCTTGGAATCAGTATTAAACCAGTTTATTTGAGTGCCTCAGAGGATTAGAATGAGTACTTCAGATGTTGCCAAATACTATTTGGTGGTTTAGGGTTAACTGTTTTCAGAGTCACTATTCACCAATAGAGAGACTGTGGATTCTGGGAAATAGGTAGAGATCAGCCTGTGTGAGGCCCACAGAGGTATCTGAAGTGAGGTATGTTTAATATAGCAAAACCTACACACAGAGCCCATCTCTACCATTCCACCTCTGGCTGCAGGTAATTCCTGCTTTCTTGTTTTCTCAGAGAAAAAAAGTAGAGAGATTTTTGAAGTGGGTGGAATTGTGAATGGAAACGGAAGTGTTCGAAGTGTCTCTTGCCTTGGCTATTGGCTCTTTTCTTCTCCAACAGACTAATGCATTTACATGTTTTAAATCCTTCAGCTTTAGCGGTTAAATTTCACTGGGTTCCTTTTAATGCAGTTACTGCTGAATTATTTTTTGCTTCTTTTATACAAATTATGTCACCCTAGCTATCTCAATTGTTTCTGTCCCACAAAAACTGAAAAGACATTGAAATTGAACATATCAGATTGTCTTATGAACTGAACATTTGCAAACACATCCTTTGAGAAAAGGATTTAAGAAATTTTCTATGGAATAGTCTGGTTAATGCTTCATTTGTTTTGGAGAGCACATCAGTAACAGATACCTAACCACTAAAATTTGGCTGATTAAAAAAGCTGTAAAAATTTCCAAGCACGAAACATTTAGAACATGAGAACAGCTGTACTGGGTTGGGCCAAAAGTCCATCTGCCTAGTGGCAGAAGCTAATGGAAAGACAGCATCAAAAACGACATGCTTAGTATGTTCTTCTCCTTCCTTCAGAGATGCTTCTACCAAAGTGGGTCTGTAGGGGCTTGAACCAAAGATGATGTCTTTGAGTTTAATTCTGATGGGTGGAATTTTCCTCCTTGTTTCTTCTATCTGCTATGTTTTTGGACCTGTCTAAATTTTTGGCCTCCATGGATTCTGTTAGGAATAAATTCTGCCATTGAGTTACACCATGTGAAGAAGTACTGCTTTTGCTTCTTTTAAACCTGATATTTGCTGATTTAATCTGATACCACATCTGTAACACAACACTTCTTGTAAAGATAACAAGGCAGAGATCACTGATGGCAGTGTCAGAGACAAGACTGGAATTACCGTGATATGACATCCTGCTGCTCTGTGTTCAGAACACAACATTGTAATTCAATCCCATACTCCATGAAATTATACCTGAATTACCTGCTGTGCAGCAACACACTAGATAAAACCACTCTGTAATGCTGCTTTGAAGAAAACTAATCAACATTATTTTACGAAACTTTGCCAATGTACAGTGTTTATGTTTCATTTTCCATGCAGGATGGTTGGTAGCATATTGGACACTGGAGAATTGCTGTAGTGGTAGTGCTCTGAGGAGAAGCAGTGGCTTAGGAAAGGGAGGAGTTGGGGAAATAGCTACACTGGAGCATGGGGAATAAGGAGGAAGGAGACAGCAGCAGAACTTCGCATTAGAAGGGTGAGAAAACAGCAGGGGAAGTTCAAGAGGGCTGTGGGGGAAGAGGGGAGAGGAGGAATCAGCAACAGAGGCACTGTTACAAATAAAGCTGGCATCATCAAAAGAGAATGCTCCTGCCATTACAGAGCTTCTTTTTATGCTGTGAGATTAACCACCCTGTGCTTATTCAGAACTTGAACTCATCCTCCTGCTGTGTTGAAATAATTTGAGACCTATGGGTCCAAGTGAAGCTGATACAAGGGAGATCTGCAGCTTCTTTCATCTCACAGAGGTGTTGCAGACCTCTGCTTTTCCAGAAAAGTAATTTCAGTTTCCTGTCAAATCTGTAAGCAGAATTACAGTGTAGATACTCTGTCAGTAGAGTTTCATAATTGTGGCTCTAAATGTATTGCAGTTTTATGTAAGAGAGACATGAAATACAATTCAAAAGGCTAAACTGAACAAATAACAAAATTTCATTGATACCTCAAAGTCAGACAGTGCTGAACGCACTGGGAAGGTTTCTTGCTGAAAAAAAGAAATTGTGTCTCCAACTAGATTTGTCATTTTCAGCTGTACTCTTGCTGGTTCTTTTGGTCCCTCCCGATTTAAAGAAATAAACAAGACAGTAAATATTCAGTAATATATAGAATCATAGATTCATAGAATATGCTGAATTGGAAGGGACCCATCAGGATGTAAATGTTCTTTTGAATGAAAGAACTAAACAGATTATCATTAACCTTGGTGCATGAGTTATCTTTCATATTAGATGTAAAAGTATAGGCTTTAACTATAACTTGTTTTTGGATTAGCCAGTGAAATGAAACTTTCTGCATTGCCAGTGATGTAATTTATTATTTTATTTTCCATTTTTCTTCCCATCATTTTAATGCACACTGCTTTCAAGGAGACTCAAAAGCTTATGGGTAACATTTAGAGTGGTTTTGCTTGTTGCCGGTATCTTCCATAGTTGAAGAAATGGAGCACAGGCACAGCATACACTGGGTGGTAGATTCCAAACTGCAGGTGGTACCCTGACAGTGTTACGCTGTGTTTCAGCATGTGAGTGGGCAGTCTGACAGTCATTTCAGGCATGGCAGTATTCCCTTGCTGCTGGTGGGTGCTCGTGGTTCAGTTTCACCCACTGGAAGTTCCTGAATGTCCCTCCAACTGAACGGTGTCTACCAGGCACAGCTCTGTGCACGGAAATGGGACAAGACGTGCTGGTTGGCATTGTGTCCCAGAGAAACCCAGCCTTTTTTTAGGTACTGGAAAGGCTGTAACGTTCCCTGTAAGCCTAGCCAAGGCCAGAGTTCTTTCTTTTATTTTGCTGTCACCTCAAGGAAAGAACATACTCAGGGACATGGGAAAGAAGAACCCTCTTTTAGTCCTCTCCCACTCTTGTCCTTGCCCTTGGCATTGGTCTAGCAATAAATAAGGGCCCATGTCATGCACATTGACAGGCTGCTCATTTCTGCCTGTTACTCAGCAGGGAAACAGTAAGTACAGTGCTTGCTCATGACAAGGAGTTATTAATTTGTTCTGAAGTATTCTGAGTTTAAACTACCAGGATTGCTGTCATTTGCAGGTGACATGTTTTATTTGCATGAATTTGTCTGCTTTGGTGTTTGTCAGTATGAAATGATCTAATGAAGTGGTCAAACTGTCAAAGAAAATAAGTAACTTTTTTTTTATATTACTTAGCAAACAAAAGAAGCAAACTAATGGTGATGAGAGGCTGGGAGTGTATATATAAGCATGTAGAGTTGCCTATTAACACACATTTTTCTTCCATCTACCCATTAGTCCAGCTCAGTCGTCTCTGCCCCTTCTGTTTGTTGATGACTGTGTTTTTGCAGACCGTGGAGGAGATTGAGGGTGTGCTGGGACGTGACCTTTACCCAAACCTGTCTGAGGAGAGGTCTCGGTGGGAGAAGGAGTTGGCTGGCCTGCGGGAAGAGAATGAGAGCCTCACAGCCATGCTGTGCAGCAAGGAGGAGGAGCTCAACAGGACCAAGGCCACCATGAACGCTGTCCGTGAGGAGAGGGACAGGCTGCGTAGAAGGGTAAGGCTGCTGCACAGATGGTGCCGCCTTCTTCCCCCAACCTGTGTGATTTTGTCACCAGAATAGGCTTCTCTTTAATCTCACTTCTTGTGCTGGCTGTAGGGCTTTTTGTTTTCGAAACTGGGCTGTATAAATGACAAAACTAGGACAGAACTGAACATAATTGTAAAAGAGTGTGTGACAAACAGGCAGCATACACAACAACCTGATTTCAGAAATCATGTGTTAACAGAAAAACTGATATTCATCTTCAAGGAAGCTGAATATGTAACTTGGATATAGAGAAAGCAGATGTTCATCTAGTGAATTTTCCTGTGAGGCTACTTTTCCTGTAAACAACAAATATTTCTTTGTTTTTGATGGGAATTCAAGTTGTGATTAAGAGAAAGAAAAAGAGCAGGACTCCTGTCAGTGGGTAATAATTCTCATAGTGAACAATGAATAGTTCCAGCTATGTCCTGCTTCCCTGTCTACATTTTATAATGCTTTAAGGTCAGATAAAGGCTTTGTGTGGAGTCCAAAGTAAAAAAAAAAAAAGATGGGGGGAAATTTGTTCACAAAAAGAGATGAAAGATACAAGAGAATGTGACCTCAATCTGAGTTACTTTTAAAATTTGTTAACTTAGTACCTGTTAAAATTTGCAGAATTTTGGCTAGATATGAAGTATTTCTGTTTTTAAAACAGACAGTTTCAAGTTTTTATTCAGTCTTATGACAATTCAGACCACCATACCATGGTAAATTATTACAAGTATCCTTACCTACGGGCACCAGAGCAGCTTTTTTTGCTGTTTTAAACCAACATTGTTCTGCAGTGACTGTGCTGTTTTTGCATGAACCTGCGTCATGTGAGATTTCCAATCTTCAGATATGAAGCCACAAATTACCTTTTCAAAACTCACTGTCTTCTCCTAACACTAAAAAAGCATGTGTGGTGAGGCAAGAACAGTAATCTCCTATCATAAAAAGCAAGACCTCTTAGTTTGTAAAGTTTTGTCTTATTATATACCATAAGTTGTTTTCAGTCCTGAAATTTTTGTACTGATTTTATAGTGTCAGTTTTTTTTAGTGGAAGCAGTACTACCCCTTGAGCTACAGAAGTAGCATTTATGGACTGGCTGTATTGTTGCCAGACTGAGGGGGTGGACATCAACACAAACAGGCAGAGAGTTCAAGTGTGTGCTTGAGGAATTTGCTTACATGAATGCAGATAATGACACTACAGGTGATACAGGTCAATACTGAGAAATCAAACAAGATAAAGGTAGGTGGCCTTGAGCATAGGAAAAGATTCATTTTTTGAGAAGTATGACATGCAAGTTAAGGGGCTTGAAATAATGGTAACAATAATTTATGCTGACATCCAGGAGCTCCTCAGTTCAGAAACAGAAAAGGGGAAAGAATTGGTGTTGTACCCTCAGGGATCAGCATGGCTGAGCCATAGTGGCAAATTCAGTCCTATGAGGTACCAAAGAAGTTATTTTCAGTAGAGATTGAAAATACTGTATAAAGAGTGGTGAGATCTGATCTGGAATATGTCGTTCTTGTCTCTTATGCATGTAAATGGCATGCCATTTAAATTGACAAAAAATGGTGTAGACAATGGTCAAAGAAAGAGACTTGTCCTGGTCAGCATGGCAAAACAAATTCTTAATTTGTTTTATCTTTAAAAGTGCTAGAGAAAGAAAATAAAAATGGGAGTAATGGCTCTCTAAACTTAGGGACTAAACTGGAGCAAGAACAGATTAATACGAACCACCTGTGGCCAGAAGTTAGACTGTCAGGTGTCCAAGACACAAGAAGATCATGATTCTGAAGAAACGGTATAGGAGTAAGGCTGCTGATTAACTACTTTCTAAATGGAGCTTTAAAAAATTAAAGTTATGTTTGTATAATGAAATATATGATGATGCAAGGATATCTGTTAAAACCAGGATCGTTATGTTAGGATTGTATCCGAAGGAAAGCAGAAAAACCAAGCTAACACAGCTGCATTAATTCTAGAGCCAGCCTTAGCATCTTTTCACAGTACTGCTGTTTTGTCTGGCTGCCAGCAGTTCCAGTTCTCCATTATGGGAACATCTCTGGTGCAAACAGAATTAAGGTCATCAACTTGTTTCAGTTGTTTGCAACTACAGAGGACTTTACTGAAATCTGGTAATTAATATCATCCTTATCATGCAGAACAGCTGATTTATTGCCCCCACCAGAGAGTTAGCTCATGACGTATGACCCTGTCTGTACACTATGTAATTGTTGCACTGGAGACCATATTTGCATTTTTAA
This sequence comes from Eopsaltria australis, assembly GCA_034509425.1. Taxonomy (NCBI): domain Eukaryota; kingdom Metazoa; phylum Chordata; class Aves; order Passeriformes; family Petroicidae; genus Eopsaltria; species Eopsaltria australis. The sequence goes on along the minus strand of JAVTVJ010010813.1, from coordinate 273,733 downwards.
TGTAGCTTCATGTCCGTAGTGGCAACAAAATAAATGTATTCTTTGACCTATGAAATATTTTCTATATGCCACCTGAACTCAAGAGTCACTTCAAAGTATTTCCCTGGAGAGTGGGAAAGGAGATCCAACTAAAATTTAGTTATTGTCCTTCTCAAATTAAATTGGGTGAACAGGCTTGAAGTTGACCAGATCAATAGGTCTGTTCCTTCAGACCAATGCCTGTAATCAAGCAGAGTGCTTTCAATACATTTTTCTCAGGCTTGTTGGAGATTTAATTTAATTAGGTATTTACTGCGCTCAGTTAGCAGATTGAGCTGCTCTCTGAAACAGTAGCTAAGAAATAGCATACATTCAGAGTTTGTTTCTCACAGGTCATTAGCAAGTGAGGTAATTGCTTACTTCTGGAGGTTGTCTGCAGTGTAACAGCTAATTTCATAGTGCAGAGGTTTTACCTCTGTATTATATTGCTGCATTAAAAATAAAATCTATTTAGGCCTAGGCCACTCAGTGCCCTAGAAACTGCTTACACATTGCTGATCTTAATCCTGAATCCAGTAATACAGATAAGATGATGGGGAACTTCTGTACCAGTTTGTGGGATTGATATTACTATTATATGAGAATAAGGTTGTAATCAGGTCAGCACTATTTACAGCTGCTATACAGAGTAACAGGCTTAAGTGGTAGAAGAAGAAGAAATATTTGTGTTCTTACACAAAAACCCTTGTATTCAGCAGGGGATTCAGATGAGCAGCAGTGAAACAGCGTATAAACTCCATCCTGACTGCAAAGTAAAAATTGTGGAGTTTTTAATTACTACCCATGAAAGTTGCTAGATGAGTGATACCTCAGCACAGTCCTAAGGAGCTGGTTGGCATAAAAAGCAGTGGGTGTGGGCAGCATTCAGGCTTCCCTGAGGCTGTTCTGAAGAACTAAGTCTGAAGTGAGAAGGCAGTTCCAGCGCTGGAAGTCTGTTAGGTCTGTTCTCTGCATCAGCCTTATGTCAGATTGTTCAGTTAATCCCTTGCTTCTAGTTGTGAGGGTTGTTCTGTTCCTGCTCCAAACTCAGCTGAAATCACCAAACTGACCAGAACAAAAACCACTTCATTAGCTGTCTTCAACTAAGACCCTAAAGAAAACATAATCCGTGGAGTAGTAGAAAATCAGCATTTTATGTGTGATCCTGTCAGCTGACCACATTTTCCACTCCAGAGAGTTTGAATTTAAGCAGAGGACTCTCAAAAAATACATGGTTCTTGTGGGCATTTGAAACCTACCCCTACCAGAGTGGGACTCAGCTCCTTGGCCTTGCAGGTGTTCTTGGGCCCACGCTGTTCTCAGATGACACAAAGCTGGCAGGATATGCTGGACTCTCTGTTTTGTCGCCATTCCTGTTGGGATCAGAAGGTATTGTTCCAGGTTGCTGGAGAACACTGATACATTGTGGGCTTTTGGAGATTATTATCTGCTTGCACAGCTTAAAGTGATCCTGGAGCTGTTCTGTCTCCTTTGTCTCTTGGTGAGCACCAGAAACCTGTGGTAGCAGCCCAAAGCTAGTTTTCTGTGTCCTTCACTTGCATGGTATTTGCTTATGCAGCAGCATCTCCTCTTGGGTGTCAACAAAGTGGAGTTTTACTTCTGTTTCCAAGCCTGCATACAAATACTCAGTGTTTAATTGACCTTATAGATACCAGGAAAGACTTCTGTACCACACTCAGTCGATCATAACGACAATACTTAGGAACTCAGACTTTGTTTGCTCTGGTGCTCGTGATATAGGAGAGACTGAAAATTATCTGTCTGAAAATAATCAGCACTAGGGACTGGTAGTCCTAATGAAAGGTAGGGGGTTCTTTTGGCTGGGAAGGACCCTCACAACTCAGAGGAGATGAAATTGTTACACTGCTGTTAGATTTGGCATCTTCTCCTCCACAGATTTGCAGTATGTGTGAATAAATTAGAAAGTGGGAGAGGTTCACTCCCTGTGGTTTGTTGTACTTCATCTTCCTCCTCTGTATAGTAGGGGAAAGGAAATGAAGCAGCATTAAAATGCTGGGGGGAAAAAGTGCTGTTACTTGAAGGGTTCAAAGGTATTGTACGATGAAGCAGGTCACAAGTAGGGTAGAATGAAAAGAATCACAGGCATGTCTCTCATTTATAAGTTATTAGAAACAAAAGCAGCAGGTGTCCTTTGAATGTGGAAATCAGTGACAAAAACAGGTAGTTTGTAGCTGTGGCTTTTATTTAGGATATGTTAATGACTCAAGTAGTTGTCACTATGCATGTGTAAAATAAAAAGACTAAAAACATGCTTCTCAGAGTCATGGTTACAAATAAGGAGACTGTTCCACTGAAGTATTTTTCTATAGCCCATGATGCATTTGGACAAACATGTCTGTGATGTCTTTCATAAATTGAACATTGCTGTGGTGTTTCAGCCCCTTTTCTCTTCTACCCTTGCTTTCTTTTTATTTAATTCTTAGGGTGTTAAGAAATTACCCTTAAATTTTCACTATTTCCTACTCCAGTTCTCAGCTTCCAAAGGAAAGAATTAGAAATGCAGCCCAACAGTTGGTTCAATTGCAAAACATCAAATACTAAGAAGTGACATTTCAAGTTACTTATGTTTATATGAATAACTTCAGAACATCTGTTTGCACCTGACTTTTTTTATACCTAGACTATGCATTGCTCTGAAATCTAATGGCTCTGTTGCCTTGTGTCTTACTTAATGCACTTGCTCTTGTTCCTTCTAGGGTTCCAGTACTTCCTAACTTTTGTAATTTCTTGGACTTCCTGCAGTCATTCAGAAGATCTTTCCTTTTTTTCTGCGTTTCACAGACATTTCACTGGATTTCTCCTTTTTCCCTCTATTCTCAACTCCTTTTTTTTCCTGATTATATAGTAAGATCTGCTTGCCAGACAGTTTCCACCTCATTTTAGTGCTTCAGGAGTTTATGGCAATTTTTATACTCTGGTGCATGTTTCTGTGTTTAAATTAGTACGATGCAAGGACTCAAGACATTTTTCTTTAAATCCTTCGTGATTATTCCTCCTCCCAAGCTCAGAAATCCACACTCCTCCTGTCATCTAATGTAACTTTTTTGGGTTTGTTGCTATACTTGTCTTTTCCCATTGCATTTTGCCAATTTTATCATCAATTTATGGAAGATATTACCTTCCTGTCTCTCCCATTTCCAAGTGTTTATTGTGTCTCATGTGCAGCACTGCAGTTTACCTTCATTCTACAAGGTAACCTTCAGAATAATTTGTATTACATTGGTGATGATGCTAAAGATTTGGCATGGGGGGTCAGACAATTTTTAATCCTGCTTTTAAAACCAGTCTTTTCATAACCTATGCATTCACCAAACCAGAGAAGAAAATGGCTCTTCTGAACTCTGATTTGGGTTTGGGGTATTTTTTTCTCTTCTTTTTGGTCATTCTTTGTGTTTTCTGTAGAATAGCTGCCACTGTGGAAAAGTATTTTCTGAAGATATGCTGCATACTCCTGTATTTACGAAGGAGGTTTTGGTGACCAGAAATAATTACCTATGGTGTCTCTAGGCAGTGTGGTAGGTGGGCAACCCAGTCATTAGATGCTTGGTGAATTTGTCAGTTGTGAGATGGGTGATTTTACAGGTCAGACAAACTTGCCCTGGTGTCCTGCTCAGAATTAGCATCCAGTACTCAGTGTTGCTGAAATTAGTGCAGTTATTTATAGCAGTCAGTTCAGCATGTAATTTCACAAATGAAGGCCTGACTTAGTAAATACATCAAGAAGCACAGATAAGCAGGCCGCTTCTTTCTGTGGCTGCTTCTGTGATCCAATATTAAGGCAATGAGTTGCACAGATTAATAATACTGCTGTGCTCTGAGTTTCCTTCTAGAAGTGCTTTCCTGAGCAAAGCTTTAGCTGACTACACTCTCAGCTGTGTTCCTTTTTCTTTCTGTTGCCAGTGTTGTTTTACAGGTCCGTATGAATAATTAGCTTTGAAATCCTGGCCAATGGTCAGTCACTGGCCAGTAAGAAAACACAGAATAAAGGAAACCTATCTGCATTAAAGCTTTGTGTGATACCGTCTTTGTGTAAGGTAGTTTTAAACTTCAGAGTCTACCAACACTTGGCACTTAAGCAACCTTACCACTCTTTCCTGGTTGCACCTAAATTTAGAATGTCACTTGCTTTTGGACTGGAATCTTCAAGGACTGGCTTCTGAGCTTAGGTGAATGTTTTAGCAATTTTTAAGCTGGACATGGAGGCTTGTGTTTTATTTTATAAAAAATACATCCAAATGGTCTTCCTGTTTGTTTGCTTTTGAACAGTGCTGTAACGTAAGCACTTGGAGAATTTCATTTGGAACAGCCTGGGTTAAAAGAAATAGTAATAAATGACATTTTTGACTTAATGAAGTTTTGGGGTTGGTTGTTTTTTTCAGTATTAATGACACAGTACAAATCCTGTCTACACTGACATTCCACATCTGCAAGCAAAAATATGCATGCATGGTTTATTTCAGCTTTATGCATATCAACAGGCTGAAATTATTGGTTTGCACCAGTAGAGCACTTCTGTCCTTAAGGTTTGCATTAGTGCAGCTGTACCCATGTTGAAGCTAAATATGTCTGTGTGAACAAAGAAGGCCTCAGCTGCAAATATATAGAAGATACTTGCTATAGATGTGCACTTCATACACTCTGTTCAGTCAACTTCATGATATAATTACATTTAATATATATAATTCTGGGTCAAGCACTCATATCCATTTTTCAGCAAGTTACTTTAAACAGTGGGGGGGGTTTGATTTGAGGTTTTGTATACTTTAGTTGCTTGGAATAATTTTGTTCAAGGTGTAGCGCTCCTCCACAACTGAACAGGGAAATTAGGAGTGCAGTTTGACTTTGTGCTTTTATTGTTGCCACCTATGGCTTTTTAAAAGTACCCTGTAACATAAAACACACAGGGTTTTTTTCTTTTTTTGTAATTTGCAAATACCTAAAAATTCTTTTGACACTAAGTGTGCAGGCAGTCTGTCTTTCAGTTTGTATACAACAGAGGGAGAGGCAGGAATACTCTTCAGGAAATAGAAGCAGGCTGTAGAGGATTGTAGGAGGTATAAAAATACAGCTTTGGTGACTGGAGAGCATTGCAACTTGAACTCTTTCCTCTATGCCGTGGGTTGAAACATCTGTTGTGCAGAGAACACATGACTGCTCCGGCTGCTTCAAGCAGAGATTGATAAAACACTGTCCAGATGCACCTACATCTAAGAAAGTCTAAGCTTTGATGCAACTTTAATTTTGGGGTTTTTTGACTAAGGGACTTCAACTTGCTTAGTCAGTTCTTTGTACAGACGTATTTAGTATAAAATCCCATCTTTCTTTAGATAATAGGAATCACAGTTGCCTTTCATGCTACATACAAGGGGAGATATTAAATGGGCTGAACTTTACTTGTCTGGATTCTGATAAAATTTCACCAGTTCTGTTCTGTAGAGGGACTGTTCAACATGCCACATAGAAACCTGTGTATTTAGGGAAAACTGTGTTCAGGGGAATTTCCTCTTTAGGTGGTTTCCTTCACCTTCTCCCATCTCACACTCTGAGATCTGTGGGAAAAATGAGCTCTGTCACTTTACCTTGTGTCATAACTGTTGTGTTTAGCAGACCATTTATTCCTTGTCTGTTAAGAATTATTCCAAGGTAAACACTATAATGTTCAGCACAGCTGTAGTTTCTCTCCTGCAGACCTTTCTTTTTTTTTTTTAACCTCTAAAATGAAAATCTTTTGACATCAGTTCTACAAGTATCTGGTGTGTTATGAGGACCGTGCAGTGTTTGCAGGGTACGTTTACAGAGAGCTTTTGCAGACTGTTGGTTGAGTACTTTTCTGGTTTTTTTTTTTTGTCTGTACATTACTCACTAAATGGTAGCTTTAGTTGACTGTAGTTTTGAAGTGTGATTAATGTTTGAATTTCTTTAACCTTTAAATATGACCAAGTCATCCTGTGATTTATTTATGTCAAGAGTTTTCTTCAGCACTGGAGTCCTCCATTAACAGGAGGATTGTAATTTGACTTGTTTAGCCATCATTATCTTAGGCTGGAGCATTAGCTTTACCCCAGAGAAAATAATTTCTATACCTATAATACAGCTGAAATGTTGAGTAATTTTTCTACAGTGGTTATGTTTGCATATTTCCACATTGCAAATAATTTAAAAAACTGAAAGCAGTGGGATTTTAAAATAACTTCCACTCATCTGCTCCCCAAGTGAAAACTTCACGGCCACCACAGTACAAAAATGTAACTTCTGTGCTGAAGCCAGAAGCAGTTAGACTTGGCTAGACAATGAGAAAATCTCCGGACTATTTAAACCATAAAAGTGGAAAGATGAGCATGTTACGTTTTATTGCAGGTTCGGGAGCTGCAGACTCGTTTGCAGAGCGTGCAGGCCACGGGCCCATCCAGCCCGAGCCGCCTCACTCCTGCCAACCGCCCTGTCAACCCCAGCACAGGAGAGCTGAGCACCAGCAGCAGTAGCAATGACATTCCCATTGCCAAGGTGGGCCCTGTGTGTTTGTAACCCTTCTTATGACCTGGGAAAAGCTGGCTTCATTTTGTGCTGTGCGAGTGTGGGCTTAACTGGGAGGTGTCCAGGGGAGTCCTGAGCAGGTCTGTGAACTTGAGTTGTGGAAAGGAGTTAAATATTATTAATTGTAGTTCTCTCAGTTACGACACAGGGCTCAGTTCTCTAGTAGTTTGCTTCAGCTTTGCAAGTGTAACTAGAGAACAGGATGGGTTTTGTGTGATGTTTTTGGGGTGTGGGCTGCTGTGTAACCTGTGCAGCATTCTGACTTACAGATCGCTGAAAGAGTGAAGTTGTCAAAGACAAGATCGGAGTCTTCATCATCTGACAGACCCGTCTTAGGATCAGAAATCAGCAGCATTGGGGTAAGAATTAAGAACTGCGTACATGCATGATCTGTGTTCCAATAAAAGCATTGTTTTCTTAATAAAATTAATATATAAACTATCTGAAAATATTTTAAAAGTTAGTTTGAGGAAAATACTTCAACAAAGAATATTTCACCCAGTATTAAGATCTCATTTTCTCATAACTAGTGGCTAGAAGTCATTCTCATGAGTGATTTCAAGAGGAAATTTTTGGAGTCAGTTCCTCCAAAATATTCTTCAAGAAGACTCTCTAGTTGCACTTCACAACTTTCAAACAACAGCGAACTGGACTCTGCTTTTGAAATGCCAATGTAAATCAATAACGCCGTTGTTACTGTGTGTTAATATTTGGTTTACTGCATAACTTGGCTCTAACCCTTTGCTAAGCCCTCAAGAACATAAATAACTTGCATAGTAGGCTCTTTAAATGTATAATGAAATAGTGGACTTCACCTTTGGTTAGTAGAATTTTAGAACAAAATGGCTTTTAAAAGTGGAATCTTGTAAATGTTCTATTCAATGTAAAATTCATAACAAAAACTGAATAATGAATGCCTTGAAATGAGTGTATGCAAGCAAATGCAGTTCTCAGTGCAGGAAGTATCTTGGAGAATTCCAGTGGGTATCTATTCACAAAGATCTATTAACTGCCCTGTGCAGGTGTCTAGTACTGTGGCTGAACATTTGGCACATTCCCTCCAAGACTGCTCAAACATCCAGGAAATCTTCCAGACTCTGTATTCACATGGATCTGCAATCTCTGAAAGCAAAATCCGAGAGTTTGAAGTGGAGACGGAGAGGTTAAATAGGTGAGCTGGAAAGTTGGATGTGCTCACACATGTTGTCTTCTGTTAGCTTCATTAAAGTTGACTGCTTTTTTACCCTTTTTGAACATTTCTTAGTTCAGTTACAGCTGAGCTGTGGCAGCTGCAGATAAACATGGAATGTGGCTGCTGAAGAGAAGATTGAATTGTGCGCTAAGGATTCTTTCCATGAGTATGTTTGTGCATTACTAGATCAGCAGGGCATCTTCCCCTGTCTGCACTGTGGAGTGTCCCTCTCTCTGGCTGACCAAGTAGTCATAGCATCTTTCTTCATAAGACACATTACTCCTTGAAATAAGGACTCCCATAACTTAGTCTGCATCATTCTGGAATTAGCTTGCTTTGTTTTGTCCTAAAGAAATGGAATAATAGTATTTAACTGTCTCAATGAATGCACTGAGGTGTGGTGGTGTGGCATATATACCAGCAAATAAGTTTCTGTCTGCAGAAGAGAGATTGCAGCTTTCTGGTTGCAATTAAAATACTGCTGGTGTTATCCTTTAGCAAGCTCTATCAAAACCAATGTTTTATGTCTTTTTTGGCGCATAAAATCAAAACTGTGGATCAGGAGCATGAGAATCGTGTCTCAGCATGTCTCTATCCAAATTCTGTCTTCCCCACAGCTAGCTCAAATTTAGTCCGATCAGTACAATATCTCTTTTTATTTATAGCTCGTTTTTTTGTAGTGCTGCAAAACGTGGTTCTTGTTTCCTTTTTTATTTTTTTTCTTTTTTTCTGTACACTGCACAATTATGCTTTGACAGCATGTATCATTATAGAAGATGTCAGGATATAGAAGGTGACAGTTCTAGCAGCTACAAAAGTCAGGGCTTCATTCTGATAACTGAACAAATGGTATACTAGCCCTTCTCATTCTTCTTTGTCAAGAAGTCAGTGGTTTTAGAGTCATGGATGGCACAGATTTCTCCATTAGCCACTTGTGCAGGGTTTCAAATTGTTTGTCTCTGGTTTTGGCATATATCCAACTTCTAGAGTTAGTCGTAGTATATTGATGTGTGGTTCAGTTGTCAGCAGAGAGAATAAACAATAATACTGACACTCTGAATGTTCATTTTCATGTTCAGGGTTAACCTCATTGAGGAGGGTATTACAGTTAAGCTTCTGTTTGACTTTTGCCAGAATATTTGGAGATTACATTGCCCCACTGAAACCTCATTCATAGTTTGGGAGTTCCCTCTGTAATCACAACCCAAACATGACTTCAGGTGGAACGGTTACTCTGGATGTTCAGAAGAAAGGAGGCATTTATGTAGCTGCATGATCCCTGCATGCACCCACAATCACACTAATGAATATGCCATTTAAAACAAGCTGCAAATGGGGCAGCAGAAAGTGAGGAATGAAGGCAGAAAAACTGAGCAAATGTTAATGTGAAACTGTCCTCTGCAGTCTTGTGGCTGCAAAACAAGGGTACAGCTTTCTGCTTGCTGCTGCTGCTGCACAGGGTTATGACTACATTTTATGGGAAGGAGAGGAGAAGAGGTTGACCCAAGAGAAGTATCTATCGTCTTGGCTTTTGACAAGGGATACAGAACTGATGGATTTTGCCATCTTCATTAAAAAACACATGTATAGACCAAAAAATTTTCATTGTTTCAAAGTATGATTGTCCTAGAATTTTCAGGACAGTGACTGCAAGTTAAGCTTGAAGGTTGCGAATTACTTCTTTTTTTGCAGCCGTATTGAACACCTGAAATCCCAGAATGACTTGCTGACAATAACACTGGAGGAGTGCAAGAGCAATGCAGAGAGGATGAGCATGCTGGTGGGGAAGTATGAGTCCAATGCCACAGCCCTCAGGCTGGCATTGCAGTACAGGTATGTACCTGCTCAGGGGGCTCAGCTGGATAGAGGGAGCTGGGGGAGACTTGGTACCAGTATTCAAGAGAGAAGTTGTTGGTGTGCCATAGTAATACTGTTAATTTTTTGTTTCCTCCCTGAAAAAGTACCCCTTTGATTAACTACCCAACTGAAGTTATTCCTACAGTGTATTTCAATTCTAGTTGACCAGCATCTAACAAGAGTGTAGAGGTTTATCTCTTCATTCTTAAATACTGAATTAACATTTGAATTAGGGGTTGTGTGTAGGCTCAGACTGTCTTGCTGAATCCAGCCTTAAGATACAGGTTCTCTGTAGCTTTCCCAAGACCAGTGGACCAGAGAGTGTTATACTCCACATATATACCTGAGTCCACATAACTCAGAATGACTTTGTATTGCATCAGTTGGAATTGTGGACTAATGACTTGGTATTTGGTAATAAGTATCTAAATTAGCATCAAACTGTTCACAAAAATGTGGTGTCACTTAACACATTAAACTGCAACTAATTTGGGACAGGCAGGTTTGGTCTTGGGACAAATCGTGTGCCTGTTAAAGAATGTGCTCTTTTACTATCAGCCTTGAGCAAATTGCAGTGAAGTGTAAATTGCTAATGGTATATTAGTATGTATTTTTAAAAACATTGAAATGCAGCAGGGACTGTGTGACTCATAAATATAATTGGAAGCTGTTCGGTTGTATGAAGGAACGTATTACAGCCAGGACAGAGCAAGAAGTATTTTTCTTGCATCTTCTTTTCTGTTTACAACACTTTGTGTAGTGTAATTATATTGTAGAGAATACTGTATTTTATACAGTACGAAGGTCTGGGGAAAATTTCTCAAAGGGATCACCTTGACTACTGTTTGTATTGCCATCTGTTTAAAACACTGGAGCTTCCTTTATTTCAGGTATCATGCTACATTACTTGAGGCCAACCTGGCACTGTTATAAGAATGGGGAGACTGCTGAATGCTTGTGATAGAAGCTATGTGTATAATGTTATTTAATATCCCTGCTGCTAGACAAGTAGTATAGAATCATGCAGTTAATCAGATATCTCTTTTCTTGTTGCTGCTATTGCAGATATTGTTCCCCTTTAAATTGCAGATAATATTTTGTGTGGTTTTTGTTTTCCCTTTCAGTGAACAGTGCATAGAAGCATATGAGCTGCTGTTGGCATTGGCAGAAAGTGAGCAGAGTCTCATTCTTGGGCAATTCAGAGCTGCAGGTGTTGGTTCTGTTGGTAAGATGTCAATGAATCACTCAATTTAAGTTTTTTTTGGCATGTCAGTTTGCATTAGAATTGGTTTTAATGGTGAATCATGACCCATTGCTTAAGAATGCTCTCCAGTCATTTTTTGTTTTTAATTATTTAAATTATTTTACACACTCCAAAAAGAGGGGGGATGTATAAGAGAGCAATTTAAATTCACCTGTGTATGCTATCACAAGGAGATGCCTCTTCTGGCGGGGTGAGACTGATGTGAGCATGCAACTGTACAGAATGGAATAATTAAACAATACATGTGAGCACAGGTGGCTTAGGGCCATACAACTGTGGTAGTTGCAAATCCAGATTCATTGAGATTGACTCCCCAGAAACTGAGTCCAATCTGTGAAAAACTGGGATTAAAATAATATAAAGGTAGCATTGAGCAGTTACAAATAAAAAAATTTTCAAAGGCTGTAATTTTTCACCACTTGCTTTACCTTTGCTCTGGACTTTTAAAACACTCTGTTTAGCCTGTATGTTCTGGATTTCTCTTATTTTGTGGTTAGTTAATCCAGTGATTAAGTGTTGTTTTTCAATATGCTGCCTGCTGAGTAATGGATCCAGCCACTATCAGAGGTACTGTAAAGTTCAGAAATTTGGAGCTTGACATTGCTGCTGGCTCCATTCTTCTGACAGAAAGAGGTGATTACACAATGAAATTCCAGTGTTAGTAGTTCCATTCCTTTTATTGATAGGAGAAGGCAGTCATAGTGATCTTCAAGTAGGAAGAAGGGAAACATTCAGAGAGAGAGCCACTCTCCATACTGTGCTGAGGCATAGGAAGTGTCTGGTGCATTAGGAGCACTGGCTTCTCAGTAGAGGGGATGTCTGAGATTTTCTTCCACCTTCCTCCGGACCCTGCTATTCCTTTCCACAATGTGGGAAGTAGGGAACTTCTCCCAGCTGGCAGAGATCAGTGCGTAGCAAAAGTGAATTTAGGCTTGGATTTTCTAGTCCTGTAGTTAGTAGAAAGAAATCTTTAGAAGGGATAAATACTTTGAGTTTGACTAGGGTTTCATCTGATGTGCATTTTATGGAAGACTGTAGTTAAATTTTTATGTAGGTGTCTGTCTGCAGCTCGTAATTATGGTGTTATTAGTTACAGCTCTGAGACTGAAATAGTGCAGATTTCCCATTACACAGCACAGCATGGAGGAAGTTGTGTATGGTTTATGTACCTTTACTTCACCATGAAATTTGATTACCACACCTAGATAAAATAACAGATTTTTGGTTTGAAGATCAGTCAGGCTTTGTATCAACATCTGTGAGTGGAAAATTCATGGGACTTGCATCACTTAAAGCTGAGCATATCCAGCTTCTCTTAACAGAACATTGACCCTTCCTTTCTTCCTCATTAATACTACTTCTAGTGCATGCCCTTCACTCAGTAAGTGTGAAGTACAGGTAATTGCCTTGAACAATTGTTGGATTTAATGAAAGTCCAACACAGAGCAAACTGTTGGGTTTTGCTAAAGTGTGACTATATTGTAGCTTAATCTACAAATACATTTGTAGATTTTCTGTGTAGCCAATAACATGTCTTAATTTAATGACTTGACTGCAGCTGGAAGACTGTAGTACAGAGTAGTGACAGTGGTGGTTTCAGTCCTGCTTCTCCTGAAGCTTACCAGCTACACAGGTGCTGTATAACCACTAAAAATTACAGCAATTTAATAAACCAGGACTAGTTTTCTTCTGGTTTATTATGAATGACTGTAAACAGTGAAAGTCTGCTTCTGAGCAGCAGGACAATTCTTCTGTCTGGCCAGAAGAAGGTGTTTCGGCAAACCATCAGGCTTGAAATCAAGGTGCCTATGAGGAGAAGCTCTGGAAATGACTACACTGTGAAACCACACTGCACTGACTGGAGTGGAAGTTGTAATTGAGGCTGAGGCTTTTCTGATGTGTTCATAACTTGAGCTTACAAACCTAAGGTTAATGGAGAATGCACACCATTACAAACAGACAAGCTAAGATCATGCATCACCTAAGACATGTTGCCTGAAGTACTTGGAGCTTGTGACTGGGAGAGGGGTGCATTTGGGCTAGTATCCCAGTTACCACTGATGCTCACACAGAAGTGAAGTTGTTTTTGCCTCACAGATTGGTAATTTATTGTCATTGTCTTGGTATAAACTGAGTGAGTAAAAGGGTTTCTATTCTTGCCTTAATTTCTGTCTGAACCATTGTTTGCTTGAAAACTAGGGGACCAGACAGGTGATGAAAATGTCACACAGATGCTTAAGAGGGCTCATGACTGCAGGAAGACAGCTGAGAATGCAGCTAAAGCCTTACTGATGAAGCTGGATGGGAGCTGTGGGGGAGCCTATGCAGTCACAGGCTGTAGTGTGCAACCCTGGGAAAGCCTCTCCTCCAACAGCCACACCAGGTAACTGCAACTTTTCTGCTTCCCTAATCTCCTAATCTTTGATTCCAGACCAAAAGTTATGTTCTATTGTATTTGCTGAGCTACCTCCCCTCACCTCAGTCCTTTGGCTTCTATGCTTTGATTTATAAGTCACCATGCCTCAGTGGTCTAATTGTCTTTGAACTTTGAGCAAGTCCAGCCAAGAAGAGTTTTGTATAAAGCTGTTGCAAATGGGTGACTCAGAACTTTGATCTTCCTCATAAAGGGCAAAACCATTACATTTGTTTTACTACAGTGACTTTCTTGCTGTTTTATTGGAACTCAGATCATGTACTTGTTACTCATATCTATTGTATGCAGACAGCATGGACGTGCAGAGGACCAGAGATCTGAAACGGTTTTCCACTGGCATTTTGGAGTGCTCAAGAATTGTTTTCTAAATGTTGCAAATCTAGCCATTCTGTTTTAAACCATTTCCTCTGCCTTCTCCTTCCTTACCCTTTGCACCCCTCCAAATTCTTCCTTCCCATCCTGTTCTCTTCACTCATGGAGTGGAATAGATTGGATTCTTCCAGGAAAGACTGGATATTGCAGTTTTTCTGAAGACCTATAAAATAATGAAACTTAGATGAGCTATTATTGCAGAAGTGTTCCAGTTCAAATATATCTGCCAGCAGCTTCATTTTGAGTTTTTGCCTGCCTGTGGTGTAATTGTACTCTGCAGTGAATATGTGTGCTTGTGTATGGATACAAATTTGGCAAGTGTCCTGGATAAATATAGATGAACATTTTTCTCTTTAAAAGTTATTTTTGTTTCTCAGATTTGCTCTAAAACTTCATTTTAATTCAGTTTTCTAGCCAGTTCTTTATTCAAATGCTGTCATTTTTTTGACACTTCAGAAGTTTATTTTAGTACTGTATCATTTCCTCTTCTTGCTGATGCCTCCTCCAAAGGATCTTATTTCCTGCTGTATGACTGGCATGGAATTGCTAAAAAGTGAGCAAAAAGGTAATCTGAGGGAACAGGGTCCTAATGTGAGGTGAATTTTAATGTTTTACTCAGAGAAGTTTTCTGGTGCACTCTCAGTGCAAAAAAAGCTGTGTCTTTACGTAGAAATTATTGTGGCAGTACCTATGCTAGTAGCATACAGCTCACACTTTGTACCAAAAGCATTTACCAACCTTGGAAAGAAATTACATGAAGCTGTTTCAAGCACTTGGCTTGCTGTGTCTTAGGCCATATCTACACCTGTATGTGAACATATTGTCTATGTCTACATGTAGTAACACCTCTGCCTAAGCCAAGCTTGTTTTCCATTCTGTTGTTTGAAAGGGTAATTTTCAGTTTTTCAGAACTACCTCAGTGTTTTTCTTCCTTGTGAGATATGTGGTGTGTAGTCAAGGCATAGTGGTTTTTTTTCTTGAAAACAGTTCAGGCAATTTCCAGTATTGGCAGGGAAGAATTGGGGGTGGAGAGGGGTCATTCCTCTTTTCAGTGTTTGCTTTCCTAGACTTGCACTGGAAGTGTTTGGTAGGAATATAGTCCCTGCAGCCCCTGCTTGCTTTAGCAGAATTTTTGGGAGGATAAAAGAGGAAAGATGAGAGTCTGTGTTGGTGTCTGTGTTCATTGGTGGTCACCTGGGCCTCTGTGTGTGTCCATGTAAGGTGTTGGCTCAGCAGATAAAGTTTCAGCAGAGTGTTTAAAGTGGTGCAGGATTTAAAATTTCATCAAGATAAACTATGTCATGGATGTGAAAATGCAAATGTAAATGTTCTTATATGAAATAGATGTTTTAGCTTGAGCCATTATTATCATTGTAGTATTTTTTTTCTGGTATGGAGCAATATATTGTGCTGAATGAGGTAATTTTACGGGTTTTTTTAATGTATGTGGAACATAGGAGATAAAAGCTCTTGTCACTCACAAAGAGGGCACACAGCAAGTCAGGAATTTGTGACATGGGTACACTGATCTGACTGTCACTTAGATGTTGTCCCTCTCCCCTCCCCCCATGCCCAAAGTAATTTATCTTTGCCTAAACATACATATCAATGAAAGGATTTTTGAAACTTCAGCTTCTCCAGAAAATATAAATCTTCTTTCCTTCTGTTGCGTTCAAGTGACACGTGGTTAGAGGTGCTTTCAGATTTTTTTCTTCCTGTGAACTCAGTCTTAAAAGAGAGAAATTCCCTCTTCAGCTTGCAGACACATGACATGGTGCCAGCCCGTTGATGGGAAACTTGTCTACACATGACATTGTGCCAGCCCATTGATGGGAAACTTGTCTTGGTTCAAAAGGCACACACTATTCTTGGTTTATATCACAGAACCACAGAATCATCAAGTTTGGAAGATACCTTCAAGGTCATCCAGTCCAACCGTCACCCAGCACCAGCATAACCACCCCTAAACCTTATCCCCGAGTTTCATATCCAGACACCTCTTCCAGAGATCACTTCCAGAGATGGTGACTCCAGTGGCTCTGTGGGCAACTTATTCTAATGCCTGACCACTCTGTCAGTGAAATTTTTTTTCTAGTAACTAATGTGAACCTCCTCTGGCACAATTTAAGGTCATTTCCTCTCACCTCCAGTGTATGCTGAGTGGACCACCCACCACTTGGGGACCACTGCAAAAATATTTTTACAGTATTTGATGGAAATGTACTTTGAATCTGCAAAACTGATTTTGCTTGTCTGCGATGTTTTAGTGTTGCAGACTTTTAGCTGCAGATACATATTGCTACCTTTTTTCCTTTGAAACTAAATAAATAAAGTACTAGTAAGATGATGAAAACTATCCTTTGCACAGACTTGTGGCAAATGACTAATTCTCCCTGTTTTTTGAAATCCTGTAGAATATGGATTTACAGTGGAATTGTTGACCCATCTTGGGCTTTGAAATTTCAAATGAGATTCTGAATATCAAATCACTGAACACATTACTGAGAGTAAGTGCTTGATGAGCCACTAGTGACAAGTGGTTAAGACTGTAAAAGGGAGCAACTGAAATGAAAATAAATGTAATGAAAGAGCATCCGAATTCATTTGACTGGCAGCAGCACCACAATAATGTTGCCAATTCAGTTTTTGAAAATAGAAATTGGTTTGCAATGTAATTGGAAGTAATAATTATTTTAAATGGACAGAAGCTAAGTATAGAACATACACTGCCAACAAGGTTTGACTGATTGCACCTTTGGAAGGAAACAGAAGGGAAGAAGCCCAGTTGTAACACTGACTGAAAATGGTGCATTTTATTCCCTGCTGTGCTGGTAAGCCCAACCTTACATCTGGATTCATGGTAAGACAGATCTGATCCTTTATATGCAAAGGCAGTGCTTTTCAGTATTATGCAGTGTCACAGAATATCTGAACTCAGCCAATGGTAGGAATGTATCTCTCATCAGAACCATCTCAGGTTTCAGATAAGTTGGTGACAGACAAGATTATCTTGGCTGAGGCGTGCAAATAAGTTACTTAGAAATGTCCAAACAGATACCTCAGTGTTACCTGCGTAACACTTCATTGGCTGGACTGAACCAGTTTCAGAAGGAAGCAGGGCAGTCTACCAAAGGCTCTGATTTTAGCCATTGTTTGTTCTTTGCCTGATTGGGTGTGATGAATCTTTGTTCTTTTGCTAAACCTCCTTTGTTTTCTCACACTACAGTTAGGGTATTTTTCAGTTTCTCTGGAAGTTGCTACCTTCTGGCATTGTGCTGTTCCAGATCTCAAACCACAATATTCAGCTAGAAAAAAGGTGTTAGGGCTATGTACACTTTGGATCAGCTGCATTCTTTAAAGTATTAGATTGTGTGCAGGCATTCAAGAAAGTTCATGGATTCAGTTCTGACAGTGTTAATCTCAGCTCTACCAACTGTCTTATCTGCTTCTGAATAGCAAATTTATTAATTTGTTGACTTGATTTTCAACAGATAAAATTATGCTCATATAGGGTTTTATGGATAAATGTTTGTAGTGTACAGAAACTACTCACAGAGGAGCACTGCTGAAAGCCTCTTTTATATCCATCCACTGCATTTTATATACACACACTCATGCCAGCAAGTAAGACTGACGTTATGCTGTACCAGCCCACATATTTTCCATAAATTGTATATGAAGATTAATTTGACATCACCCAGGCATGATATCATCATAAAAGACTCAAGGAATGAAGCAAGTGTGAAAAATATTTCCCTTTGCTTGTTCTGATACAGCATCCGTGAGAATGGGCAGATTGATGTATTCTCTCCAACTGTGATGAAACTGTGATCCTTTCTCTGTACTTACCTAAACACTTGAGAAATGAGAAACTGCACATCTTTTGCAACAGTTCCCTGTGGTTTTTGGATGGATGCATTATACTATAAATGTTTTTGTTTGTCCTGATTGCTGTTCAGAAGGGAGGGCAGTATCAGAAATTCAGGATGAAGTGCTCACCAGCTGTCATCCCTTAAAGAAAGCAGCAGTGGACCAGCACTGTGGCTGTGGAGAGGTGTTTGGTGGGGCTTTTGGGGCCGCACACCGTGGCAGAGTTGCTGGGGAGATCAGAAACACTGCACTGTTGCTTCTATCCCTTCTACCCCAGCTGCCTGCAGTCTGCAGGGTGGGGATGCGCTGTTAAATGCAGGGGGAGGGTGAAGGTTCTTGTCCTCTTGTGTGCTGGCTGAGACACAAGTTCCTTGCTGAGCTCCCTCCTACTTCTTAAGAAAAAAGAAAAAAAAACTAGAAGAAGAGCAGCTTGCTAGCAATTCACCAGAGGAGCCAACTCAGCTGCAGACAGGCAGGCAGGCAGCCAGGACTGAAGTAAAAGCAGCCTTAGTATCACTGGCAACAGCCCAGACTGCCTTCCTCAGTTTGGACTGCATTCCCCTAACATATATGTGCATAGCTGTGAGTCTTTAAGGGCCAAAATCTGTGAATATGCATGGAGTATGAGGTCCAGCTCAACGTAACAATGACCTTTCAGCATTTTTTTGCTCAGGTTTCATTTGCAGCAGGAGAGCTGGGTTTTCTTTCCTTTGCAAGCAAAAACTGAGATGAGGTCTTTGTGCCCCAAGATTTGAAGACTTTAAAAGCTATCCTTCCTCCAACAACAGCTGTTTTACATTTAGTCCAGAAAAGCTCTGCAATTGCAGTCTTTGGGTGCTGAGGAAGAAACTTGCAACATGACTTCAGTACAGAATTAAGTACTTTTCACATTGTCTATCCTCATTATTTTTATATTAAAATCTACTTCAGCAAGATGCCTTTAGGCACAGTAAAGCAGGATTTATTAAGTGTTTCATGGTTTTTTAATCAAGAAGCAGTATGAACAAAAATTTGCTTCAGCCTGAGAGGGTTTCTATGTATATAGGTACTGTGTGTTCTTAAGCTTCACTGCAGACAGAAATGGATGCAAACAAAAGCAAAGACCAATTTACAGTTGTGTCGACTATGGCAGGCACCTCTTATCCTTCAGAAAAGGAGGGAATAGTGTGAAATTAGCTTGGAACTGTAGTAAAGAGCTGTAATGCTGTATTTCATGAGGGGGAGGGATTTTGAGAAATCTTTGTAGACCTGCCAGTTCTCTATCTTGTCCAGGGCTGTGCCTGGAATTTGTGGGAAGATGGGCAATTATTTGAAGCCCTTTAAAATCAGTGTAGCTTTAGCTGAAGTGGAACCAAAGGAAAGAGAAAAATCGAACCTATCTTGATAGGCTTCCCTTTTGCACATGCATAATATTTTAGGACATCATCCTGGCTCTCACAGCATCTGGCGGGTGGGACTTTTCTCCTTAGTACAAAAATGTTGAACAGCAGTGCAATTTGATACAGAAAGTGATTTATTCCCCTGCTAATAACTGAGATCATCTAGCATTCCAGACAGGCACAGTTAATGGATGACTTATCCCTCACCCAGCAGCTGATTACAGGACCTCAGGAGACAGCAGGCAGCTTTGAGTGAGGCTATAGAAACAACATGGCATTTTATTTTCCTTTTAGTGTTATTGCAACTGTATTCAGCCCTGGAATGCTACAGCTGTGTCAGTCTGGGCCCCCTGCAGCACTGGCATGCATGGGAGGTGGGTAGGCAGCACTCAGCCACCATTGCTCTAATGACATTATTACCCCTTTCTGCAATCTCTGTGTAAACACTTGTGGGGCAGAGTAATGAGCCCTCATTTATTTAGAAGATCCACCAAGTCTTCTATGATGACTTTTTATTAGAATTCCTGCTACTTTATGGGTTAGTTTTAAATCATTCTAGGCCTGAAGGAATGTCAGTATGCTCAGGCCTACACCTTCACTTGAAATGAAAGTTGCTATCTCCTGGCATCTTCCAGTGGAATTCTGCTCAGGTTGATTCCTAGAAGTATCCATTAAAATATCTGAGGTGATAACTGATACAGTCATCAGCAGAGATAAATCAAGTCTGGGTTGATTCTTTTTTCTTAGCAGATTCTTCTTCTCAAAGAGGATGAAGACTCAGTGTCTGAGCAGCTTGCTGTGCTATATTATTGCTAAGAAGTTTTAAGCAGCTTTTTTTTTCCTTTTTGAATTAAAAAAATCCGCTTTTTTTTTCAGAAGACACCATTTCAGAAAAAGTAGTTCAGTTACACATCACTAAATATCTGGCTTTGCAGAGAAGTTGTCACATGATTCAGTTTTCTCATGCAGCTTAGAGAATTAATTTCTTTTCTGAATTTGTCACACCTCACGTTGCAATATCGCGTCCATGCTACATCTGTGTCCTTTCTGTGAACTTTTAGGTAAGACTCAGATGCATTGATGAAGTATTGGGAGGGTAAAAATTAAGATTTTTTTTTCCAAATGTATTTTTTTTAATACCATTCTTTCTCTTTCCAGTACTACCAGCTCAACTGCGAGCAGTTGTGACACAGAATTTACGAAGGAGGATGAGCAGCGGCTGAAAGATTACATCCAGCAGCTGAAAAATGACAGGGCAGCAGTGAAACTGACAATGCTGGAGCTGGAAAGCATCCACATTGATCCCCTTAGTTATGACGTTAAGCCACGTGGAGACAGCCAGAGGCTGGACCTGGAAAATGCTGTTTTGATGCAGGAACTCATGGCAATGAAGGTATTTTATTTATAACCAAGAGGGGAGCTGGCAATGCCCCTGTGCCACAAAACATGCTCAGTCACACTTGTGGGAGGCTTTGATAGTGGTCACTGGGTAATAAAGGGTAAC
Source organism: Eopsaltria australis (assembly GCA_034509425.1). Taxonomy (NCBI): domain Eukaryota; kingdom Metazoa; phylum Chordata; class Aves; order Passeriformes; family Petroicidae; genus Eopsaltria; species Eopsaltria australis. The sequence continues at coordinate 253,267 of JAVTVJ010010813.1, read as the reverse complement.
TGCTGAAACACATAATCTAGACTGAAAATCCAGCAGGCAGAAAGTGACAGAAGGCAGTGCATTAACAGTGATGAACTATGTGTGTTTTGAATTAGGCAAGGGCTTCATCTGTGTCTCTAAACTTGGAATGCTCTTCTTTACAAACCAGATGCTCTCTCTCTGAGAGATATGGCAGCTGAATTGCCCTAGGATGACCAAAAACCATGATTCAGCACTTCCCAAGAGACAGTTCATTACTTACGAGCTTGCAAATGTGCATCATGAATATTTGTGAACTGAAGCAGAACAAATTCAGCTCCTTTTAATATTGGTGTGGGAGGAGGGATTATCTGTCAGATGTCACCCTTAATGCTCTCTGGCAGTTGGTCACAAGTCCTGAGTTGTTCTAGGCACTGTGTTGCAATCTGTAGCTCAGTCCAGAGTCTAAGCAAAGAGTAGGGTGTGTAATGACTTGCATTAACAGAGGGTTTTGGAGAAAACCCTGGTTTATATGTCCAGCTCTGAAGATGTCATCTAGAAAAGCTGATCTTTACTGACCAGGTGTAGAGCTTACATCATTTTAAGTCTGTCTTCTGTAATGATTTTTGAGAGGTGAACTAAAACATAGGGACATACCAAAGGCAATACAAGTGCATGTCTGCATTCAGAATTTTTCTGGTTTTGGTTCAATTTAAGTAAGTTTAATTTTTGCATATTTGCACATGCTAATTTAGCCAATTAATTGCAGACATATCAGGTGATGGTATTGAGTGGGACAGCAAATCCTGATAGTTTCATAAGCTTCTGCAGTTGCAGATTTTTGTTCAGATGTGCTGCTTCTGGCTAAGTGGTAGCCTGGTGATGATAATTATGTTCTTAGTGGTGCTACTTTTCAATGATGACAGATACAGTTTAGCAGTAACACATTCATTATTTGCAGTTCAGAAAGGATTGCTTACTAGCAGTTGGAAGGTGTAAAATTATGTTACTTGTTTGAATACATTGTGGCCAACAGCAACTAAAGCATGAAACATGTACTGGAAGATGTTGGTAGATAATTAGATGTGCATTTCAGGTATCACACTTCCTTCTCCTTTTTTGCATCCAGATCTTTCCTGAAATCTCTTCCATGCCATTCTTACCTCTATTTTAATTTATTTTCATAATTTTATTTTAATTTAAAGGTAAAGGCAAACTACAGAGCTGTATCCCTTGAGAGTAGTGCCCTTGCCTTCCCTGACTGGCAGGAACACCAGCAGTTGCATACCTTAATTTCTGCTACACTTTTGAGTGCTGGTAATCTTTTGTTCACACAACAGTCATCTAACTTGTTTTTGACACACGGCATCCATTTGGCTGGACCTGGCACACTGGATTTTTCAGTGCAGGAATTACTTCTAGAAGAAGAACATTTTCTTCTTGATTGGGTTGTGTGTAGTGCATACAGAATAGACGCACATTTTGCATAGGTGTCTGAAGTTACCTTCAGCCCTTTGCAGTACAGAGAAACTGACAGTACAAATTCATTGTAATTTCCTGTACTTGCTGGAATTCATAACTGCTGGAAAACCGTATGTTTCTGAAAGAGACATTGTGAAACCTCAGATTTGTCAAATGTGTTACCTATCAGCTTCCATGTTTGTTGCTCAGGTCTACATTACACCTCCTCATCTGTCAAGCTAGAACAGAGTTTAACCTAAGGTCAGGACTCATTTTGACTTTCTGAGTGTATTTTTTGTATCAATGCTTTGAAACATGTACCTCACACAGAACAGAATATGTATCTGCCTCCTCCTGAGACAAACGGAGAATTTAAGTTTCCTTACAGTATTTTATTTAACGTGAAACAGATGGACTGCAGAAGACTTAATTGTTTAGCATTTTTTATTGTTCCCTCCCCTCCACATTCTTAGCAAGGATGATACAGCTGGACCAAGCTACTCAATGATTTCCTGCATTACTGGGTCTTACAATCTCCTGTTGACTTCCCAAAACTTAGTTGTGTTGGAATCTCTGCTGCATGTTTTGGCACCTTCCATTTTTGATTCCCAATAAGAACTGATAACCTCATCAGTTTGAAAATACCTTAACAACAGTAGTTCTTCCTTATTAATTAGAAAGACGGTTTGATGGTGGTTTCTCTGCTGCCCTGTTTATTATTATTTTTATACTGATCCAGAGTGTAAGACGTAGTTGTCTGCCAGTACTCCTGTAAAATTCAATTCTTTGCTTCAAGCAATAATTAACCATGTTTCCAAATGTCATCATTCAGTGGTCTTGCTTTGAGGTCAGTCGCTGTCATGCCCCAGTTCGCAAGGAGATTACTTCTGATGGGTGTAAATAATTCTTGGTTTACAGCCCTTCTGCATTTCAAAGGACTTAATCTAGATAAGAAGTCTCAGCTTTCTACACCAATAATTTTTCCTCTTTTGTGTACAGGTGTTGATAATGCTGCTCATTATGTGCTTTGAAACTAGTCTTTTGATGGAAAATGTTAAGAATTCCATTGTTCACCTTTGTTACAGCTCTTACAGATCTGTGTAGTGAAATACAGTTAACTAGAGCATGACATTTATATGCGCTGATGTTTGTTTTAATTCTGAAGGCTGGTACATCCCACCTTGTATACTGTGGTTCTCCCGGAGTCATGACTTTTTTTGACTTCAGAAACTTTGCAACATTAGAGTCCTGCATGACCAAATGTAACACAAATTCTGATTTTAAAAATTCAGTGGTGTTTCTGATTATTTTGAATCAGGAGTTTTTAGTTTTCATTGAAGTTTTTGCCCAATACCAGGATTACAGTGTGACTACAGGTACTAAATACCCCTCAATATTCAAATAATTAGTCCCCAAATAACTGCTGGATTTGATACCTGAAGCTTGTGAATTTGCAAAGGTTGTCCAAGTCTTCTGCAATCTCTTAGAAGAGGGACATTTGCTAGCTCCTCCTTCAGGGTTTCATTCAGAAAATGCCACTTCTGCTCACACTCTGAAGATTCAGGTGTGTTAAACTGCATCACAGCATCCTGTAGCTGGAAGAAAAGGGAAATAGTAAATATACAAAGGTGGCACTGTAATCTTAATTAAATTTAGATGCAGTCTTTAGAAAACTTATTTTCATGGGAAAAATTGCTGCATATTTAAAGGTTCTCTAGGCAAACCTGGACTGCTTGAATTTTACCACACAGACGTGGCTGCTGCCACTCTGCTTCACACATTGCATGGGTCCACAGCACAATCCTCAACTGCAGTTTGAATTTTTAACCATCTTCAGCCTTTCCATTCCCTTCTGTTCCTTCTCTGGGAGCCTCTGTAAGATACTGGCTGACACAAGCTTTTTAACTTTTCCCCTGCTTTGTTTTTGCTTCTTTACTTCCAAGTCACATTGTTTTGACATGAGAAAAGTAACATATGGGAGGTGCATGATATGTCTCCTGGGTCAAGATGCAAACTGCTAAATTCATATATGATGATCTAAGCTTACTGTCTTCATAAACAAAGGAGTTAAACATTGGTTCTCAAATTTATTTTGAGCTTGGATATGTTAAAATAAGTTAAATTTATGAAAATAAAAAAAAAAAAGATTTTTACATCTTGAGAAAAAACAGTTCCACAGATTCATTGTTGTCGTGGATAAACTCACCTTTTTATTTTAGGAAATAAGTGTCCCTTACTTCTGAATTTACCTAGCTTCAGCTTCTAGCCAGGAAAGATCTTGCCATGACCATCCCACACAGACAGCCAAAAGTATCTTTTATTCATATAAGTGCCAAAATACTCTGTTCAAATTACTTCTCAGTCTTCACTAAGAAGGCTAAGTAGATTAATGGCTTTAGAAGTAGAGGCTTAAGAAGTTTAATGCATACACTTGAGTATATCAGACCATCCAGTTTAACTCCTATAACAAAATTTCCCCATCATTATTTATCAGTATTATTTACATTTTTTACTGTTGACAAAGGCAGTTAATAGTAAGTTTGCCTAACAACTAAATTTGTATAAACCACATTGAATGAAACTGGTTGTGCCTCTAACCTTCAGTTCACAAACAAGCAGATGAATAAATCAATGACTTGAAAGCTCATACAAGCCTTTCCAAGCCCCTCAGGGTTTTCAAGATAGGGATTTTATTTTTGTATGGTTGGTGATTCTGAATAAACCAGTGATTACCTGTGATGGTTGTAACTGTGATACACCTGTGTGTGCTGCTTACGCTTAATCCAGACTGCAGATTTTTGGTAGGAACATCAATTCCCTTCTACATAGAAAGTTTGTCTAAATACATGCCAAGATTTGTTTTTTTATAACCTTTGTTACTAACGGCTATAATATGAAAAGCATTACTTTTGAATGATAAGGCAAGATACTTCTGTTATTTTTGTGATTAGAATTTTTTGTATGTTTAAAAATATAAATAGTGATTTGTTTCTAGGCTGGCCCCACAACAAGAAACTTCTGTCTTTCAGAGGTGTTTACACAGTGAATAAGTCTGGAACAGAAATGTAGTACAGAAAATGTCTGCATGAACTCAGTATTCACCCATTAAGTGACCTAGGGCAAGGCAAGCTAAACAGTGGAAACGTGATTCTAGGCTGTGGGTTTTTTTGTTTTTTGGTTTTGGTTTTTTTTTTTGTTTTTTGTTTGTTTGTTTGTTTTTTGGTTGTTTAGGTTTTTTTTTGGTTGTTTAGTTTTGCTTTGTTTTGGCAGTCTTTTGTTTGTTTAGTGGTGGTTTTAAGCGCATAACGTAAATTATGTATTAGTACTATCTCTTTAAAGGCTTTGTGGGTATTGGCTTTTTCTGGGTATAGAAAATAACTAGGCATTTTGTGCAAGAAACATTTCTGAAGTGTTGTTAATCACAAAGAGCCTTCTGGTTCAGGAATAACCCATCATTTGCTTTTCATGGGAGTCTGGGAGCATGTGCTGAAAGAAGGGTCATTGCACTCATGCCCTGCTCTTAAACATCTGCCCAGCTACTGTCAGACAGATGTTAAAACAGAGGTCTGTCCCCAGGCAGCAGACACTCTTACAATAGGTGACAGCCCTGTCAGAAGCATCAGAGCAGCAGAAGAATTGCACACAAGAAGGAGCTCTCAGAATTGAGCTTCCTTCTATCAAGTACCAATGTCCATCCTCTGTGGGTCATATTTAGTGAGGAATATAAGTGGGTGCATTTTTCTGTCAAACTCAAGTTGTGTATACTTGAGATTCTGGCCACCTAGAGGAGGGAAATTATAACTGGGCATCTGATAGTGCCACACTCAGTTACTCTTTTTGATTTAACTCATTCTACCACAGAGGCTGATATTACAGGGCAGGAATATGTGACCCCTTCCACTGTAATGAGATGAATTTGTGCATATAAATAAGAAACTGAAATCTTGCTTTTAGGGAGATGTTTGACAAAGTCGTACACTTCTGCTTTCCTCTGAAGGACAAAGTAGAACCAAGGAAATTTCAGCAGCTGTGGGAACTCTCTGAGATCACCAATAGTTTAATTCTTATTTTGCTTATGAGCTTATTTGTGAAGATGATAAAGGGGTAGCACAGCTCACCATACTCAGACAGAAGATACACAGGTCTTTTGACAAGTATGCAATGTGATTATAAAAAGTCATCTGGGTACCGATAGTTTCTTCAATGAAAAGAGCACTTAAGTTATAGGAGTGGATAAAAATCTTGTTTAACCTCATCTTCCTTTAGGTACCTAGCCCCATGAAGCAGCATGCTGATAATATAATGTTTCTTCAACAGGAAGAGATGGCAGAGCTCAAGGCACAGCTTTACCTGCTGGAGAAGGAGAAGAAGGCGTTGGAATTGAAGCTGAGCACTCGAGAGGCCCAGGAGCAGGCCTACCTCGTCCATATCGAGCACTTGAAGTCTGAAGTGGAAGAACAAAAAGAGCAGAGAATGAGGTCTCTCAGCTCAACCAGCAGCGGAAGCAAAGACAAACTGGGCAAGGTGGGGAGTCAAGCTACAGTTTCCAAAGTTGTAAACATGATTAATTAAACTCCTCCTGTCCCTAGTGCAGTCTTTCGCATGTTAATCATTCTCCTCTTTTGTCTATATGCAGATCTTGCCTCTCTTCCCCAGTCGTTAGGTGGTTCCTTGCATGCTGTGACTTAAGAGAACTTTGCAGAACCGATGTTAAGCCTGGGCTCAAATAAGGGTGTTTTAAGAGAGTACCACAAGGCCAGTGTTGCCAAACGTACAAGTTGCTGTGGTTGAGCATGTTTTTTGCCCGTTGCCGCTCACTGGAAACACTGGAAGGGAGTCTAAGCAAAATGCCATTCTCCCCTAAACACAAAATATGCTGCATTTGGAGCATTTTAATGACAATCTTTTTCTCCAAGTCAGATTGTAATAATTTGAGAATGCAGATTCTTCTCCTCTTAATGCAAAATAAACAGATTTCTGCATCTGTAGTAATAATTTACATTAAGAAATAAATACCTTGGAAAACTTTGTCTTATTTTAGTGCTGTGTCCCCAGAAAGTGTCCATAATGTGTTTAAAAACAAAAACCAAGAGATACGTCTTTCTTACTTGTTCCTGGCAATATGTGATCTGAATTTCTTGATCCCAGTGCTTCTTTGTTTCATTTCTGGTGTCAAAAGAAATGTAAGGAAGGCAGTGGCACTTATGCACACAGTAGCAGAGTTCTGCAAGACGGTGAGCTGTGGTGGTTTAAAAAACATTTAGAGGCATTTGTGAAGTCTTAATCTGTTTAGTCCATTCCTTGGTATGTTGATACACTGCTGTGTTGCTGTGGCATTGTTTTTTTTATTTCACTGTCATTTTAAAAGTAGCTGTGAACTTAGAGGCTTTCAGAATTTTCCCATTAAGATGGTCAGTTCAGTAATTTCTGATGAGGTGGCTTTTCCTCCTTTCTCAGGAATGCAGCGATGGCACTGCAACACCGCTAACGCTCGCTGAGCTGAGGCCGTACAATGAGAGTGAGCTGACTGCTGAGCTGGCAAATGCACTCAGGAGGTAAGGACAGCTTCCCTCACCAGGGACAGGACTTGTCCTGTAGGTCCAGGGAAGGGTTTATTTCTGAGCCTTCACTCTAACCCTCAAGAGGCTTGAAGAGTGATCACAGATTTGTCCTGTGAGAAGGAAAACCATTAGTCCTTCTAGTTTTCCCCTCTCTCCTGCTGTTTTTCTTTAGCTGATGACAGTCTTCATGTGGTGCTCAACTCCATTCTCCTTGAGGTTCTCTAAAATTCAGTTGAATTTTAGAAATAAACCCTCAAAATGGCAATAATGGCCACACTCAGGCAAGAGTATGAGACATAAAACAGTGACATGATTTTCTTGTGTACATGAAGAAAATCTTCAGTGAAGACAGAATTTGAAGTGTGATCTTTGGTTAAGAAGGTTGGCCGCAGGTTAGGACTTGGGTAGGAGTTATGGGAGTGGGAATTGCAGGAATTTTGATGACTCAGATGCTCCATTTGCCTCCTGAGTATGTAAGTGGAGCCACAGTTCAATTACAAATGACATTGTCTGAGGTATTAGCTTTCCAATGGGAGAGAAAATTGATGTCTTGACAAACAGCTTTTATTAACAGCCAGGTTTTAAGCCTAAGCTTTCAGTACAGTTATACATTAGCTAGACATTTGTGCAGCAGTTTTTCCTGCATCAGCTATGTGGTAAACTTCATGACAAAGAAATTCACAGTTTCAATAATGGTTTCAGTACTTGTTCCACCTTTTCTGAGAAATGGCTGTCTAATATCTAATCTGGCTCTTACGTTTAGAACCTGTCCAAAATGCTGCTAAGAATTTTGGCTGGGAAGAGTGTGTTTTGTTCTACTGGTGTTTGCACCTTCTTCGATGGTGGAATGTCCTTTCAGGCAGCTGTAGTGTTTCATTCCTGAGGTGCCTTTTTTCATAGGTGCAATGTGTGGTGTACCTAGGGACACATAAGCCTGAAAGGCATTATGTAAAAATGGAAGATCATTACCACTGCAGAATCAATACATTTCATACCATTTGCTTTGTAGTCTGGCAGTTGCTGAGTACTTAGTTTGCATGATGCAGGAAACAAAATTCTGTGGGTAAAATAATAAAAACTCATTTGTGTGTGGGTGGATAAAACCCATCAACAAAGTAATTTACATAAACATTGCAGAGAGCAACTGGCCTCCTCTGTATCCCCCACACTGCAGCCCTGGTGTGAGCTGCTTCACCAGCATTTTCTCCCTTCACTCAAGCTGCTGCTTCTTCCTGCTCTTGTTATTTGCTCCTGGATTTCGAGAAGATGCCAATGACCTTAGTTAGCAGAGGTTTGAGTATAGTCATGAAATGTGGTTTGCTGACAACACAGAGAAAACAACTTTGCTTTATCTACTAGGCCTTAAGTTGATTAGCATGGATTTCCAGCCAAGGGCCTCGCAAGTACAGTTTGTCAGGCAGAAATGGAGAAGAAAAATAATCGGATTAAACTGTACATAAATTGTGAAGGCTCTCTGTGTAATGGAAATACGACTGTACTAAATGTGATTGCTGCTGCCAGTGGGGCTCAAGCACAGTTCCTGCAAGCTGTGTGGACGGTATTTTTCTCCCTAATCAGTGTGCCAGCCAGATCAGGCTGAATGCTTAGCCCTCTTTGCCCTAAAGTCTTGTCTCTGCAAGTCAGTTGGTCTGTCTAGCACATGGAGAAAGCTTACTGCAACCTGTTTAGCCACAGCTATGCTAAACAATACCAGCAGTCCCTAACTGCTGTTCTGGATAAAGGGGCTTTCAAATATCACAGTGATATTTATACCACCACAAATCCACAAAAGAGTTCTAAAAATGATCAAAGTCCTTTCTGCTCTGCAAGTGCATCCTCCTCACCCACTAAAGAAGTAGGACCAGAATACAGAATTAAAAGTACCTGTCCCAGTAGCCATGTTCGCTGAGGGGTGGGGGGGGGGGAAATGTGAAACAAGTGCGTATCATGCTCTGTGGTCCAGAGGTGATATTTAAATGCCAGTGTTCAGGAGTGTTTCAGGGCTGGTTACAGTTGGTGCACACACCCAGCAATTGGTCCTCCCTGTTGTTTCTCTAGGCAGTAGATACTGCAGGGGACAATAGCTGCAAGAATAGGGGCAAAAATCCATTTACTTTTGAGTCTGTTTGTCAGAGCATGTGATATCAATCAGCAGCCCTGCTTCCTGTCCCCTCCTCATCCTGTCATTACAGAGACTAAAGCTCTGGCTGCTCTCCCCTCTGCTACTTTCCCGTTCTGTCCTTCTGTTGCTGTTAAATTGTCAGGTTCTTCTCAGTTAATTGAAAAAGAGTGAAACCCAAATAAAACAGCAGGACGTAGTTACAGTTTGGGTTTTGGTGTAGTTTGGAAGCATTTATTTGCTCATAGTCTGCAAATGGCCATGCAGCAGAACAGTCTCATCCACAGAGCCAGGCTGGCTTCTCTTTGCAGATGTGGATTTTTTTTGTAAATCTGGACTCCAGCAGAGTGTTGTGAAGCTTTTGTTGGTAGTCCCCATCAGCAGAAACTCAAGGCAGAAGCAGTTCTTCATCTATTGTGTCATTTTGTTCTAGAACAACTCAGGATTTCCTGTAGTAGTGCTCAGCATTAAAACCCCTGCCACCAGCTTTTTACAGAATTCACTTGTCTTTTACGTAGTTGCTATGCTAACTGGGAGAAATGTAAATTGTCTCTAAGTCCTATGCTGTTAGAGTTACATCTGGGTTAATTTCTGGCATTGCAGGCTAAGCTCATTAATTCAGAGAAACATCCTATTCCAACCGAACATAAACACTTTCTTCCAGAGCCTTTAACAGTTTTGGTTTCCTGTCTCTTTTCTTGATGGAATGGTGAAATGCTTTAATGGACACGAAGCCTCTTCTTTCTTGAGTTTCTTGACACATCCATAAACAACCTTCTTGGCAGGAAATACCTTATTCTTGTGAGGGCAGCAGTGTATTCTCAGCAGCCTCATGGCTTGGTGCTGACACCTTGATGATTGTGCCAGAGGCCAGTTTTATAAGACAAGATCTGGTTGAATACCCCAAAATCAGACACATGACACAGTCTCTGAGGGAAGGCCTTAAATGAGTCTTTTCCTTGCTGGTTTCTTCTGCTCTGCTGGGGCAGGGCAGGGAGCACTGTACATGACTTGTAGGGGTTTGTAACTCAGTAGGCACACACCAGGTTATGCATTAATGAAGGTAAATGCATTACAGGTGGCAGGAGGGAGGCAGTAAGAATTCGATACTGCTTTGGAAGGCTGATGATAATGGTGATAGAACTGATACTTTCTTCTACTAGTTCTTTCATTCTGTGAAAAACAGCCAAGCTGGCAAGACTGAAACTTAGTCTTTTCCCTAGCCCTTGCTTCAAATGCTTTGATCATTGAGATTCTCCTGTGGTCTCTGCTTATATTTCTAGCTGCTGAGAGCTTTTCTGTAGGTTTGTATTTTATTCATATATTTAGAGAATAATTTATAAATCATTAAAATGCTTGGCCAGGAAGGATCTAGCAGTACTAGGCACGGACCATGACAGGCAAAACACTCTGTAACTAGACTGAGGTTCAGGCCTCAGCTGCATCATCATTTGGCACAAAATTATGATCCTTGATGGCTGTGCAGGGTTACATGATTCGTGTCAGTCTAGACACGTTGCAGTATATCTCCCTCACAAAAGAGTGACTTGCCATCTGGCAACACTACAAAGAAGCTTTATATTTATCATGCCTGATGACTTCTAAACTGAGAGATAATGTAGTGAGTGATACTACTAACTGTGAAGTCACCGTGGAGAGAGGAAATGAGTAGTAATCAGTAGGACTAGCAAACAGCTCTTATTCTGTTCACAAAAAGTACATTTTGCACAGAGCTGTGGTCCCGCCTCTCTGGAGTGGAAGCTGCAGGTATTTCTAGGAGGACATAAAAAATGCATCCTATTGCAATAACTTCCTGGTGTCTGTTGAGACAGAGCAATGTTTGTTGCAGGCTTATGTCCTTATCCCAGTCTGAAGACTGCAACCATGTTTTGTGCCAAACTTCTTTTCAGAGAGCAAACATTTCAATAGAAAGCTGGGCCAAGGCATGGTAGTGACTATTTCCTGACACAGTGAGGGAGAAATCAAGCCACCTTCCTTTATTTTAAATTCCTGTGGACTTCATGTGATGGCATTTTAATCTTGTCTATTTTCAAGGGCCGACATGATAGCAGGAGTCAGTAAATTTCGTCATTGAAATTCAGGACTATCCTGAGCATCAGTAAGGCTATCTTGGAAATGGAGATAGAAATGCCTAAAACACATCATACTATAACCACTCAGATTTAAAATTACTCTTTAGAATTTTACTGATTTGTGAAAGCCTCATTTTCTTTGACCAAGGTACAGGGTGAACATACAGTGGGTAAAAGTGGGGGGAGGGAGGCAGAAGTTTGTGTCCTGGAGCTACTGATGCATCCTCAGCTGCTTTCTGTCAGTGTTTACTTATTTCTGTTCTCCAATTATCACATCAATTAAATGAGGAGATAAGCAGCTCTGAGGCATTTGAAAGCCAGACACTAGTATGGATTGCAGTCATCGAGAATTTCAGAGACCTCTTTTTTGTGACTGTGCAACATCCTGCTGTGGTTTCCCCTTGGCTGCCAGGGGGGTTCAGGAGGCACAGCCTGTCTCTGGAAATCCCTCTGGAGAGTCCCACTGAGAGGAGCCTTCTCACAAGAAGTGACTCGTGGTGATATCAGGGGATAGATTTCTTAGCAGCACCTTGAGTAGCTATTTTTACCATACACCTCACAGACAACCATAATTTGTCTTTTTCTCCATTTTTGCCATGGAGTAAGTAGTTCTTACCACCAAATGCTTATCTGAACTGCTGAGCTGCTGTGCACTTGGATATAATCATCACAGGGAGCTCCAAATAGCTCCAGGTCTGGAGAGCTTCCAGGCTGGGTTGGCAAAGCTGGGTGGGAGGTTTGAGCAGTGAGTGTGGCAGGCATGCTGCTGCCTCTCTCCAGGGCTGTTCTCCCTTTTTGCTGCCAGTCTGTTGCTTCCAGGACCACACCTGGCCTGTCTCCCCACTGCAGGTGGTGTAACACATGCCTGTGGTACTTTCTGGTTTTCAAGATCTGTTCTGAGCATCTTGACAATCAGCAAAAAAAGCAGTACAGTATTTTACACCAGCAAAGTGGTTTTTAAAGCACCCTCTGCAATCAGGAAAGGCCTCCTGTGCACAGGTAGCTGACAGCACAGCACGGATGGTGCTTCAGTAGGTGAGCCAGGACAGACATGGCATTTGAAGAGGGTGGCTCTCTTGGCATTTGTGTAGTGTTGCTTTGTTGCCTTTTTAAAACATTTATTATATTCTGATTGTTTCCCTTAGCAAGCCAAGCCAGACCAGTGAGGCAAGCATGCATTCGAATTAGCTTGGGGATTCTGCAAGCCAGCCTGACGTAAGATGTTAGTTAAAACTGCTGATGAAAAGAGAATTTATCTGCATTCCTTTTAAATGTCCAGCTGTTATCTCCTGAGAGGAGAGGAGTCAAATGCCTAGGAAAAACAATCATGTGTCACCCTGTTCAACTGGAAAAGTCAGAGAGGGGAGTGAGGGATGGTGCCAGGCTCCCTACAGCAGGAGGATATCAGGGAAGGGGAGTGGGAGTGAAGTGTGGGATGGGAGGTGTGTGCCTTCCCTTCAAAGCAGGGGCCTCACAGATAGCCATGGAGGTGCAGGACGTGCCTTCCCTCCCTCCCCGTCCCCACCCCTGTGGCCTGGGGCTGCCCTGCCGGCATGGATAGCTCTGCCAGGAATGCTCTGTCCCCCTGGGCTGGCTGATGCTGCTGTGTCAGGGCTTTGTGCCTGCAGAGCTCAGGGGCAGGTGCTGGGCTGAACCTGGCCATCCCACTCCTCAGGGGGAGCCAGGATTTGAAGGGATCTGCCTGTAGCAGATCTCTCCTGATGGGTAAGAAGATTTGCCCTAGGGATGGCAAGACTCCTCTGCCTGGCTGTGGGAAAGTTTCTCGCCTCCTCATTTGGAGAGAGCTCATTGTTCCTCTTTTGCTTCAGATTTGGCAAGAGCTGTGGTGCTCTTGACCCCAGGGCAGAGGGGTGGTAGCTGGTGCTTTCACAAGAAGGGGAATTAGCTGGGTGCACTCCAAGCCAGGGGCAGAAAAATCAACTTTCTGCGTGCCAGAGAAGAGCAGCTTCCTGTTTGCATCACTGGGGAATTTTCAATGAAATCAGCAACAACAGGAAAATCTGGGAAGACTTCTAGCACATGAAACCTGAACATGTCTGGAAAAGCCCAGACAGGAGGGAAAATATAAGGTGATCATGACCTTGCTTACATTACTGTGTGCCAAACATGGTGTCAGTGTGTGGAGGCCAAATTGACAGAAACAGAGTTTCCTCTATGGCCCTGGCAGAATTCCCCTCTCTCCCAACTGGTAGCATTGAAACCAGAGAACACCAGTTAGCCCCTTCCTATTCAGCCATCCTGAAACAAAAAGCCCTTGAAAACCACTATGCAACTGCCCACTGAGTGTTTTGATTGTGAAAATACCAAACAAAAGCCTTTATTACCAGCATATTAGGCATTTCACTGAAAATAGTGTTTTTAGTGGATGTTGTAGGCTGCAGGCCTTTGAATATACTCATTCTGAGCTTTTACCTGGAAAGGGAGCAATCAGGGATTTCCCCAGCTGACTTCTCAGCAGCATCGAGCCCTTGTGCTGGAAGTGAGCCATGCCCTCAGATCATCAGGCTCGTTCCCTCTTCTGGGAATACTTGCTCATTTTCTCTGTGCACACGAAGTGTTGTGGCTGTGTTTTCTGCAGGCCCAGCTTGCAGTATCCAATTGGAGGAGAACTGTTGGGATAAAAAGCTCTGCTGACTTCTGCAGTCCAATAGACTGTGAATCAGGGTCTCACAGAATTTGTGTTCTCCAAAAACACTCACTTCTCCTTCCCTCTTCCCATCAAAATACACAGAGAATTACTTTCTTAGGATACACAGAGGTCTGTATTGCACCCCTGGGCAGTAGCAGTGTGAGTTTGCTGTGTCTGCTTCCATGCGAGTTCGAACCTTGGACTCTGGCAGACTGGCAGCAGTGGGCTGTGCCTACCTCAGTAGGATGTTTCACATGTCTTGTCACATCAAGTGCAGTTCCATCGCTGGTTTGCAGCTTTAACGTGTTCTCATTGTGAAGACATGGTTCATATGCAATATTGAAAATATTCTGCTTTGTTAAGCACTGTAGTGGCTGATTTTTCTCATCCTGCAGTCAGGAGAGTGCTGTGGTGCTGGAAATCCCCTTAGGACAACTCCTCAGGATTCAGTATCACTCCTGTTTACTGCCTTAACTACGCAATCAGTTTTGAAGAGAAACAAGGGCAATTCTTTCTGACCAAACTGAGGTGATCAGTGATGGAAAGTGAGGGAAGCAGGAGGAGTTACCATTGTGAGGCACAGGGTTCTTCCCAGCCTGTGAAGTACAGCTCTGAGGTCTCTAATCTGCTGCTCAAATGGAAGATGCAGCACCCTGGGGAAAACCTTACATGTTTTAGTGTGTAATAGTCATTAACCCCCAGTGCATCTTCATTTACCAGAGTAAACTGAGGTGTTTGCTCTGCCTTTACTGTTGCTGCTGTGTGTGGCTCCTCAGGTGTGACTTGTTCTGTGGAATGTCTTCTCAAGTAAGGACATTTAGATAGGCAGTTTTAAAATTAGGAACAGGTGTGAAAGTAGATCCCTATGTGTTGTTTTTCTCAGATTTTTGGGATATTTCAGCATATGCAATCAAACCACCAATTGCTTTCCATGAGATTAAGGTTGAGTAGGTATTATCTAGTGCTGTTTCACTGACTTCAAGACATCATGAAAAGCCAAAAGAAATACAAGTATTTCAGTGGTGCCAGTGTAAACTTGAGTCATCTATAGATTTGAAGTATTACCCACTGTTTCCTATTTGGCTGGATGGTTCAGAACTGGCATCTGAAAGATGTTTAAGTAAGCTTAACAGGCTGCTTACCATTCTGCTGACTCTGTGTCTTTGACAAGCAGCAAGACAATGATGTTCTAGGCCAAATGTAAAGAAATACAGCTTGATGTTTAGCTGAGTTCAGGCTGAAGAGGGCTGATTGAAAGGCGTGAGTGAAAAACGGACAAAAGGTGATACCATTGTTTTTTCAGGTAACAGTCACCATAGCAACCAAACTTTACATGCATGAGAAGTTCCTCAGAGTCTTTCCACTGTATTTCTTTTCCATGCAGCTTTTGTTGCAACAGGTGTGTGTGAGGACTTCAGCTGCAGTGAACTGTGGCTCTACAGGGCTCTTTCCCATGGGACTGAGTGCAGTGTTTTCACAGCAATAACTTTTCTTGCACATGATGGTAAATCAACCTCATATGATTTTGAGATTTCTCTGCCCAAACACTGTTAATGTTTATTCCACTGGACTTGCTGTCATGCTGGGAATGGTGCTGCTGAGCCTTCCCCAAGAGCCTCTGGCAGTGGCAACCTTTAGAGCAGAGAAGCACCAAATTTACCCTACTCTCTTCTGTCCCATTTGTAGTGCCATGCCTCAAATGCATTAGGTCTGGCCTCTGCCACGTCTGGTCGTTCCTTGTTTGTGTTCTGTGTCTTTTTCTTCCTGTTTTCTTTGCAGAACACAGGTTCTGGCTGTGGACTGTGCTGAGCCTTTCTGACTGCTGAGATAGAATATAAAAATTAACATTTACATTTGGGGTGGATGGCAGTGAACTTCTAACTGCGAGAGAGAAGGATTGTGTTACTTGAAAGCACAGAGTGTGTTCCCTCAATGAATGAACGTACAAAGAATACTGATGATTCTTCATCAACAAGGGCCCTCTTATGTCCTTTTTAATTTGGATGGTAACCCAGCGCCTGAGTGTGTTGGGATAGACTGCTAACTTGGAGTATTTCCCCGGCTGACTCTGTGAAAGCCCTTCTGTTGCTGCTGGAGCTGGGCGCTGTCCCTCTCTCTGGTGATAGAAGGCTGCCGTATCCAGGCCTTCTTGGGAACTGCAGGCTGCTGAGCTGGGATTTCAGGAGGATCTGTGTGGTCTTTGCAGAGCTGGGGAAGCTTTTACAGACTTCAGGGTATTCATTCCCATTTAGCTTATCCAGGACCTGGCAGTTGTCTCATTATTGAAGTGAAAACAAGTATACTCACTCCACCTAGCAGCACTGCAACAAAGCAGGAGGGAGAGGTGGGTGACTGCAGAGTGGTTCTAGGCAGCAAAGCACAGACTCCATGTAAACACACAAAGTTCTCACTTGTAAGATCTGATGCTGCAAAATCCATGTCCCAGTTGACCCCAGCTCCATGTCATTTTTAAAACACCTTTGGGTTTTCTTTTTCCTTTTTCTCCCCCCCACCCCCCCTTCCAAATCTTAAATTTTTTTTCCTGGGCTATCTAGAGTTTGGGTCACAGGTCATAGAGACAAGCTCCTGGAACAGTCCCATGTGTGTGTAGGAGAGGGCTGAGCTGGCATCAGCCATCAGCTCTGGAGCAGGGAGCTCCCCAGGAGGAAGCACCTGCCTCGTGCCACATGCTTACCTGGGAAATGCTTTTTAAACCCAGCTTAGTCCCCAAGCTGTAATGCTTCCTCCTGCCCAGAATTTCTGTCTCGTTCACTTTTTCTTTCCCTCATAGAGATACTTGTAGTGTGAAAATATTATAAGGTACCTTATTTCCATTTTGTCACACTTAATGTAATCAGCTTTTGGTTCAGAGTTGGTAAAAGAACAGATAACTATATTAGCATTTTGTGTATCTTCTTGCTTATTTCTTAGTGTGATTCAATGCATACTATGTTCTTCCAGAGAAGTTTGTTTACTCTTTTGTTTGTTCTATCTCTGATCCTGAATTCAAAAATGGTGACTGTTAAAAATATCAATATTTGGAAAAGTTTAATGTAAGAACTACCTCCTGTATTATCCTAGTAGTAGTAAGAAAAATATTTTCAGTATGTCAACCCAGCACAGGACAATTGTTGATTTCACTTTCAAGCTGAAGTGTTATTTCTGTTCTGAAAGTAATTTTCTACTTCCTTTTCTTCTGATCCAGGGAGAAGAAACTGAAAGCAAGAGTGCAGGAGTTAGTTAGTGCTTTGGAGAGACTTACGAAGAGCAGTGAAATCAGACATCAGCAGTCTGCAGAATTTGTTAATGACCTTAAAAGGGCAAACAGGTAAAGGATGCACCATTGATTTTCTTTTTTTTTTTTTTTTTTTTTTTTTTTTTTTTTTTTTTTTTCTGCAAAGCACTGTAATATTCCCCTTACCTTAATGAGAAGTTTCTGGATCCTCATGTTCCATCCACTTGTTGACACTCCAGGGTTATAGTTAAAGAAGGGGGAGGTATAAATCTCCCATGCAGGCCACTGACAACTACATAGTTAAAAACAGAAAGCAGGGAAATAGGTTAACCTTAATTGAGTTACCACTAGTGATTGCACAATTTAAAAAAGCAAACAAAAAATTATATAGGAATCTGTTATTTTGTTTTCAATTTATAAACTCTCTTGGATAATCACACCTAAATTCTATAGCTCACTCAGGGCATTTTACTTGCCCTGTGTTTGCATGGCCTAGGAATATGGTGGACTGCAGCTGCCCTTCCTGCAAGCAGCCTCTCACTCACAATGTGGTTTTCCATCAATTATATTTGAAGGCCTTTGTGGTGAGAAGCAGCACCCTTCTCAAGCTTTCCAGCCCAGTCAAGATGGAGGCACAGAAGCTGCTCAGCAGCTACCAAGTTAGCACAAGATGCTGTCCTCTGAATGTAAATCTTACTTTTTTAAAATGAAAAATGCAAAATCTGGCCTTGATTTACTAAGCAGATTCTGGCCATGCAATGTTTTTTAAGTCACATTTGATGTTGTGGTGTCCTGACTCATAGACAGTGCTACTGAGAGGTCATCAACAGCAACCTCCCTCTGCCTCTCTGAACCACGTTCAGTTTTCTTTACCAGTTTGCTGGTAAAGGTGTGTACTTCCCGCAGGAAAGACACAGCATTGATCTGGGTTTGGATCAGAAAGTTTGGATCTAATCCATTTTAAAGCACTGGTAAAATCTGGGAAGGTGATCAGTGCCCAACCTTTGGAGCTCCCTGAAGGTGGGGCTTTGGGGTAGATTTCTTGTAGCACTTGCTCTGAACAAGCCTGTTCGAATTACCTTGTATGCCTTGTGTTTTTAACAGCAACTTGGTAGCAGCTTATGAAAAAGCAAAGAAAAAGCATCAAAATAAGCTGAAGAAACTGGAATCACAAATGATGGCCATGGTGGAGAGACATGAAACCCAAGTAAGAATGCTCAAACAAAGAATAGCTTTACTGGAAGAAGAGAACTCCAGACCACACACCAATGAAACTTCACTTTAAACGCATCTCTTTAAAGGATGCTTAGTGCCATTACAACTTTCTTTCTTTTGGAGGTTGACTTTTAGGTGGCTTCAAATGCTAAAAGCTCTGATTGTCAATGCTGACAAAACTTAAAAGCACCTTCTCTGGGATCCCAGGGAGGTGTCATGGGGATAATAAAAGTGTTAACCTTAAGGACTGTTTCATAATGTAAAATGGCAGTGCCTGAATTATCATGCTATAATTGTGTACATTGTCTGTGTTGTTATGTCTGTATCCATACAGCTTCTCTTCCATTCTATCGATGTCCCGTGGGTGACAGTGTCACACAGCAGAATAATTCATGTTGAGAGGTTTTCATTTGGGTAGTTTGGAGATCATGTGAGAGTTCTCCTAGTCCCTGTGCTCTCTTTGCACAAGTCCATACTGAACCCTCAAGACTCGCTGTTGTGGTTACATCACCAAACAGGCAGGTGCCGAGTGGGGAGATGACAGCCGGGCTGACTTTTTCTTTGCACCCTGCTGCAGTTCTGCTGCTCACAGTGCAGGTCAGGTAGGAAAACTCCTGTTGATTTGGGAAAAAACCAAGAAAGCGTAGTTGCATCTCTCAGAATTATGATAAAGGTGCATTTCTTAGAGTGCGTAAGAGGCTGTGGGTTCCACCATGCCACAGGCAGTCTGTGCCAACGGTGGGGAAGAAATTACAGGAGACTTCCTGGTATTTATATTGCATGGTGTTTGCAACTACGTTGTAAAAAAAGTTGGTTTTTCTTGCTATATACACTATATCCAAGGTTTTCTTTAAGAAGCTGGGCCGTTTCTGTCACGTGTATTGTGCTTATTACAGCTTACTGTGATCAAGAGGTAGAATGTCTTCTTTTTATGTTTTTTTTTTGACCAAAAAAGGTACTTATACGGAATGTACCTGTTTAATATTGAATACATAGGCACAAAACTATAAATGTGTAGATGTATGGATATCCAGCCACAAACAGAATGTGAATGGTGAAGTCTTACAGCTTCTTAGGTTAGTTTTTGTTACTGCTAACATTCTCTTGTTTAAATCACATATTACTGTATTATCAAACTGACTGAAGTGCAAATTTTGGCTTGTTAAATTAATGAACATTAAGCAAATCATGGGGATCAGGTTGATTTCTGTAGGGGTCAAAATACAGGAGTCTGCCATAGCACCTGTTATATTCAGAATTTGCTTATTTTTGACAGAGTACATAAAACAGCTTCATATGTGTTTTAAAAAGCTAGAGTCCCTTCACTGTGTTAGCCTGCTCTGCTGTGTTATGCCTCTGCTTTGCATTTTCCAGGCTGATTTCCAGTGAATCTGATTTCAGGAGATGTTGATCCTTCTTGCTTTACATGTTGAGTTGCACCTCAAGTTTTTTACTAGTGTATTTAGAATTATGATAACTTGTGTCATTTATTCCTCCCATTACTAGTACTAAGGAACTAGAGGACTTTTTTTGCCTACTGTTGGGATCGGTCAGTCAGACAGCATAGTTGTGGGGATTTGTATTCAGAATATGGCATTACTGTTAAGACTTGATTACATCTGGAACTGCAGCAGTTGGTTTTCCATCCCTTACTACTGTATCTGCTGTTGTCTTCTGTCCTTGGAGTAGTCATTCCTACTTCTCTGGAGTCTGGTACATCATCCACAAAGCCAGCATCACATGTGATTGATTGCAACAGCAAATTAAAACAATGCTGATTTCAAAATTTTTAGGTGGTGATGTTCTGGTTTTGATCAGTCCTCTTTCTCAAAATAATTGCACTTCTTAATTTGTAATGTGAATAGAAATTTTTGCAAATGAGTCTTAAGGGAGAAGGCACATTGATTCATTCTGTCTTTATGGTTCTGCTTAGCAGCTCTCTATGGTGTTTCCCTTTTTTGCCCCAATTTTCTCACCCCCAGGAAGGCGGAGGTTTGCCATCTGCTTCAGTGGTAGCTGAGCACAGTTGTTCTGAAGAAACACAAAGGGAAGTATCCACCATGTGCTGTGGCAAAAATGCAGTTACACTTTTGTCTTCTGGCATCTGAAACACCCATGTCACTTAGGTCACCTCAGAAATGTCCTTGAAATAACCTTCCACTGGAGAGGGCCAGAAACCACTACAGCACCGGGCTGCCTCTTAGGCTAATCCCCCCCCGCCTTTAGAATAATGGAATTACAGAATGGTTTTGATTGGAAGGGACCTTAAAAATCAACTTGTTACAACCCCTTTATGTGGCCAGGGACATCTTCCACTACCCCAGGTTGCTCCAAACCCCATCCAGCCTGGCCTTGAACATTCCAGGGACGGGGCAGCCACAACTTCTCTGGGCAACCTGGGCCAGTGCCTCAGCACCCTTACACAGAAAATTCAGACACTCTTACACGGAGGCATAAAAAGCTGCAGCGTCAGTGCCTTTTCCAGGCCTGACAATTTGCTGCTTGTTTCACTACACTTAGTACAAATCCTCCATGCCAACTGCTCTAGAAGTGCTTTAGAATAAATTATAAATCACCAGTAGATGTAAACCACTCCTGTTTTTTCCCTATAGGGGTTGTAGGTGAAAAAGCAGCGCTGGTACCATCCAGCCTCAGCAGTAGCCATAGTTTGCCAGACCACCAGTTGATTTGTTTGCCCCAGCAAGCAGCTACTGCATCACTTGTTGGCATTCTGGAACAGATCAATAGGGAAGTGGTCACAGGTTTAATGTTACTGTGAAAACTGTTCAATAGTCATAATCAGCTGCAGCTCCAGTGTACCCCATTAAAATGGCACCAGCCCTCAGAAAAAATGCCCAAAACACTCAAACTCCTTTTATGCAACTCTGAAGTCCCAGCACACCAGAAATACGAGTGTGCAATGTGCAGTGAGTTACGGCAACCTAACTCTCTTAATGCTTGTTGCAGAAATAATAAATCAGCACAGCACAAAAAAAGAGGTGGTTTTTGTCAACCTAAGTCCATTAATGAAGTAATGATTGGACTTTTTTTTTTCTTAAGTCACCAGAGTGCATGAAACTTTGTATTTCAGAGTGCTCAGAAAAAACATCAACTTTTTATCTCATTCTGTGATGTATAAATCTTCACCAGCTTGAATGTACTGTTAGCTATTGCAAAGCACATGTGACTAAGTTTGCATTCATGTCATGCTCTACTGGTTTCATTATAATTTTCTCCTCCTTTAATACTGCACCATGCATTTTAACTTTAGAAACTTTTCACCTTACTGAATTAGCTTTAAATGTGTTGCTACCTTTTAGTTTCCTAGCAGCTGTAAAATAGCTATTTTGTGTTCATTTGATATAGAATTGTAAAAACGGCATTTATTTATACAGAGGCATTTATAATACTTATTTTACAAATGTTCTTATATTCTGAATAAATTTCTAATGCTGTTTCTTTGCATTGGGAGTTGTTTGACCATGGCTTCTCACCTTACTATTGAATGGGACTGCCTAAAGATACCTTGGCACAAAGGTGTCTCATCTCCAAGCTAAGTTACTGAGGGAGATGGTTTGACATGGTCAGGAAAGTTCACATAACTGAGCCTTGAAAAGTTAAGAACTCAGATGTGGACACAGGTTTTAGATGGGCTCAGGAATATCAGTACTTCTTCCCAGGAACCCTCTACATCTTCAATGAACACTTTATCGAAATGGAAGGGCACATGTGAAACTGTTCCACACATCCAGTTCTTTTAATAACAAGTTATATGGACCAAAACAAAAAGAAAACAAAATACTCAGTATTACATAAATATTCTAAAAGCACTGATTGAAGTTCACATACTTCGTTTCTCTAGTTTGTCTAACACATTTTTAAGGTTTTTTTCCATTGTGTTGAATGGGCTCCTCATCCACCTTTACAACTGACTTTAAAAAGTACTTCCTCTCCTGGCACTAGATATAATCACTGCTGCTGACTGGCTTAAGGCAACACGTAAACATTCTACAGTGAAAGAATAACCTGTACCAGCAGCAAAGGCTTCACATTTCACAATGACCAGCAATCCTTATAATTATACTTCAGTACTTCAATACATTTATTTATAAAGTAATTTAATTTTACAGAGGAAAAAATAACAATATAGAAGAAAATGTCAACTTAGTCATAGTCTCTTAAATGGTGTGCTTCAGTTTCTGAATCAGTTCATAACAAACAAAATCACAATCGTCAGTACAGCGGATGTTACAGGTAGGTACAGATTTTACTTAATACAACTGAAGAGTTGACTAATGCAAACCTTCTTCAAAAGAACATAATGGAAGTTGAATAAAATCTGTAATGACTTTAACCCTTCAGCTGTATGTACTTCGTACTTAATTAGCACCGAGGTGCCACTTACACAGAGAGGAAAATAGATCGAGTTCTTGAGCTTTAAACAAACAGGAGGAAGACAAAACCCTTCATGCCTGAGCCACACCACAAAGCACTGGCTCCTGTTTCCTGCGAGGCAGGCAGTGCTGCCCTGAAAAGTGTCATCGTTTGGAAGCAATACCCAGGTCTGGGTCCTGGAACACTAACACCAATCAAGCATTCTGCCTGAATTAACAACCCCACACCTCTTTCTGGGGGGTCTGTTTTGCTTTTCAATGGTAAAAGTGCCTTGCAAACCCAGCTAAACTGCTCCTCAAGGATGAAGTTCAACTTTCACATAGTGCAGTGCCATGCAGACACAGTAAAGTTCAGTTGCAAGTATTGGCGTGAGGAGTACTTGCTGAGAGCTCTTAGTCATGCAGTTTTCCATACTTTTTCTGCATAACAAAATTATGTACCCAACCAGTAAAATACAAATTTCATCTCCACAGTTAAGTAATTTTGATCAAACATGCTTAAAAAATTTGCAAAGTTATTCTCACCATTGGAAATGTGTCACAGAAAACAGTGTTTGCAGGATGTTTTCTTAAAAAGCTATGAATGCCTTATTTTAAAATGATTAATGCTCCATGAGCTGTAATCATTTTTTTAAAGGCACTAAACTGTAACCCATACTGGAAAGAAGAAGCTAGTTCTTCTGATCAACAATATAAATGCTTAGAAATTACAAAATATTCTGTTTTCAGCAAAATCCATAGAGACCTTTCCAAAATTAAGCATTCTGTACTCTTGAAATGTTAACAATTACTTAAAAGGAAGCGTTTTTTTTCCTGGAAGAATTGAAGGAGGACTTGAAGACACTTTTGACTTCCCAGAAGCATCCAGAGCTGAGAACAATTTAAAGATAAGGGTTTCTGTAAAGCTGAATCTGTACAAAAAGTTAAGTCTCACTGAACCTAACATTTTCAATGGAAAGACAACTTAAACCCCAAGTATTTTGTTTTACTGTACTGCTGCCAATCTGGAATACTTCCTCTGGTACAATCTTGAATATGGCCAATGTAATTGTTGTTTATGGTGACTTCCTTTTAAGTTCACAAGCTACATGAAAAAGTGAAATGCACACACAGCACAAATCCTACTGCATCTATCAGTGCTTACGTATGGGATTAAGAACAGTGCAAATACTAGCATTTAGCCCACTTGCATTCTTGAACTACACTATTGCTGTAAATGCATAAGAACAAAAACCTATTATGGAAGAGTTTCTAAGTCTAATTTACTGTAAAAGCACCTTCAGTTAGTTTGTATAAATTTACCATATCTTAAATAATTTTGGTTGTTTCAAAAGCTGAAATATTGTAATAACAAAAACAATTTGAAATTATGAAGTTGTGTATAAGCACCAGATTATTTAACATTTACAGTGCAAGACTTAAAATCGATTTATTTACAGAAATCAAATCAAAAAGACTATTCTACTAATTCTTAATAGCTATGAGCTTTCTAACACATTAGATTATAACCCCTTAACTTAAAACATGAAGGCACCTGGCTTTACCTCTGGAAGAGAAACCTGTTGCTCAGAATTTGTAACAAAACCCCAAGTATCTGAGGGTTAAGCAGCCCACTGACCCCACATCTAGGCAGCCAGTTACCCCTGGAGCAGCAGTGCTGTCTTGCACCACAGGATACTGGAGTCTGGATTCTTAATGTAGACTCTTTGCTCCTCACACCACAATGGCACAAGTGCACAAGCAAATCACCACATTAAGTAAAGGTTGGAAGAACTGTTCTCATCTGAAATTATCATCTGAGAGCAAGTATGTTAGAAGTAGCCAGACTCAAAGCCCACCTTGTTTTTGAAAGGAACTGCTACATCTATAACAGCCATAGGTAGGTGAAGGAAAAACACTAAGTATTGTTCTCAAATCACCAAATTAATTCAGGAAGGTTGGAGCACAGCACAGAAGCCTGGAACAGTGATTAGGCCCAAAATCTCATTAGAAACTATTTATGCATGTTTGGTCTAAAGAACTTACATTGTGTTAAAAAATAATACCTTGATTGTGCAATAAATAAAGCTATTTCCCCCTCTCCTTCCCAGAACCACTGTTGCCAGACTTCAAACTATGCAAGACACACTTATTTTCAAAAGCTGGGTGATTGATGTACATCAGGGAGCTGAAGTCAGCAGCACTTCAGTCACTTAAGTGGGCAGGCCACTCTTCAGTCCATGGTCAAAGTATAGGGGCATTCTGAGGAGAAATGCTAAAAACCTCATGCTAAAGCAGGGAGTTGACATAGCACTAGGAACTGCACACTAGTACCAGATTCCTAGCACCACACAGCTGTAGGTTTTTTTGCTAAATGTTTGTTTACTCCATGAGTTGATTCTAAGAATGCTGACTGACCATTTGTTATCTGAATAACCCCTAACATGGCAGCATTCTCAAATTGACAGTGTTTGTTTTTCAAGTATCTTGACACCAGCTCTCGAGTCAGACATGCAAACAGTTCCAATTTCCCTGTGCCTAGCTCCTGTAAAGTAAAAACTCACAGAACTAAAGCCTATATCTCCCTTGCTATTTCTTCACTGGTTTATGGAAGATAATGTAAACAGTACTTCTAAACTTAGAAATACAATTATAAAAGGATGGTGAAATAAGAACATAAACAACAGTAAACAAGATGTTCATGGTGCAGGGCATGATGGAGCCCACCAAGTGGATCACATGCCACCACACTTACATAGTTTTAAGATAAACCTTACTAAGAAAGCAGAAAGCGATGCTACTACAGGACACGGTACCCTTATACAAAGAAGTAAGTTATTGCATATTTATCACATTTATTTGCAACTCACATTAAGGCTAGGTTTACTAAAATCATGACATATGTATAAGTTTCACTTTGAGTTGCTTAATGAAGCAACCAATGTCTCTTATACTGAACCAATCTTTCACTAAGAAGAAAAAAATGACACAGTAAACAGAGGGCAGCCAGCATCTCCCATTCATAGAACATGCTTCCATTGTTCTAAAGACTTTCTCTTGCCTGGGACAGGACTTCCCAAACAGATGACAGATGCTCCAAGTTCACTGTTTCATCAACATCCCCATTATTTCACAGAGCACTAAATGATCTATAACTAATTTATCTGAAAAGTCAACTTATTTATAAAAAGATTTCCACAGCCAGTTATTTAATTATGCCTTAGGAGAGTCCTGTTAGCTCCACCGGCAGTAGCAGCCTCAGGATATGATACAAACTTCTGCCTCACCATGAGTAAAGGCACTTTTGCTGGGAAATCAACTAAAAAAGCACTAAAGAAATAACTAAAGATTAGTTTTCACCTGAAGCTGAATAACGTAACCTCCTCCAGCATTATTCTACCTTCTCAATTACTCTTCTTTGTCATTGTATGGCCTTTGGATACATTTAAGAAAAAGAAAAAAGAAAGAAAAAAAAAGTGAGTCAAAGCTAGATTGAGCTATTTCACAATTTGGTCTTGAAAAACAAGGCCCTCAGAACCCCTGTCCTCCAGAAGGAGGAAATGCTGTAGTCCATTTCTCCTGTTGACTGATACAGAAGTTGAACACTCCCATGGCCAAAATTATTACAGCATTAGAGTTCCAAATCACCTGGTGCCAGGCAGGTGAATAAACCAGGAGAAAGTTCTAAAGCTATTTCTGAGGAAAACACTAGGTAACAGATCAGGTAGGGTAGATGAAGTAGGGTGGTTGAAGGAAGACGAGGATTTTGGTTTTGGATGACATATATGAGTTGCATAAAAACTCAGTGCATGTACATACACTACAAGGGTGTAGTTCATTCAACCGATGAAGTTATCAATTACCTCTATTCTAGAGAAAAGTCCATTTTTAAATCTGGGACATGCCTGCTGTCACAAACTGCTGTGACAAATTATTTCAGTGCATTTCTCTCCACTGCAAAGCACGTGCTCAAAACCCACTGACTTGAAGGTGATGTAACAGCTCATCACCTCAACTCTTACAGGCTTTTTGTTCCTCCCCTCCATCCCCACCCTGTTTTTCATGTTTTTCCTAAGAAAGCACTGTAGCTGAAAATGACTGAGGCTAGATCATTTAAATGCTAACTGCAAGTGCAATTCAATACTACTGGATATATACAGAGCAGATACACTACACAAGAGATCTGAAGACAACAGCACAGAATACAATACTGAACACCCTTGGAATAGTTATTGGAAGCCTGATTAAGCTGTTCAGTGTCACACAATGCCTCTATTATCCATGCACCTGCCTTCCTCCTCAGCGAGATCTACAGAGGCTTATTTACATTCAGTATAAATTCTATACAAGTAACCTCTCACAGACAAGTTTAAGCTTCTCTTTTTTTGCAAGCAGCTGCTTTGTAACTTCTTATGCAGCTGTGGGCAGTGCACAAGAGCTAAGTTAGACACTTTGAAGGGCTGAGTTCTACCCAGTCTGAGTGTCATTATCGAAGACCAAGGAAGGGTAGCTACAAAAAGTCAACATGCTATAGATTTGACTCAAGTACTAGTGATTGCCAGCCAACAAAAACTATCAGTGTGAAGGAGGGAAGGTATTTGGGGCAAACAATCAGTACACAGAAAGGATAACAGGCTGAGGCTAGGTTTGAAATGTGCAACTTGGTTTCAAAATCACTAGGACAGAGGTGTCCTCTGAGAATTAGTTTCATTGCCACTGCGTAATATTGCAATGTCCTACAAAATAATGACTAACAAGTCCAATAATTTACATCAGAACAGTTAAAAGGTTAGCAAGCTGGTATACTCCAACAGTTAAAAAAAAAAGTCGATCACATTCTACAAAACACACGGCAAGTTAAAATAAAAAAAAATTTTAAACCACAAAAAATTAAAACACAAGTAAAAAGAATGCCCTCTAATGCACAGCTAGGAACAAGTGAACTGAACATTGGAAAGGTACTTTTGTGGACAAAGGCTAGACTGCATTTAAAGTGCAACACTTGACTATGCCACTCCCATACTGCAAAGAGAACAAACCCTTCCAAACCAGCAGTCAGTCCCTGCATTGCATTTAAAAACAAACAAACAAAACAAAATAAAAAACTCCTGAGAAAGAGTAAGGCTGGATAAGAAACCCCCTCAACTGCAACAGGCAAGTCTGATTCTTATTCCTAGTACGTTTGCTGTCAGAGATCAAAACTTTTCATTATGGCATCATGGTCAAACTTGAAACTCAAGAAAGCTCTTGATGAAAAAGCAAATTTGTAATGGCCATTGCATGCCATAGAATGTCCCTCTACATGTTCTGGCAGTGGGTCTTCACTGGAGCAACACATCTCATATGCTGCTTCTGCTTAAAGAGAAAAAAGCATGAAAAAAATTTTAAATGGGCAGTTGCCAATAAAATTATCAACAACAACATAAAGCCACACCTCAAATATATATTCAATTAATATTTATAACAAAACCTGTATGTTTTGTCATAAACAGAAGGAGGTAACTCAGACATTTATAAGTTGTCTAGAGGCTAAAATAAATCTTAAAAGTCACTGCAATCTGGAACCACTTTCAATAGCCAGTTTTACACATATAATACTGTTTCACAAATCATTTCTTAATAAGGAGGAAAAAAATGGCACTATTTTCTGAGCAGTAAGTAAAAAACTGTGTGCACTCTCCTGCAGCTTATTACTAGCAGGAAAGAAAGCCTTGAAACAACAGTCAATTACCAGCACCGTGTTTACTCACATCCTATTTTTCCAAACTAGCTTTTAGTTACTTTTTTTACTCAGCCACCTGGTGTATCAGTTGGTCTTGATAATTATGGAGAAGAATTGCAAAACCAACCTGAAACAGTATCTTTTTCATTAAAAAACAAACAAAACCTCAGACTACCTTGGACAAACACGGCTCTATAAGATTTGGAAGGTTGGCATGAGGAAAAGCCCTCAACCATTATTATTCAGGTGCCTTCAGCCTGTAGCACAGGACAGTGGATGAAAATTCAGACTGCACTTGCCTGTTTCAAAGTTATCTTGAAGTCTTCTTGGATTAAGCCTTTTTTCACATTTCTGGTGAAGAGAATGACCATACATTACACATTTTATGATAAAGAAATGGCATTGTATTTAAGCATCATCTAAAAGGCATGCTGCTTATATTTGCTTTGACACACCTCATGTGTGAAGCATTTTTCCTCTAACTCAGCATTAATTCTGTCATGTTACTTTATGTAGCAAATGTTTCAAGCCACAACGCTTTCAGAAGCATGCAACACTTCAACAGTCAATAAAACATTTTTTAAATTTAGACCTGTAGGGGAAGAATTTGAAAAGATTTCTAAGTGTTCTAAGATGGAAGGGTCTTGCATAGGATGGTGTGGAATCAAAGTTGTGCATGCATAAGCCCACTCTTCAATCAGCTTGTCCCAAAAAAGGCAAGGGGAATGTATTTGCACACATGCTGCTACTGCCAATTAAATTAACATGCTGTAGAGACACAAACTGAGAACTCTCTGGGGAAGAGTTGTTTGAGCTTCATGTATTGCTGCTGTAAGCACACAAACACAGAAAAAATATGGCCCTTTGCACTCTGCAAATTAAGAGTTTCCTGGCCTTCAAATTACATCAGAAAAATTATCACTGGGACACAAAATATTTAAACTTGAGAACACTGACCATCATGAAAATTCAAGAGAAACCGAAAAAGAGAAATATTTAGAAAAGTCTGTGAAGAGACTACAAACTAACTGTAGTGCATTAACTGTTCCACTTGTTTCCATGAAGATCCTACAATTTTCTCCTATCCATCCAAATTTCTAGGCAGTCAATTCATAGCTCTACACTCAGATTCAAACATAACTAATAATTTCTTGCTGCAGTGAGGATTTTACAGGATGAGTTTATGGTTTCTGTATGTTTACATGAATAAGAGAAATTAGGCAATAATCACAAGCCAGAAGGGGAAGAACCTAGTTTAAAGCCTGTAAACAAGAAAAATGAAAGCCTGAACAAGCCAGCTGAGCTGCATTGAGAACTGGGAGCTCACTGCTGCACAAGAACCAACAAAGGATACTGAAGAGCCATAAAAAACAGGGAATCAAAAGCACATTCTACTACAAAAGGCAGCACAGCCCAGTGAGTCTTCTCCCATTGAGAAGAACTGGACAAACACAATTAGCAACTGCAAGAGAAAGTAACACACAAAGAGTGTGATGCTGGAATTCACAAACTGCTCTTCTATAGGATTAAAAAATTATATGAGATTCTGGCATCAAAGCCAAGTCTGCATCTCAACATTATTTTGCTGGAGAGAAGGCATTTATTAATAAGCATTTGGTATACTCCAACATATTTGCATTACCACTTTCTAAGTGTTGCATAACAAAATCCCATGCTTACAGTAAGACATCACACATGAATAAATAAGATGTGTACTACACGGAGTTATTACTACACACCACGGAAGGCTTTTCCATGACAGGAACCTGGAAAGCTCCAGGACTTGAAACAGCTGACACATTCTTAACAGCTAAAATTACTTACTTCTAAAATGCAAACTTTGAAATTTAGTATGCTTGTCTATAGATTCATATGCATACAAGGTAAGAAATGTAATACATCTACAAATATGTATCAAATACTTTGATCAAACATACTCTTGATAGATATGCACTCTATATCAGTAGGACATTGTCCTGGATATTTGTTAAGCATTACTGGAACCTTTTAATGATACAGCCACTACTGCACGTTTCTTACCAAGGTATGGTTTTGCTTAACTGGTTGACTGTGCAGTCCATTTGTTCTCTTCTTTTGGCTGGAGGTGTCTTGATTTTGCTTTCTGCCATTGTTTCTCAGGCTCTGCTGTTAAGTCCAAAAAAAGTAGAGGAAAGAGTTTAAATGGCAGAATTGGACATCATTGCACTGACACTTCCTTAGTAACTAGAACTTCCCTCCAAGTAACTTCAAAACATGCAAATAGTTTTTTTTGCAGAAAAAATGAAGCCCACTGAAATTAACCAAACACACCCTCAAGCTACAGGGCCATCAGCTGTTACTCATTCTCTCCTGCACTATCACAGAATTATTACACAATAAATTCAGTTCAGTGAGTTCCCATGCACTGATGCAGATATACTAGAGTTAACACCGAAGTGGCAAGTACTAATTACTATCTGTACACAAAACAACACACAATTAGTACCTGATACCGCCACCTCTAGTGTGAGATAAATCAAAGAACTCCCAAGAGTATTCCCCCATTCCATGTTTCTATTTTTGCATTCTATGGTGAGGAAATTCAGTATTTTTGTCCTAGAGAGGAAACCCTTATGAACAAAGACATCTGTTTTAAATAGTCCAGATGCATATGCGTGCCTAAGAAACAACCTACCTTTATTTTCAAAACTTCAGACACCTCAGGATGATTATATGGCTTCTGTGGCTGTTTTGGCTTCACCAATTGCTCTCCTGAAAAGCCATCTGTAAACACCATTTGACTACAGCGAAGTTTGGATCTAGTACAGGAAAACAAAGACAGTTTACAACACAACTTCAAATCTACTGAGAGCAGAAGACAAGTATGAAAGAATTCTCTGCTTTTTGGGAACAATCTGGAAGACAAGATTAAGTAACCTAGTACAGAAATTCTAAAAGTGCTCACTGCCATTTGTATTCCCCACAGACCAAGTACACACTAACATTTGTCCAGTTGTTCTCAGCGTTGGTGTTGCCCTGGCTCAAATTACTGCAGTCCTCTCACAGGGACTACAGGTTTCAAAGTTTGCTCTACCACCTCTCACTCAGCTGAATCTGAAGTCAGCAGCAGTTGTTCCCCTACTGATCTGCACGGGTTTTATCTAGCTTGCCACTTCTTAGAGTACTTCACAGTCCTACTTTTCCTGTGCAGAAGTGCCAGAAATACTGACCTTGAAGCACTGTAAGTTATCTACTTGCTTTAGCTTCTTGTTTTTTTGATTCCCATGAACAACACTGAGGAAATAATCTCAGTTCTGACACCTGTGTATCATGACATTAATTTCTCGACTTACTTATGATCCTATGATAAAAGTCTACACTTACATTTTTTTATTAACCTATTACTGGAACACAAATACTTGGAGAAAGAGAAAAGGACAAGCAGCTTTGTATGACCAGTGTGTTATAAGAAGGAATATAGAGATGTTAAACTGACCTGGTTCTTACCTAGCTTTTTCCAAGTTGGGCTTAGAGGGTGTGCTCCCTGCAGATGAAAAACCATTGTCGCTGTCTGAGGAGTCTCCATTCCTTCGGGAAATCCATTCCCTCAACGGCCTGTGAGCAAGGAGAGGTAAAAGAAGATCTACTTACCAAAACAAATCTAAAGAATTTAAAGTTGTCTGAAAGACCCTGGCCTAGCATTTGCCTCATCTCAAACATACCTGATGAAGGGAATTGCCATAAAAAATTTGTTAGGTGCCAAACCCAGCTTGGACTTTGGGGTCATGTCATTTCTGTGGCATGGTAATTTGTCGATGGAAAACCACTCAATATTCTAGAAAAACAAGAAATAAAATCAAAATACTCTCTAATGTAGCCTTAGCAGAATGTTACAAATGTGTATCAGCCACAATTATTTCCCTTAATTAAAAATTACCATGGAAGACTTAAATTAACGGGCCACAATTGTGTTTTTCACAAAAGGTTAATTAACTCTTCCGACTGCCACTACAGTAGCAGATGGTGTAGCACAAACTCATTGCATGATATTGCACCTAAAATATGAAAGGTATTAATCAGCAACTAAATTCTGTATAAGAATTTCATAAATAAACCAACCAAACCACTGCACACAGAATTCCTTAAATAAATGTACAGGCTTTGAATAACTTTCAGTAACTTTTTACTTAAAATGCTATCAATACTGGACCAGCAATACCCATTCAAAAGTAAGAAGGGTGTTTAGTTTGACAGTAAGTTTCAGGTTTTGTTATAAAAGAAAACAACATGGGGATAGGATAGGATTTGTATTACTGTTTATACATCATAGTTTAAATAGTTAAAACTGTATACTTTGCAGAATGGGGAACAAAATCAGGAATTCTGACCACAGACAGTGTAGAAGAACCCACATGAGATTTGCTATCACAGAATGTACTCAGGAAGCCCCAGGTCCGGACAAGATGTAAATTATGGAAATAAGTTACAAACTGAACAAGTTTTCAATATTGTTCTACAAGGAATACAAAGCCAGCCTGCCTGATTGCATTAGATCAGATGAAGACAAAGCTTCAAAACTCTGTCATTGCAAGAACTCTTCAACATTCCCACACACAGCCACTGTTCTACAAAATACAATATTTACTGTACCTCTAAAAAACCCTCATATTTCATCTTATGTCATATTTTGAAAAATGATGGGTCTCTAATGCAAGAAATTAAGTCCTGTCCAGTAAAATACTTTCCCTGTTTAGAAAGCAAGATGCCCTGTTCAGTGACACCATCTGCATGGAAATATCGCTGTTTTAAACTGAATTGCCATACAAGAAAAAAATACTCAAACTTCAAAGATTACAGATACCAGCGACAAGGGTTCCAACAAGTTGCTACCTGAGCCTTTGCCTTTCCCTTTCCCAACACCTTTTAAAAGTGTAACAATATGCAATACACCCAAAATAATTCCCTTTTTCTGTCCTCTGCCCAATCTCCTCCTTAAAATATACTATTTTTTAAATCTGGACAGTTTTGAGAGAAAACTACCCTTAGTTTGTCCTTTGATATGTAGGCTTTTGAATATCCCCAACTAATAATTACAACTTGAGAATACATAGTTACATATGCATCTGTAATTAGGAATAATATGAAATTATTAATGTATACACCAACTACAAGAAAAGAAGAGGAGAATTATATTTTGGCAGTATATTCTGTTATGTTTTCATGATGAATGGAGATGTCAGACAGATGGTCAAATACCAGACTTGCAGGTGAGTTGCAAGAAGTCAACACAAAACCCTACAGTGCAGAGATGCCACTGGTACCTAGCATTCGAGGTGTCCATTGTGCTTAGTGGGTTCATTATTTTACACACTTCTAGCTTTAAAAATCAAACTCTGCAAAGCTCCTATAGATTCAAACAAGGTAACACATACCCGAATTTCCCTTCTAGTTTTGGGGTTGAATTTCGTGTTCTTGGGAACTCCTGGAATGATGTACAGCCGTGCTAACTGATCATTAATTCGCAGCTCAATGTAGTCCTCTTTGCAGATGTAATCTTTTATGTCAAACCCAGTTTCTTCAAAAACCTGAGAAGTATTTAGATGAAATTAGTGTATGTGTATTCAGTTATCCTTTCACAACCTATTATCACAAGTGAAGGAATGACTATTTTTCAGATATATCCATGAAAGCTGCTGAGAAAAACAAGCCTTTACACATAGATGTTTGCTCAGAAATAGAAAAATGCTTTAGACTTCTCCAAATAGCAGACCAGTAATGCAAGCTGAAACAATTCTATTACACCTTCATGTAGCAATTTATTAATAGGGATGGAGTTAATCCTCATCAACTTCTGAAACACAGTGTAGGCACTGCCAAGTGAAGACCTCTTCAATTAGATTTTACACAGATGCAGCTTAAGGTTTCAGATCTCTCCTGACCTGAGTGCAAGCAGTGGAAATGTTTATTTCACATATTACAGACATCCCAATTCCTGACCGCAGGTAAGCCTTGAAGAATTTGTCAGTCTGTCCACAATGACAATCTAACTGGATGGAAAAAAGATCATAGCAACTGTGCTGTTCACCAGCGAAATCTAAACCAATTTTTCAAATTAACAACACCATAAAAACACTTTTTCCCCCATTATAACTGTGCCCCCTTTAATGCTTTTGCTGGTATAACTTGAAGAGGAAGACATACTTCGTGGCACTCCTTGAAGCAGCTATGTCTAGTTTATCCTTGACAGGTATATTTAAAACAAACAAAAACAAAACCCAAAACTCTGTGATTTTTCACATACTGATTCAGTCCAACTGAAGAACACTAAATGCACCATACTACTTTCCTTCACCTTAGTTTTCTCTCTCAAAAACTCTGGATGAATTATGTTGAATGAACACTGAATTTGTACCAGTAATATTCTTTTACAGGCAATTTTTAGTATGCAGTTTCACTACATATCTAGGTCTCCAGGAGGAATAAATACCACAGACTATTTTATTTTTCAGATTTTATTTGCCACATACATCGATTCTTGTTCCTGCATAACTGAAAAATAGAAAAGTTCTTCACAATTTCTACACAAAATTCTACAACCTCCAACTCAACTCCTTAGCCTCCTTACATAGACCAGTGTACAAAGGCTAAATTCCCATTCCTCCACTTTTTTAAAGTTATAGTGACCTTTGAAATTAATATGCCAAAAGCCATAAATTACATAAGACTTTCCAAGCACCACAAGTAATACTTAAAAGTAAATTCACAGTTCAGCAGAGAACCTTAAAAATAGTACTCACTCCATTTAGCACACTACTGCAAAACAATGTGAAACATAAACCTTTTATTTTAATTATATAACCTCAATCTTGATTACCATTCTGAAACTCAGAAAGGCACCAGAAGGTGCATCAGAAGACGAATGCAAGAACAGACTGTTTATTAATGTGATTTCAATAAAGGGATTTCCTAAGTAAAGTGCCT
Organism: Eopsaltria australis; assembly: GCA_034509425.1. Taxonomy (NCBI): domain Eukaryota; kingdom Metazoa; phylum Chordata; class Aves; order Passeriformes; family Petroicidae; genus Eopsaltria; species Eopsaltria australis. The sequence continues at coordinate 217,920 of JAVTVJ010010813.1, read as the reverse complement.
TTTCATTCAACACTTATATCCTGATTTCAGCAAAATTTCATTTCTTTATCTTAAAGGAGTTGATGTAACTTACCTCTCTAGCAGCACAGTCATGAGGTGCCTCTTCTTTATTTACTTTCCCTTTTGGAAATCCCCAACCAGATTTTGCTAAATAGCCCTGAACCAAAAGAACCTACAAAATAAAAGGGAATGCAACTGTCGAACATGCAGGTGTTCTAACCAATTTTATTAAATGTCTTCCCTCCACCATCCCCTTGTTCTCCAAAAGGACACTTTAGCCTGAAGGAAGGAAACCATTAAGTTTGCTGTGTTCCAGAAAGAGCTGCAAATTTTTTTATGGAACTGTGTCACTCAGAATAAAATAATAATAAAAAAAAACAACCTAAGAAGGAAAGCAAGCAGAAGTGTGTTTACAGTCTCACATATTATATTTCTGTACACAGCCACCAATATCAACTGTCAGATCTCATCGAATCTGACAGTGAATGTAAATTTCTCCAGAAGAAAAATGTAAACAACAAAGAATTACTTCTGCCACCATATGCCATCCTTCCCTCAAGACAGCCTTCACAACTACCTCCATACTTACATTTTCAAGTGTCTCATCAAGAATAATTGCACCATAGGTTGGCACTCCCATTTTGTATTCTTTCCACTCTTCTAAAACCTTTTGTACATCTTCACCTTGAGGCAGTAAAAAAGGGCAGTGATTGAAGAGTACAGCAACATGTTAAGGAAGATAAACTTAAGCAGCCAGTACAAAAGCACATACTGAATACAAAAGATATTCACTCCAAGTTTAGAATAAACACTGCCTCCCCTAAGTGTTTTCAAGGTATATTCTCTTGGAAGTAAAAGAAATATTATAAATAATCCATTGCCGAACACTAGAAGTCAGAGCACATCAAGTAATTTGGCAATTCCTACACAAAGCAATTAAATAAATGAAAAAAAAACCCAAAACAAAAAACCAAAACCAACCAAACAAAAAAGACACCCAAACAGAAAAACCCCAACAAAACAGAAAAAAGAAAAAAAAAACTACCAAGAAAAAAGATTGCACAAGGTTGCTTGTTTAAAGAAAGGTAATTTTGAAAATTTAAAAAAAAAAGTAACCCATTACCAGTTATTTTGAATATGTATTATTTGCAAACGCATTTTCTTAATTTTGAAGTGAGCAAGACAGAAAAAATTTCAGTTCCTTATGCTTGAAATAAATGGGAATAAATTTTTGCCACAATCATTTGTTAAGATTATAGTACAGAACCCTATCGTCAGTATTTGCTACTCAAAAAAAATTCTTTTTAATGGCATATCGTTACAGAAATCCAAATTCCAATACACCTTATCAGAACCCACCATGCAGAGAACAACCTCTACAACTTTACAATTTTGAGAGAAAACCTGCAAGTCCTTAATAAAAATATTAATATTACAGATTTAAATATTAGACTACCAATAAAGAATACTCCACAGCAGAATACCTAAAGATACATTGCAGCAGAATTAATACTTGTGGCAAATATGGGCTAGAAAGGGAAATATATAATGAACATATAATATCTATTACATTACATTTTTTCTGCACTGACTACAATTACTAGGAGAATTTTGTTGGTCTGAAAATACATTTATAATTAAAAACATACATAAAATAACAGCACAACCAACAGAACATTACCATATTTTTACAGTTTACCATTAAAAGCTATAGTGTTTCAAAATGAATAGATATTATGAAACTAACAGATAAGCATGTTGTATAGTGAAACCATAGATAATATCATCCTCAAAGTTAGAAGCAATATTCCAATCTCACATCAAGAACATATGGGAAAAGGTTAAAACTACAACACTTGCTGGATGAAAGCCACTAAGTTTTCTCAAGCAAGGACTAGATAGTACACATTCCAGCAGCCCATACAAGCAACAAAAAAAAGCACAGGCCAACTATTTGAATTCAGTAAAAATGCAGCTTCTACCCTACACAACTTCCAACAAATACATACTACTCTCCATGGGGGAACACATACCTCCTTCAACATTTATGTCACTATTTACTTGAAAATTAATTAAACTGTGGAGTTCAGTTTGAAGAGCGCCATCCTTGAAACCTACCTATCATGCAAAGTGCAACCATGAGGAAAAATCCTCAAGCATCAGAAACTGACCGTTTTCCATTGTTTTTTAGCAGTCCAGGAAAAACTGGTCCAGAACCACTCCTTTGTGGGTGCCACAAAATTATGGAAGCCATGAACTCAGCAACATCACATACATAGCAAAACTAACTTCTAATTATTAACACACAAACTGACGTTATCATACTATGAAATATTGTTAACAATATTCAGTTTGTACTTAAACACTGAGACAGAAAATAATCACAGTTATATAAAGGATATCAGCTTTAGCAAAGTCTCTTATCCCACACTGAGGTAATCCTGGTGTGTTTTGCATGTAGAAATCCAAATAAAACCAATGGGCAAGCTCAATCTGAAAACACACTCTGATTGCATTGTCTCTCTCTTCACTTGGAATGTGCAAAATAAATCGGCTGCCAGGAAAGAAAAAGAGTAAGATTAGCCAAATCTACTGATTTAAATACAGCTAACAATAAAACATTGCAACAGTACAATTCTTGATCCATTAGCACATACCAACAGACCACCAGATCCTCCTCATGTTCCATAGAGACAGTAAAAAGTTTTCATAAAGTACAATACAACTTTTAAAGTCAAGAAGGAAAATGGATTATTATGTTCTTTCAGAAACATCAATTACAATATACTAAGTAAATTAACTGTTGTGAAAACAGGGAGGGTGAAGACAACCTACTTAAATGACTAAATTGCAAAAATGAAAGCATTTTTACAAGTCCATTTAAGAATATCTGCAAACTCTGAAAAGATATTTCAGTGCATCTTTTTTCAGGACACAAGTTAAACATAGTTATATATATTCTTAAAATCACAGTAAACTAATAATTCATATAGATTTTAAAACTCAATACATTCCTACTAATTTTCTCAGTCTGAAACAGAACATAGACAATCAGGTTATTTTTCAAGTGTGTAATGCTCTAGCCCAGATACTGGCACACAGAGTCACTGAGAAGTTTAAGCAGCACTGTGTGATAGCTCATTTTACTTAAGCAGAAGAAGCTTTATTTATTCATGTATTTGTATCAAAAGCAGAACTTCCTTTTTAGAAATTTAAGGTCATACACCCCACTGAACTTAAATCATTTGATGGAGATCTCTGACATTCAGGTAAATTCTGAAAGTGCGTAATACCATTGCTCAAATCAGAAATACTGTATCTTTACTTAAAATTCTGACAGGTATCAGTTGTCACAGCATCTCAGAATTGGTTGCCTCTCTGAGGCACTCTGGCCAAGGACAGAGGCAGTAGGTCACTGGTTCAGGGACACACTTGACACTCCCCAGGCTCCCAGGCACATTCACAGGTCCCCAAAGAACCAACACAGGTCTTCTTTTCCACCCCATAGCCCTGCCCAGATCCCAGACCCTCACATCCATCACACAGGTCCCTGCCCCACCAGACGGTCCAGTTTGAAGTTTGCCAGTGAGTACACATGCACAACAGGTGTGGGAAAGACACCTGTCCCCAACCACCCAGCACATGGGCTGTGACCCACAGTCCTGTGGCAGCCTGCCCCTCACTTCCCCCACTCACCCCATTTCCCCCACGGAAGTTGGTTTTTATGACACCCATCACTGCCACCCCAGGCACTGGAAGCTGAGATCCCCTCCCTTGGAAGTGGCTGGCACTGAGATCCACTCCCTCACACAAGCACTCTCACACACAGCTCCCATCAGTAGCTGGCACTTCATCCTTGCAGCACGCATACACAGGGGGTAAAGAGTGGAATTATCCAGAGAAAAATTTCTGCCTCCCCTTGCTTTGTCCCCTCCCTGCTTCCCTTTTCCTGTGGCACTCCTCCCAGCCCAGTGTGTGGGATCCCCCCAGGTCTAAAGCCCTACCAGATACAAAGGGCAGGCTGATATTCCTGGAAGTGATGCCTGTGGTTTCTTGGCAGCTGGTCAATAAGTGCAATTAACAGGTTGGTTTCTTGTCATTGTGTCCACTTCTGATTTCTTAGGTCTGTGTCTACATATTTTTTCATTCTGATTTTCCCATTTCTCTCCTGTTTTCCAGGAGCAGGTCCCTGCTCAGATAAACTTGCTGGAATGAACATACCTAAACCCCCTCATAAATCAGTGGCCAGGTTTGGTTTCCACCACTGCCTTCCTTTTCATTCCTCTGTTGGGTTTGTAGCCTTGTACAGTTTATTCACGGATTTCTCATCTTCTTACCCAATTTTCACACTGAAAAAGCTCCTTGGCCAGACACCCTTAAAGACCTTGGCAGGCCTGAGAGGGGGTCCTTGTGAACCTCGTGAATTTCAACATGGCCAAGTGCAAGGTGCTGTGCCTGGCCTGGGACAACCCCAAGCACAATGCAAACACAGGCTGAGCAGAGAATGGATGGAGAGCAGCTCTGGGGAGAAGGATTTGGGGTGTTGGCAGATGGAATCTTGACGTGAGCTGACACTGTGAGCTCCCAGATCATTCTTTTGATGGAACACAGTAAGCACAGCAGGTTGAGAGAGGTGATTCTCACCCTTTATTCTGTTCTGGTGAGACATCACCTGAAGTGCTCTGTCCAGCCATTGAAAGCCAAATAAGAGAGGATGGGGACCTGCCAGAGCAAGTCTTCATTGAGGCCTTCCAGGACCTAAAGGGGGCTACGAGAGAGCTGGAGGGGGGCTCTTTACAATGTCATGGAGTGAACAGGACAAGGGGGAATGGCTGTAAGAGAACAAGGGCAGGTTTAGATAACAGGAAAAAAATCTTCACTGTGAGGGTGGTGAGGCACTGGCACACATTGCCCAAAGAAGTTATGGATGCCCTGTCCATGGAAGTGTTCATGAGCAACCCGGTCTAAGTGTCCCTGCTCATGGCAGGGGGGCTGGGATGGGATGATCTTTAAGGCCTCTTCAAGCCAAAGCATTCTATGATTCTCCCTTGCATAAATAACCTTATTCACTTCCCAATTTTCAAATGGCACTACCACTCCCAATTTCTTTTGAAGGCTCTATTCTGTCTGCTGGAAAGATCCCTTACCTATACAGCTGTTGAAACTAAAAGATAAAACTTAAAAGCCTATTTAACATCTCGTTGATGACATTTTCTTGCCCCAGCACTGCAGCTGAACATAAATCTAAAGATAAAAGATGCAGAGGTATCAAAGAGGAGTAAGAACATACCAGGCATTAGCCTTAGAGAATGAGAGCAAAGCCAAGTAGCATGATGCTTATTAAACAAAAAGTTAAGTTCTAAGTTACTTGGAGTGACTGAAGTGCTAACAACAGGCATCTCTAAGTTGTTCTAGGTGCAGGTGCCAGCTGCTGGAAGTGAGGGGTTAATGCTGGATACACCGTGGCACACAGCTGAAGGCAGCAGCTGAGATGCTGGTGCCTCTGGGGAAGTGCATTTGAAGGCAAAAATACCAGACAGGCAGAGGAAGTGAAAAAAAGAGCATGAAACAGCAGTGCAAACAACAAAGTTGGAGAAAAAGGAGGAAGAGGAGATGTCCACCCTACAGCTGCTCACAGGGGAGGAGGTAGAGGAGAGCAGAGAATGAAAGGATGAAGCTGACATGAAGCTTCCCTGGGGAAAAACAAGGATGTAGAAAAGGTTGTTGCTCAAATGTTTTTTGGAAGAGGAGAAGTTTGTGGCTGGGTGACCATCAGGCTACTGAGCAAGGTGAACCAACCACAGTCCTGAAGTCAAAAGACGGGGTAACAGCACCTGTTTATAAGACAAAGGGAGTATCAATAAGCCACAAAACCCACATCAGATCTCTGCACCTCCACTTCTTTACTAAGTAAAGAACAACTCCACAGCACAAGGCAGTATCACAAAAACTGATGTGGATACCTGTGACTTGGTATTTAACAATACCCAGTAACTTGAGTAGGAAACAATCACTTGTCACCTTCTGCCAAAACTCCCACTAATATCATATATGCATTGAAGAATGTAGGAAATGACAGATATTTTTATAACCCATTTATACCATGAACACAATTGTAACACAAAACACCATTTTGAAGCTGGAAGATGATAGTATCTCGAAGAAACACAGTAAGACAGTGGAGCTGACCCTATTACAATGTTAGATTCAATTACTCATGCACCCCTCCAATCAGTCACCCCACGGAAGAGACACTAACAGGCTGTATCAGTTTTGTAATCATTGCAATTCCTCTCTGGATTTTCTGAAGAAGTCTTAAACCCTGTGTCATATGTGAGCAGAGACCTGAAAGGAAAGATCCTCCTTCTGCAAGGAGCCCAAAGGAGACACAATGGAAACAAACATGCTTCACAGGCCAGATTTAGGGAATTGGAAATTTACATGCCTATCACAAACTCTGTCTCTTGCATTATACAAGTGCAAAACAATACTGAGCAGGACAGTTCTACCTTTCTGTGGTATTCTCACTTCTAATTAAATTTTCACTCATTTGAAAACAGGAATTACAGTAAGTGGGGTATCTTTCCTCTTCATTAACCTTTCTCTCTTTTACATAAATATGCCTAAGAAGTTCTTTGGAGGTGGTAAGACAGAAGGATTATTTCATGCCAAATATCACATGCAGTTTGTGTCATCACATTCTGGGGATGACAGACAAATTACAAAGTTTGAAGGACTGCACCACATATGATCAGAGGTTGAGACCATAAGGGGAAAACGCGACTTCCCCCTTTTCAAGAACTCAGAATACACGCTTTATGAAAATTCAAGCGCAAAGCCCTTGGAACAAGGAAAGTATTTCACTCTGAAAGAATCGACAATTAGGAGAGAGCAGCTTCAGACCGAAGGGTGTCCCTGTGGCTCTTCCCTTTCCGTCCGCTGGCACGCTCCCCTCCAGCAGAGGTAACTCAGCAGAAGGGAGTCCCCGCCACCCCTTCCAAATGAAACCAGACCTGGGAGCACCAAGTCCCACACCAGCGCTCGGCTACGCGTCACGCCAGCCCCACGCTCCCAGCTCTTCTTTCACCTGCGCAAACACCGCCAGCGCAGTTTTACCTTTTCCGGTCCAAACCCCTCAAGAGAAATCCCCACAAACAATGTTCCCGCACTTCCCCCGCGCACTCAGCTCCCGGCCCGCCGCCGGAGCACAGCAGCTCCGCACCAGGTCCGGAGGGTGCCGCGGGCAGCCTTCCCGCCCTTCCCGGACGGATTCCATCGGGAGGGCGGAGCCTCGGACACGGGGGGAAGGGGGCGAGCCCCTTCCTTCCGCTTCCCGGCCGCCGCGGGACGGCCAAAGCCGCCCCTCAGCCGGGCTGGCCCCGGACCCCCTCAGCCTCCCGAGCATCCCGGGCCCCGCGCCTCCGCAGGGCACCGGGCAGAAGCAGGCGCCCTCCCCGCCCCCCGGCAGCAGCGGCCGCGCAGCCCCCGGGCCGCCCCCGCCCCGCGGCCGTACCTGCATAGGTCGTCCAGGACGCTGCTGGGGATCTCGACCCGTTTGGTCTCCATGGGGAAGCGCGGCTCATCCCGACGCGGCGGAGGCCGGGGCGCAGGGAAGCGGCGGGGGCGGGGCCGCGCTGCGGGGGGGCGGCGGAGCGGCGGCTCCCGCGGCCAATGGGCGCTCGCCGCCGGCGGAGCGGCGGCCAATGGGGCGGGGCGTAGGGCGGGACCGGCGTTCTCAGGTGATCGCGGATGGCCAATGGGCGGCGGGGGGCGGGGCCGCCGCGAGCGCGCTGATAAGGCAGCGCCGGGACACGGGACGGGAGCAGTGGGACACGGCACGGAGCGGGAGCCAGGGACCCAGGGATTCAGGGACTCAGCCTCTCCGAGCCCGGCCCCGGTGAGGCACAGCTGCGGCGCTGTGACCCGCTCTGGGCTCCTCAGCACACGGGGAGTGCAGCTGAGGCCATGAAGATGAGGATGGTGTGGAGCGTCTCTGCGTCGTGAGGAAAGGCGGCGGGAGCTGGGCCTCTCTAGTCTGGGGAAGACTGAGGGGGGATCTCATTCTTCGGTGGCGCCAACGACAGGACGAGGAGCAATGGCCATAAACTAAAGCACGAGAAGTGCCACCGCAATATGAAGAAGAGCTTCTTCACTTTGAGGGGTGGCAGAGCTCTGGAACCGCTGCCTGGGGAGGGCGTGGAGTCTCCCTCCCCCTCTGGAGACATTCAAACGCACCTGGATGTGTTCCTCTGTCACCTGCTCCAGGTGACCCTGCCTTGGTTGTGGAGGGCTGGAGGGGATGATCTCCGAACGGGAATGATTCTGCGATGCTGCGAAACAAAACCGGCTCCGGCTGGCATTCCCGGAGGAGCCTCCCTCCCTGCCGGCAGAGGGTATCGCTGCTCTCTCCGCTGCAGCTGCCGCTGGCATTGCAGCCTCTGATTTCAATTAGCAGCGAGTATTTAATGCATCTCTTCTCCTATTCTTCCCCTCCCCTTCCTCGCCAAACTGCCTGAGCTCCCTCTGGCTGCTCTTTCCCTCAGCGGGATTAGGGAGAGAATGAGCAAAATGAGAAAACTCGCTGGTTGAGATAAAGACAAAATTGTCTAGTAAGTTATTAGTATTGCCTATTAAACTATAGGGGATGCAGAAGCTGCACACACAAGAAAGCAAAACAAGAAATTAATTCACTGCTTCCCATGACCAGGCAGGTGTTCAGCCATCTCCAGAACGGGGCTCCATCGTGTATAACAGTGACTTGGGGAGACAAATGCCAACACTTTGAATGCCCTCTTTTTGTTCTCCCCACAGCTTTACATCCTGATAATGATGCTATATGGTATGGAATATGATCAACACTGTGTTCAACACAAATCCAAAACAAGACTCCATACTAGCTAATTAGCTCTGCCCCAGCCAAAACCAGCACACAGAAATACCAGTCCAGCATTACCCTGAAGACACAAAAAGTATGTACATTCACAGTTCGGTTATGGACTGTTAGGCACAGAAAGTGAGAGATGTATCCTTTGCCTCCTTTCCAAAGTTGTAACAAAGAACAGGAGAATCCATGATCGCTCCAGAAGTGTAAGGGTAGGGCATTCATTCGGATATAGAAAGAGTAATATTGTAAGAAGACTTTGGAGCCCAGCCTTAGTAGGAGCAGCAGCAGTAGTATTTACAGATATTCATGCTTCACTCATAAGCAAACTTCACTCAATGGTGTTTGACAGTGACTTTTGCTCCACTCCCTTTATTGCTGTGATGTTTGAATTGATGGGTGGATCACTTTAACAATGGTTTACCAAAGTACTTTGGTAGGGAAAGTAAAGTCCACTAACAGGACTATTGATATGTCTAGACAGAGGAACAGCTGGAAGAGTGCAAATTGATCAATCCCACTGCTCAGGGATCCAAAAAGTTCCGTTTTTACCAGAAAGAGTAGATGCAGGGGATTCTTTAGAAGTTGTATAATCTGGATTATTTCAGGTATCAGGATACTCTTGCTGCTACTGGTTTTCCCTGCTCTGCTACATTCACAAACTGCCCCCATGTCCAGGTCCCCATCTTCCATGTGTATTTGGTATCAGGAGCTCCTACAATTAATAAAGAGGAAAACATTTGCTTAGAAAATGCACTTTGACATCTCATGCCATCTATGGTACTTTTAGCCCCGTCATGGTTTCTGAAAAATACCCAACCTGATACAATGAAGAAGCAAATGTGTCAAATGTTACCTAAGCTGCAAATCACTCTTGGACAATACAGATCATTAACATATGAGAAATGTACTACCTGAAGAACATAATGCAAGTTTGTAGACAGTGTTCCAGGACAGGGGAGAGAGGAGAGATATGTTTGAACATTTCTGCTTGCTCCATTTTGGAGACATTGCTGGAAGACTAGGTTAGCCAGAACATGAATGTAAGAATAAATATGTTCATAAGTAGGATTTGGAGCTGTGTATCATTGTAGTTTCTTTTTCTTGCTGTGCGTTTTCTAATTTCTTTGATAAAGTAACATGTACTCCTTTCACCCATTAGCTCACACAAAGCAAGCTGAGTTAAAGCTGACACATTCAGGTTACATTTCCCCAAAGATAAATCCTCCAGGGAATTTGCATGCTTTGGTGGCAAAGTTCGCAGTAGCTCTTGTCAAGCTCCAAGGGCAATTAAGAGAGTAGGCCAGGCATAACACTGAGAAGCTCACCCAGTACCCTCACCACCTCACAGCTCCAAACAGTGTGCAGCATCACCCAGTGATGTAGTCAGACTGGTTTTTAATCACTTCTTATCACTCAGCCTTGGCAGTCAGAAAGCCAACAATAAGATATTTGGAAAATAATAATGTCTGTTTGCACTAGGCAAGGGGAGAAGGTGGCAGAAAATTAAAAAAGGGGCCAGCCATTTACACATTCCGAAAGGGATCTCAGAAGAGAAGTTGGATTGCACAAGACAAGCAACAGCTGAGGGTAGAGAAAGTTTCGCTTGGAGAAGCTCACCAAAGTATTGGATAGGAGGACACTCTCAGAATTGCACTGGATAGGACATTGAGATGCCAAGAACTAGCCAAATCCAGAACTCAGTAAACATTTATTTGCAGTTTATGTGAGTTAGAATAAAGACTGAGGCAGAGCCTAGAGGGTCTCCAATCAAAAGATTGCAGACTTTAGCCTGCCTGAGTAATCAGAAAAAGTCATTAATTCCACTCAGCCCTTCCATAAACAGATTCTGTGCTAAAATCTCCAAAAAAGGATGGAGGTGACAGGTAAGTGGACTGAAAAGCAATACCCTCTGCAAGCAGCATGAGTTCAACACCCTTGGTTTCTACAAGTTGGTATTTCGGGTCCAATTTGTATACAAGGAGACAATGCAAGTGCTACTCCTCTTCCTTGTTCCATGTGTTACATGGTAAAACGTGAGTGAAGAGCTGGCACAGACCATCAGGAGGGTGGTGATATACTATAGAACCAAAACCATATAACCCATGTGGAGGAACATAAACACTTAAAATACTTTGAAGCAAGTTTTAGGTACAGCAAATTGCCCACACAAGTTAATGAAATCTAGGCTTAAATCTGCGTTTGTCTTGGTTCTCCGATTGTAAAGGAAAGAGAACAATAAAGATCTGAAAATAATCTGGGTTTTTATTAAGTGAGAAGCACCATAGAAAGGGCCACACTTGTGGTGATGCACAAGATATTATAATAATTAATAAGATGCATTCAGTAGCAGACTTGGATGAAGAATGGTACCTAAACCCCGGAGAGGTTCTCTGAACCTTGCAGAGGACATAGGAAACACACAGAAAAAGGTAGGCCAGTGATCATGTATAGACAGCTGTGGTGAGCCTATTCATTAAACTCTGCACTGGGCTTTTCCTAACAATTTCAGTGCTTTGCTCAAATAATTTATGATCTAAGACTTTGCAGGTAATTATTAATTTAATGGCAGTAACATGTGCATTGTTTTACATACATGACAGCACATGCTACAGGTCAAGACAGCAGAGTTTGTTTAGGCAACACTGATCTCAAACAGGCTTAACCAGCTGCTCCAGGTAACACACACATCCCTTGAGATGTGATCATCCACTCAAACTCCAAGTCAAGCAGACAGTTGGAGGAAGTCCAGCTCTGGAGCCCTCAATATCAGCAGGACATGGACCTGCTGGAGCGAGTCCAGAGAACCACAAGGATGATCAGGGGGCTGGAGCACTTCTGGGGAGATAGGCTGGGAGAGATGGGGTTGTTCAGCCTGGAGAAGAGAAGGTTCCAGGGAGAGCTTACAGCACCCTCCAGTACCTAAAGGGAGCCTACAAGAAAAGGGGAAAGACTTTTTGCAAAGGCATGCAATGACAGGACAAGGGGGGATGGTTTAAAACAAGGAGAGTAGGTTTAGATTAGATATTGTGAAAAAATTCTTTACTGTGAGGGTGGTGAGGCCCTGGTACAGGTTGCCCGGAGAAGTTGTGGATACTCCATCCCTGGAAGTTCAAGGCCAGGTTGGACAGGACTCTGACCAACGTGGTCTAGTGAGATGAGTTTTAAGGTCCCTACCAACCCAAACCATTCTTGGAGTCCATGAAGTACACACCTGTGCTAAAGCCACAAGGTGATCTTTAACTCTGGATTGATTATAGCAGTAGACTACAGCTCAGGGTGAAAAAACAGTTGGAGAGTGTTGAATACAATTAAAGAAGTCACTAGTCCAGTCTGATCCTAAAAGCAGATTAAATAGCTTTAAACATCAAAGAGAAAAAGTAAAGATGTGGATTTGTATTAACTGGAAAATAAGGGTAGAGAAAAACTTAGGATACAAAACGGGAAAATGAAGAGTGGAGGATCACAGAAAGGACATAACCCTGTAATACACTGTTTTCTGTTAGTTTGTCTCATAGCACAACCCTCAGCAGCCTGCCATTCTGCATGTGGTCTAAGGATGCAGTTGCTGTCCCAGCCCAGGTGTGTCCTATGGCCTGTGACTTTAGGCGTCAGCTCTGGTACTTCACGGTAGCCTACAGTGAGTGGCTGGGTAGCCTGGACAGATAGGCTACTGCTGCATGTGCTCTGGTTCTGGTGTTTAGGACACCACTACTTTCAAATCTTGCAAGGTGGAAAGGCACTTATCCTCTTGCTCCTCCATGGGGTAGTTCCGCTGCATTTTTCTGGTTTTCTTCCTTTCCTGAAGAAGCTCCTTGAGCAGGTCATGCAATCCTTCTTTAAACCTCCTCTCTAGATCTTTCAATATATTCCTTCCCCATTCATATTTTCAGGTTTTTCTGGGAACATGAAAGACCACTGTCCAATACAGCATGTTCTCCATACTGAGCTGGAAGACTTGTTATTTTTTAGTACAATACCCTACTTTTATTTCTATTTGACTTTCCAATTTCTTTCTCCTACAAACTCATTTTTCTCTTGCCCTGTAACATGGGTATCTTAAACAAAACAGTTATGCACCTTACTGCTAAAAAGCGTTTACTCAGCACACTGTAGTGCACTGAAAACATTTGTCTAGGACAGATCAGCTGGGGGAGCTAGTAATGCCACATTTTATAGTTTAGTTTTAACTAAAAGGAAAAAAGGCAGACCGTGAATTATTATGAAAACTCAGCAGGAATTTATTTGGTTTATTTATTTTATTAAATTCCCTTTAAATTAAATTTTATTAAATTCCCTTTTCTATAATACTTTTGTGTCTCACCTGCTCTCCTCCTCAGTCCTTCAGTCTTGCAGATTTTTAGAGGGACCTTATTAAGTGCAAAGAGAGTGAGCATGGAAGAGAAAGCAAAAATCAAAAGACCAGATTAAGTTTCCATGAGGCTTCTTGCACTCCTGCAAACCATGATCCAAGTCTGCAAATCTTCAGTTTGAGAATTGCTCATTTAGAATTTAGCAGGTCCTGTACTTTCTCCACATCCCAGCATAACCCTAAGTAAAATTAGAGTGACACTGCTTTCTGCAGCCTTTGGTGATGCTTACCGTGTTTCACTTTTAACCCTTAGGCATAGTAGAACATTAAAGTATCCTTATGAGACAGGGAATTTCTACATAGCAATGTATTTATATTTGACAAAAAGGGAATCTCAGTTGAGTTTCTAACATTTTTAATATTGCTGTATTTTAAATTAAGGTGTAGAATTTTGATCTGCTTGCACCAAGAATTAAATGTCTCACAGATCTTCTTAAGGACCATTTCTTCATGCTATCTGGCACTGTTACTAACCTTATTAATTTGAAAGCATCAGTACCCCTTCATGCTACGTAATTCCAGTCCCAACAGTCCCCCACATTCTCTGCAAAACCCAAGGTATATCAGATGGATCCAGCAGAAAAAGAAAGGATAAAGGAGGGGGCTGGAACGCATGGCACAGGAGGAGGGTCGAGGATCTGGGATTGTTGTTCTTCTTCTCAGAAGTGAAGGCTAAGTGGGGTCATCGATAGATACCTTCAGCTCCCTGTTTGGAGGTTAAAGGGAACAGGACTCTCCTCAGAAGTATAAAAAATCAGGGCAAAGGACAAGATAAAACAGTTACATGTGACATCAAAGGACATCTCAATTTCAAACGTGAGGAAAAAGATCTCTGTGGTTGCAATTAAGAACAGTGAAGGGCTGTCCAAAGAGCCTGCAGAATTTCCATCCATGAACATTTTCAGACCCTAGGGGTCCAAATCCTGAGCATCAGGATCTAGCTTTAGCATAAGCCATACTTTGAGCAGAAGACTGCACCACATAACCTCTAAAGATCACTTTTAACTCTATTTTTTGATACAATTTAAAAAAAAGCTGAAACTGATTGCAGCCAAAAAGAAAAAAAAAAAAAAAAGTTAAATTTACATTACAAACCTTTTAACCAGGGTTATGGACTAAATATTATTCTCCCTCTTCTCCTCACCTCTGCTTTAATAAGGCAGTTATTGGAAAGAAGAAAATGTATTTCAGCAATTAAATTTAAATTCTTTGCAAGATGCCTTCCCCCAAAACACTGACAGCTCCAGAGCACAATGTGATGTTTACATTTAATTTTTTTTTAGGTGAAGATAAGACATACACAAAAGAAGACTGATTAGTATTTTCTGGCACACTCAGGAGCAACACAGATTTGAAGAGGGCATAAGGAGTCCCAGTACTGGTTGTAATGCTGAGTCAGACACAGAGGAGTTGCTGGGAAGGGTCAGCCCAGCCAAAGAAGTTTCCAGGACTACCTCACAGCCAACAAATTATATTTAGTTGGCAAGAACATTGCGCACACCATAAATTCCAGGGTACAGTTACAGCAAGGCGCTGCTGCCCTCGGCGTGGCCACACACGCCTTTTGGGTACCAGTGCAGTAAATTGTCATAACCTTTCTTCCACATCACGTCAATGCCTACCATCTGTGTCTGACTTTCGCTCACCGTGTCTGAAATCGATGGTCTCACGCACTGATATCGGGGGTGGGGTAATTTTAGCAGTTGTAGGCAACTGGAGCCGGCTACGTGCGTGGCCTCCTTCTCCTTGCCATCTTCGACACCGGGGACACGATATTTGATTGCTTGAACACGGCTCAGGGATCCCATCTTTGCAGGGATCTATGTCCCTGGCCCCGCTCTAGGATTAAAAATCTGCCCCTGCCGGTGGGGCCAGGAGGGCGGGAGGCTGCGGGGGGACATTGGCTGCGCGCATCGCGCTCGCTGCCGCATCCCACCTTGTGCCCGGGGCCCCCCAACACCACCGGGGACGGGCTGTGCCCCGGCGGGGCGCGCCCCCAGAACTCCATTTCGCGCAGGGGCGGGCTCGGAGCGGGCCAGCAGCCGGCGGAAGATGGTTCCCAGCCGCTCGCCACCGCCCCCGGGCGCGGCGCCACGGGGACGGGCGCTGGATGCCGGGGCGGCGCCTGCGCTCGGCCGCGGGGAGCTCGGGGCTGCGGAGCGGAGCGGAGCGGAGCGGGAGGTACCAGCGCCATGACCGCGGCGATGCGGCAGCGGTTCGACCGCTTCCTACACGAGAAGAACTGCATGACCGCCGTGCTCGAGCGGATCGAGAGCAAGACCGGCGTCAGCCGCACCTACATCGCCACCGGTGAGCCCCGGCCGCCGCTGCGCCGCTCCCGCGGGCGGCCGCGCCCTGCCCGCGCCTCTCGCCCCGCTCCCTCGGGCGCTGACGGCTCTCTGCTCTCTCCTCAGGCATCCTCGGGGTCGTGGCCGTGTACCTGGTGGTGGGATACGGCGCGTCCCTGCTCTGCAACATCATCGGCTTCGCCTACCCCGCCTACATCTCGTGAGTGTCGCGAATCCTGCCCCCTCGCCACACCATGGTTCCGGGTGCCACCCGCAGATGTGGTTGCAAAATCGCATCCCTTGCGCCGGTGCCGAGCCTGTCTGGGGTGGCACTCCGGGATCCTGCTCCAAAGTGTTGTTTTTGCCGCCCACCCCTTTCTTTGAGCAGGCACAGGTGCCAGGTGAAGAACGAAGCTTCTCCCATCTGGCGAGTGCTACGTCAGGAGTTATAGATGGGAGACGCTGGGTGGTTTCCACACTTGATAACCGGGTTCTGTAGCGGGTTGTGCTTTGGGGTTGGGTTCCCAGCTTTGTAATCTCCAGCGGGAAGCTGGATCTCACCTGGCCGCTGGTAGCGGGAAGGAGGATCGCCGCTTTGAGGGTGTTTGTTTAAACTCACGCTGATGGTTTGAGCGGGGGCCAGGAAGGCGCTGGTGCATCGTCCGCGTCTGCCTGGTACAGAGTGCTGGGTGCTGTGATGGGCGGGAGACAGAGGTGCAGTAAGGAGTGCTGTTTACTCCAAACCCGCTGATGAGGGGGGAAAGGAAAAAGCTGTAACTCCTCTTGCGCGTGAAAGACTTTTAAATACTTCATTTTTGAGAGGAAGGGCTCCTTCGATATTCTTAAAAACAAAGTAACTGTTACCTTTCACATGCGTTGCATAGTCCTTCGGACCAAAATGGTCCTGTTAGGCAGGACCATAGTCGAGTATGATCCAAAAGGCTGCAGAAACGTACTATATGAAACCCTCTGTGTAACCTAATACATCCATAAAATGGAAGTCTTTCCCAGCAGGACTGCTATATTGTTGAAAGGCAGGGCCTGCCTTTTATGTAACTCTATTTAAATACAGTCAGCAGCTTTTAAAAATATATTCTCTGTAATCGGATCCTGGGCAATACAAAGTCAGTTCTTTTCTTTTTTTCAGATATGTGAGAGGTTCACTTAATTTTAGAGTCTTGAAACATCCTGTGGTTATGATACTTAGGACCAAACAATGTTTTTGTAAATGCTGTTCCTGTGTTTGCTAATTTTGGAGATTATAGGCCAAGAACTCTGGGAAAACTTAGGTTTTGTGTCCTCAATGATAATTTTTAGTGAAAAGATTTGTTTAAAAGTATTCTTTCATTAAAATCTGAAAGGCGAATTATCAGCCAACAAACCTTCAAAACACTGAAATGGTTGTGTAGGAATTATGTTTATATAATGTTTTGTGTCTGATTTTGGTCACTTTTAAAATTATATAATTACCTTCTAAAATCCTATTTAAATTTTTAAATTTGTTTTAAAAATGGTTTGGGATTATATTTTAAACCTCCCATTATGCAACGATGCTTAATAAATTGATAATACAAACTCTTAGAGCTGTGGAAGCAAGGCAGTAGCAAATCAAATATGAATAGTAAGGTTTCATTACCAACTTTTTTCTTTAAAATCTGGAATATTTTTTAAAAAATCTTTTTGTAGAGTGTCTACCCTTTTTCATGTTGAAATGTGGTTTCAAATGTGTCTTAATGTGAAAAGTTACCTCCCAGATGTTAGTACTGTGGTGTGTCTCCGTTTTTTGACTTTTTTTTTTTTTTTTAATAATGGGAGCAATGTCCTTGGCTACAAGTTTTACTTATAAAAACATACTAAGCAACATGCACACAAATACAATGCCAGTTCTGTTTTTGGGGATTTTTTTGTTTTGTTTTTTTTTTCCAATTCATGCTCAGGTAATGCTTGTCTCTTAGCTGCTTTTTTAATGCTGGAAAACATTTATAGCAGAAAATTATACTCCTAGGTGAAAATCTAATTTAAAACCCGTGTGGTTTGCTGCATGCCAGTGCCTTTCAGTGGCAGCCTGCTGACAAGCACAGGTAGGCTCGATCCCCTCCCAAGTCCAGAGCTGCTATGTAGAGTTTTTCCACATTTTGCTCTGCCTGCCTTTGTTTTTGCTACTCTGGGTCATGTACTGTAGCCAGGGTGCTGCTGAGTGCTGTCCCCTGTGCTTATAAAGCATAGAGACCCAAAGCATAAAGAGCGCTGTCCAGAGTGGTTTTATTCCTCTCTGGAAAGGCAGATGAAGAGCCTGCTGTATGAACTGACAGTAGTGGATTTGCTCCCTACCATTGAACAGAAAATAGTTTTCAGCTGTTTTCATCAGCTGCACACACCCTCGAATGCCTTTTGCTCTAAAAGCTGTGGCTTCTGGAAGAGGTCAGGAGCTGTAAATGGAATGTATTGTGCAGGGTGTTAGTTTGATGTTTACACAGGTGTTTCAACAATGAAACCAAGCCTGAAATGTCTCAGAAAGGCACTGAAAGAGAAAAAGCAGATTACTTTTCCTCCGTTAATTTACTTTCTTCTTTTGTGAAGTAGGTCAGTGTATAATTTCTTCATTGTCAGTAACTGAATTGTTTAAGTGTAAAGCAAGGAA
Source organism: Eopsaltria australis (assembly GCA_034509425.1). NCBI lineage: Eukaryota > Metazoa > Chordata > Aves > Passeriformes > Petroicidae > Eopsaltria > Eopsaltria australis. The sequence goes on along the minus strand of JAVTVJ010010813.1, from coordinate 199,738 downwards.
TGGCTTGGGTTGAAAGGAACCCTGAAGGTCATGTATTTCCAGCCACCCTGCCATGGCCTGGGACAAAGAAGTGGGTCAGGCTCTTAGTCAGCAGAAAAGGCACTCATGAAGGAGTGGGACAGATGTCTGTGCTCTGCAAGGGACATCAGCAGTCTTTACAGTTTAAAATGGCAAACAGGCTGCCTGGTGGGTGACCCATGGGCATGTTCCAAATCTGTTCTACTGGGATTTCAGTTCTGGGTTACTTTAGTCATGGTAACTACTGTTCATCTCTATACTTTCCTGAAAGAAAATATATTGCGGTCATAGCAAACCCAGAGACCCTCAGCTTAGAGTTAAGTCTGTTCGCGCATGAAACCGGGACAGTTTTGTGCAGGTTTCTGCCTGTCAGGCCTCATATAAATCTGCAGTTTATTTTCTTTGGCCTGTCATTCTCTGTATTCACTGTGAGTGTGTGCAGTGCAGCAGGTGTGAATTTCAGTGGAGAAATGCTGGAGGCTGTGACTGCTAGGCCAAGCAGATGGTGTGAAGTGGTGCAGCTGCACTGCTGCTTGCTTTCTCATCACTATGGTGCAAACCAGTGCCAGGGGAGGGGGCAGCTCCCTGGTTAATGCCTGATACAGCTTCAGGCAGGCACAGCTGTTTCCCTCCTCATTCCCCCTTGTTCACCTTCAGCTTTGCCTTGGGTAAGTCTTTAGTGGTTTCATACATGGAGGAATTTCTTCTTTAGCAATACAAAATCTTCCCATAAATCCAAGTCTATGACGTGTCACAGCAAGGGCTCACCTGAGTCTCTTAACACAGGTAAAATGAAGCAGTAGTTGTCTGGCTGTTTCCCAATAAGTCAGACGATCTCTACTCTCATTCCTTAGAAGTCTGTAAGTGCTATGTGATGAAACAGAATAAGTAACTTTAAGTTGAAATCTGTTGTTTAATTTACAGGCTTTTGTGGTTGCAGGAGACCAACACTGAAAAGTTTGCCACAGGTGATAGACGTAACTTCTTAAACTTCTAGCAAGCTTTAACTGCACAAGGCAGTAATCAGGCTAGAGATGGAAAAAGTGAGTGTTGGCAAGTGCATAAATACCACTGCCAGCGTTTTCACTGCTTCTCTAAACTTTCCAGAGCTAGCGTGTTCAAATGTAGCTCCACCCAGTTAGTGGTGGTTAACTGCCTCAGAAAAATTAGAGTGCGAGCAGGAAGAGAGGCTTTGATGACTAAGAAATGCGTGCAAAGGGTTGGAGATTTCTTAAGTGCTGTCATGCTTGGTTTAAAAATTTGCAAAGATGTAAATAGCTTTGGGCAGTAAAATGTCTGAACTTATTACTAGTGTCTTCCAGGGAGAAAAGCAGTATAGTACAATAAGGCCTCTCTCTGCTTTGGGTAATTTTATGCTGTTACTTCACTCTAGCTGTTTCTACTATGTAAATGTTGTTCGTGGCATTTTATTAGCAGGAAACAATCTGGATTGATTGTAGAGAAGTATAAACACTCAATTCAAGTTTCAATACTGTTGTGGTGTCTTGAGTCTGTCTCCTAGTTACTTTTCCTCTTTCATACCTTTAAAACACGAACATGGCTTTTCTTTGGTCACAGTTATTTAGAAAAGGTAAAATTATTCCTGTATTTCTTGAGAACTAGGGCAGCAAATTTCCTTTCTCTTTACAAGTTTTAAGGCAAATGCTTACTTTTTTCCATAATGAAAAATGATGCATGATGTGCTAAGGTTCAGAAGTAATGCTCTGCTGCTTCTTTATAAATAAGATTTGAGAGAGCTGACATATCAAACCAGATTCACAATGCCTACTATACATATAAGTAGAAAATCTTCAAACTTGTCTGCACTTGTACTGTTTTCTCTTGTGCCTGATAATCTTTTCATGGGGCTTTAGACACTAAAAAGGGTATTTTGATTTTTTTAATATGTCCTGCCAAATCAGTTCCTCCAAGCATACTCACTTTGGTTTTTAGAGTGCCACATTTAAAAGCCATCTTAGCAGTCATTTGGACAAATTATGTGTTTTCCTTTCTAAAGAAAGCAAGTGTTGACGTGCAGAGAGTCTAATACTACGATAATAGTACAAAAATTTTAATTTTACTTCCACATCTTACATTTAACTTACAAATATAAAGGTGTTTGTTACACAGATGGATCTGCTCTGACACATCTTAATCACAACAGAAGAGCCAACATGTGTGTGGGATTGTGTTTTGGGGAAGCTGGTTTTGACCTGAGTCAGAAATGAGGAACTGACTCATTGGTTGGCCCTACTTGTTCCAGGAGAGAGGAGGCCAAGAATAAGCAGAGAGCAGTGGAATGAGAGGATGCCTGCTTTTTCCCCCCGCTTTGTTTCAGGAATCTAGCTTTGTACTGAGTTGACATGTAGGCTGTAGGACTCCATGGGTGGGCAAAATGGCACGTGCCCCTCTTGCTGCCTCAGTCTCCATTTTCTTTCAAGAAACACAGTTAGAACCCTCTGTACTACTGTCATGTAGCTTTTTGGTGTGTCTTCTAATAATATCTGTCTGTGCAGGGACAGTGAAACCCTCCCTTGCTGTACTTGATGAGTTTTTCTGCTGCCATCTGCTAGATACACAAAATTGTGAGAGAAGGAAACTGGTAGACTTAAATCAAAGCAGTTGTGTAAGTGCAGTTGGCAGGAAGATCTTTTCTATATCTGCAAATACGTGACTCTGCTGCTGCAGTCAGTGAGGAGAAAGGAGGATGGAAAGCAGAAGGCTTTTAGCTGATGGATGGAAATGTAGAAGCCAAAATGATAAAGCGAATCCAAGGGCACAGATACTTGTTTCACTGAATTGACATGAGATGTCAGGGAGGCAGCCTGCCAGGATGTCTGACATGAGGATGACAGGGAGGCTCCAAGCTGAGGAAATCTGTCGTGCAGTGGAGTGTTGATTCTACGTGGGTGTCTGGATAGATAGCTAGAAGTAAATTATTTTACAATCTCCTGTTAAGAGTTGGGGCAGACCAGTAGGCATAAGCTCTAGAAGTATAGGTGATTTCATGGGTTTTTAAGTTAAGCGAAAAAAAAAAAAAAACAAACCCAAACTTACACATGACTGAAGGGGTGACAAATATACCTGCCTACTCACTTCGTATAGTACTGACCAGAAAACTGAAAGAAGGATGCACAAAATGGTCCAGTCTTTTCCAGCTACAATATGAGCACTGGGTTTAAGGGAGACTGATCTTTTGCCTTGAACTTGTAACTGTATTTATACAAGAATCCTCAGGTATGCCTTGTAAATGTCACGGGTAAGGGTGATCACCTCACACGAGATCACAGCAATAAAATTTGGCATTTCTTTATTTCTGCCTCCCACATCTGGACTCAGCTCAGTAAAGCCCCCACTCCAAACTCATAACTTAGCCTGTGAGTACTATATGTGTGAATTTACTGTAACAAATTATTTGTTATGCCAGAGCTAATTGAGGAGCAGCAGTCTCTTCTTGGAAAAGAGCTGATTTTTTTGTTGAAATGAGTCAGATGCTCTAAGTGAAAGAACTCCACGTGGCAACTTACTAAAATTAGACCAGAGTCTGTTACTATCAGTAACAGGATAGGTAACCACTCTTGATCTATGGTTGAGTTTGACTGATTTTAGGATGCACAGGGTCAAAGCTGAGCCAGTGCCCTGACACTGTAAGTACAGAGCAGATGGGAGCCCTGGGCTACTACAGAACATGACAGCCTCCACTCTTCCCCCAGCTAGCAGGGTTACTGGGGAACAGATCTGTCTGAAAATGAAGTTTCTCTTGGCTCCCCATCCATCACAGTGCTGGCCCACAGCAGGTAATTTTCACTCTTGGACAGGCAGCTGTTTTTAAAATAATGGAGCTGTGATATTTACTATCCAGACTACTGGAGCTGTTCCTAGTGATTGCTTTTACCTCCAAGGTGCAGAACCACTGTAAGTAGTTGTTTGAGGCTCTGTTTAAAGTCCTCTACAGTAAGCGTTAAAGCAATATAAAAATCCTTTGGGATATGTAATTACTGTGTGTAACTAAGGTGGAATTTAGTCAAATCAGCACTAAGCAAAATGGTATCATTTTTTAAAATCTGAAGCTATAGTCTTTGGATGGCCCTTCATTTGTTAGAAAATCTTAATACTACGTGTTAACGAGGCTAACTTATTTGGTGTTGCAACACAGAAATAATTGATAAGAAGGCAATCCTAAAGTAGGACGTTGTGTCAGTGCCTCTAACATGAAGAAGAATGAAATGCTCTTGGCTTGAAGTGACTTCTGTGATGTCTCTCCTAAGGTTAAGTTTACAGGGCATTACACCGGGTTAGTACCTGTAGAATAACTTGGAAGGCTTAAGTTTAATTATGGTGAGATTTTCATGTTGAAAAGAGTGTAGGTATAATTGGATAAAAAAATCCCTCTCAGTTCAGATATTCTACATAACTTTCTGTGCTTGTTTTTGGACAAATACACTTGTGCAAGTTTTCTGTGACTTACTGTTGAAATACTGTGTAAGTAGCAAGGGATGGAGGTAACTTTTGCCCTTTTATTCAACAGGGATATGTTATACTGGATTTCCTTGTCTCATCTGAGGGACGTACTCCCCATTCCAAAGCAGGATTTTTATAAAATACTTGCCTTTCCCTGACTTCAGTTAAAACTTCCATTCACTGGTGGCCCTGCTGTAACCTGCTTTTCCCCCCCTCCCTCTCTCCCCGACCGGGACTGGAGTCGTGGCCAGCAGGAGCAGTTTGAGCTGACGTGTCTGTTGCCTGCTGGCTGTGGCAGGGGGCTGCCCCTGACCTTGCCCTCCAAGATCAGACCACTGCAGAGGGAGGGGAGATGTACTGTTCCCTGTGGTGTGTCAGAAAATAGCCACGTGTGGGTTTAGTGCTGTGTACATCAGCTGGCTGGATCAGACGGGGCTTTGACTGCTTGTAGTGCTGCTGCTAGTGGCTGTCTGACAATGAGAGTGTGTTGTTCATGTATCCCCTAAGGAGCTGCAGCAGCAGATGGTGAACGTTCAAAGGGAGCACACCCATGGCACTGCATTTAGGAGCTCTCAAAGGCCGTTTGTTTCCAGAGGAGAGAAGATAATAGAGTGTGGGCCATTAACACAGTGATATGCCATCTGCCCTTTGCCTCAAAATTGGAGATTCTAAGCTTTCTTCTTCTGTTTTTTTTTTTTTTTTTTTAAATGAAAGCTGATTTTCGTGATTACCGAGATGACTTTAATAACGTTAAAAAAAAAAAAAAAAGAAACGATGCTCCATAAGATCCATGTATGACTTCACATGGTGACTGGAAGACAGGAAGATTACTAGCAGTTTCACTGCAATGTGTTTTCTCACAAACACCAAGCCAGGATGCTTATTGTGGTAAAATAAGCTTTCCCCTCTATGCCTCTAGTGAAAAAAATATCAGCAGAACTAAAGAAATTCACGTGGTGAAGCCTCTACAGCAAGTTTTCCTTAACAGTGAGAAACTTTGCAATTGGTTCCTTTCTCTGCTGTATTCGTCCACTACTCTAACATTCCCTACTTGTCCGTGTACTTTTTTCTTTCCATCCAGAAGTGCAGTTTCACACATCGAAAATAGCTTTGTAGCCTTCTTCCTTAGCTCCTGTGGTGTTCGGGGGCTGTTTTTGTGCAGTCCCCTCACCTGGAATACTTACTAGAATACTTCAGAGGTGTGGGCATGGAAAAGATGTGGTTTACAGTGGGAGCAGGAGCAGCTGGAGTTGTCACTGCCTTTGAGCAGCCTGCTTGGACCAGGGCTGCCTGTGTTCTTAGGAACAGCAGGAATTAGACCTGCTGTTGCCAGCCTGTGGAAAACCAGTTCTTCTGGTTGTGCTGGTGCTGTGCCTCGGTAAGATCCCCTTATTGATGGGGTATGGCAAGGGCTGCTGCTTTTCCCACCCCAGGATGCTGCTGGCCAGCTCAAACTCCAGTAGAAATGATGCATGAATTACGTATCAGATCCTTGTGTTGCGTTTCAAAGTAACTCGATCCAGCAGCTGTACCAGCTCCCTCTGTGTGTGGTGGGTTTGCCAATGCTTTTGCTGAAACATACAGCACGTCACAGGCTCCCAACTCCCTCTGCTCCCCCCTGTCTTACGGAACTGGGAAGTGACGGAAGCCACAGCGTTTCTCAATTCACAGACCAGGAAATGGACTCACAGACAACTCTCTGATTTCTGTCTTGTAAACAACCCTGACTCTGCCTTTTTTAGGAAACTAACAGAAACCTTGCCACCTCTGATACCTCACACACGTGCTGCTTCAGAAACAATGTAGCTGATATTAAAGGAAAAAGTGATAGAAGAATTTAAACTAAATTCATTAGACTGAGTCTACAGATTTTAATCCTCCAGCATGAGGGAAGAGGACAAATGCTTTCCAGCACTCTTAAACTTGAAATTATCAGGCTTAGATTTGCTGGCATTTTCTTTTAGAACTTCTTACAGTGCTAATCTGGAATGTAGTGGCTCCAGAAACTCCACTTTGCTACTTTTACTGAAAGGGCACATGTGCATCTTTTAGTTTCTGATTTTTAGAACTGTATAATCTTGAACTGCATTCTCATAGCAGGTGGATAACAAAAGCCCATTAAATCATTATTCAGAAGCCCATTAAATCATTATGCAGAAAGCCCAATACTTTAGTAGAGATTGTTTTACCCTGTTCTTAATACTTTAGTCTACATCAGACTTCACAAGTCCTTTAGGAATTAATTTATAGATCAGTACAATGAGTGATGCAGATACATATTCCTCAGCCTATGGATTTGGATCCCCTCTGCTTATGCAGGCCAAGTGATTCTTAGGACCTAGAGCAAATCTTGTGGATTAAGTTTACCTTTTCAAAAAGGAATCTAGTGCATGTATGTACAAGTACATAAAGTGCTATTTATTAGAGCTAACTATGTAAAAAAACCAAAGAATAGTATAGAGTCTTATACCCCTGGTGGTGCTGAGAAACCCAAGCTATGAAGCACTGAATGAATTTCTGATCCACACATAGCCTGCTGTGCAGGCCTTGTCTGGAGGCAGGGTTACCACATTTTGATAACTTAAGACATTGTAGGATTTTTCACCCAAGACAACAACTCTGTTCATCGTTCCTTTCCGATGGCCAGAGAAGGAGGGTGGTCACTGTTGGGTGTAGGCAAGGCCAGGCCAATGCTGTGGTCACTGGCAGCCTGTGCCTCACAGGGCTGGGCTCACTCAGGTTATCTGTTATGTGGATCAATAATGCTCTGATGTACAGTGGCCTTCTGGTCAGGATTGCCTCCAGAGCTGGAACTATGGCCAGAGATTATCCCCTCCCTTTCTTGTCCCTCAAAATGTTTCATGACCAAGGTCAGAATGCTCACTGGTTTTGTTTGGGTTTTTTTCCTCCTTGTAATCACAGAGCTAGAAATAGCTTGTGTATATTTTAGTTTTGAAGTGTGATATGAAGGAAAAAGCTTTGCTGTTCAAAGATCTTGACACACTGTCTATATGATAGATGCTAATCAGTTTTCTTGCAGTAATTAATTTATGGAGATTCACGTATAACAACGAATCTGAGTCATAAAACCTTCATCATTATAGATGAGACTGATGCTACTGTTCTGCTCACTTGATTTGTTTTTCTTGCAGAATCAAGGCCATTGAAAGTCCCAACAAAGATGATGACACGCAGTGGCTGACTTACTGGGTTGTGTATGGCATTTTCAGCATAGCTGAATTCTTCTCTGACATCTTTCTGTCCTGGTTTCCTTTCTACTACATGCTAAAGGTATGTCAGCTCATGTGACCTCTCTCCTAAAATCAGACCTTTGATATAACTGGTGTAATGTCTCCAAGAATGGATAGATGGAAAAAGATTCATTTAGAATCGTTCCAAGGTCACACCTTTTTTTCTTAGATGCAGATTATGTGTAATTTAGTACTGTGCAAGTGATCTGTTTACAGCTGATGGTTTTGTGAGGCAAGAGGGGAGGTCGGGATGGGTGGAAGGGAAAGATCTGCTGTGTTTTAGGAAAGAAAAGAGCCACTGTAACTGTCCAATAAAAAAACAAAACAAAAACCAAACCAAACCAAACAAAAAAACAAACAAAAACCGAAACAAAAAATAAAAAAAAACCCACCAAAATCTGAAGACAGTTCTTTCTCTTGGTGTTCAGGTCAATTTGGACAAATGGCAGACATGGTAAGCCCCACAGAGCGGCTCTATTTTTGGTTTAAGTGCATTAGTAAAAGTAGAGACTAAAATCATGAAGGCTAGTGAGGGAGGTAGTAACATCTGTGCTATTGGAGCAAAGGAGAAAATTGGAACATGAGAATAGTTTGTCCTGCAGCTTTAATTTTTAATAAACCTCAGTTTCCTGGATGGAATTGGTAGGTATCAGAGGAGATGGTTGCTAATGTGCATTTGTTAATGTAATTTGACTGCCAGCAATGATTTAGTTAATTTGTTCCAAGCTTTGTTTGAGATCTAAGATGTCAGTCAACTTTAACATAGTAAATTCTAGGAAATAGCTGATCACCATGTGTGCTGTTGGGTAGGAGATATTAAAACTTGCTGCAGAGCCTGGTGTTTATCTCAAAGAACTTTACCTGTTTTCTGGTTCAGTGGGCTGTTCTCTTCCTTCTCTTTTGTTTTGTTAGCCCACCAAAGTTGTTAAAACAATTTTCTTACCAGCTATTGTGGTGGGGTAATTTAAAATTTTAATTGTAAGACCTGATGATGCCAAAAGCTGTTGCCAGGAAATGCTGTATTTTATGGACAAAAATTGACTGTGACAGCTGGTTTACACCTCTGCCTTGTTCCTTTTCAGTCTTTAACAGGCCTCATCTCTGGCAATCATTTGGACACCTTGTAGTTTAGTAGAATTATGACTTTAACAGATTATCTGCAGTGGTATATACTCACAATTCTGAATTAATACAGTGTATTTTCAGAGCTTCTTTTCTAAATTCTTTGTGCAAAAGATGTGGCAATGGTTTCTTCATGCCACCACAGCTCTCTTTCTGAAGAGCACATGATTGAAATTCAGGTTGATTTTGCAAATAAAGACCACAAATGGCTCTGATAAAATGGTATCAGGAGTGCCACAGTTACATGTAGAGTTGGAATCAAGGGAAAAGCACTTTTCTCAGTTCTGCAAAAGCAAACACAAGGAATTATGTCAATACACAGCTTTCTACGATAGCTGCAGAAGGCACATGGAAGTCAAGTGTTTGCTCTCAGTAGTGGTTGGTAGGAGAGGTTTACTCTTGTTGTACAAAGGCAGGCAGGTGTTGGCTGAGAATCAGAAAGTGTTGCTGAATGGATGGAAGGGTGGAGGTCATTCCACAGGGGGAGAAGGAGGAATCAGGCAGCTTCCACCCTTCATTGCATCCATGAGCTAAAACCTCTTGTAGGGTAGTTATGATGCGTGCAAATCTCTTTTTTGAGGTAGAGGCCCAGATACGTCATGCATGAAAATTTTGAGCTTGCTTTCATTTTCAAAATGTGCTAAATTTGCATACACACATCTCTTTGATACAGCTTGTAGCTTCCACTCCAGACTGAGATTTAGTTGCTCAGTATTTCAAAACACCTTCCATGTGCATGGCTGAGACATTGGGCACAGCTGCTCCCAGAGTCCCTGGAGTCCAGAGTTTAGACTCAGTGACATTAAAGTTTTCAGCAGACTAGAAGATTTTGTAGGTGGGAGAAAGGCACACTGAAGAACTCCTTTAAATATGTCATGATGTTTGTATATACTTTTGTTCTCCAGATGACATTTCTTGGATTTTATGTTTAAGTCGTGTCCAGTAGAAAATTCATATAAACATTTGTTTCAGTACAATTCGAAGGTAATAGGTATTTGAGAATAAATCTGTAATTAATTTTTCCTTGACTAGACTGGACAAAGCTGTCAAATCAAAATTACTAACTTTGTTCTTAGACAGGGAAAGGGAATTTCAATTTCTTTTGGTTTCAGAGGAAGTTGGACTCACATCTGAGGGGTTTTCTAAAACAAAGGAAAGCTAACTTTTTTGTGTAGAAGTTGAGATATTTCTACAGTTTTGTGGGAGAAGTTGAATAACTCTCAGTAATTGATCAGATATTCTTGAACAGAAAATAAAGCCAGTGTACTTCTCAGCTTTTAATGAAAGATAACAACATAAGATAGCACCATGTATTCTTTCTGTTAAATAGAGTTCCAAAGTATTGAAGCTTTTGAAAAATCAATATTTATATTGATAAAGGCACTTTTTGTCTTTATTTTCTCTAACTATACTTAATAATTCATTAGTTACTTCACCAGCTACTTATTGGTGCCAGATTTTATTGCATGTTGAATTATTTGTTTTAATTCATTGGAATTTTACTGATGGGCTAGTATTTCTGGTGAGCACTTTACTTTAAAAAAACCTTTCTTTCTCTTCTGGGCAAACACTCCTTTCAGTCATTCTGTTTTTACACCATGATCAAATAGTTTAAAGTGGAAAGCTTAATGCTTACCTAAAAGGATGGTAAGTTTCACTGTGGAGAAGACAAAGCCAACATTTTGCAGATGTGAAAAGCAGAACCTACAGAACATTCAGTCTCAGCATACCTTGTTGGGAAAGAACAGAGGGGACATATTCCAAAATATTTGGAGGGCTTGCTTGAAGAAGACTGTGTGTTTCCTTTCTGCCCAGAAATATGTAGGAATCCTCAAGCATGTAATGCTGTTTAACATGAAAATAAAGCATGTTTTGAGGCTGAGGTGGTTTTGTTTTGTTTCAGGAAAGGATTTCAGTTTGAGAAAAGCTGTTATGCCTTCATTTTCTGGAGAGGCTTTTGACATGGAATAATATTGTACTATTTGTGTACAGAAAGAACTGTACAAGTGCTGAGAAAATGTACTTCATTTTGTTGCAGTTTTATCCTGTAAAATAATTTTGTTTTTTCATAGCTCACGTGAATTTAGTTATGGCACTCCCTGTCCCTTAAATATTTAATCTTGCTCTGCAGAGCTGTCTTTGTGTGGTATATGGCAGTGAAACTGAAGCCAAATAAAAGTGCTTCAGTAGTAAAGACAGGGATTATTTGTAGTATATGTAATAACTGTCTTTCCAATCCCCTTTTGTAAGATGCAGAAACATGACCCCACACTGTGATCTTTGTTTGATTTTTCTAGAGAGCAGATATTGCTCTAAAAGCCATAACTAAACTGTAATCCAGAAGCATTACCCTTGTTTGTGCATTGTGTGTAGCTTGGGTTTTTCTCTCCTCCTTGTCACTTTGCCTCTGGGGTACACACAGCCCTGTTCTTTCCCCCACTGTGTTTGAAAGCAGGGAGGCAGAGAGGACAGGGATGTGTTGTGGCTGAATTGAAGTAATTTAGGGACCTAGACATCCAGTCAGGCCTGTGCCATGTGTTTTAAAATATTGAGAGACTGATGTTTTCATAACTAGGTTTTATAGTTCTACCTTAAAGAGGAAACAAAGGGTGTGCAATCTTGATACACCTGACTCCAGATTAGATTTACTGCTGCAGCCCTTTTTCTTTGTCTTTAAACTATCCATGAAATTACTCCAGTATAAAGATTCACTGTGTGTAGCTGTTGTGGTGTGCACCCACGCTGACTACACAGAGATTGACTCACTGTTCCCTATGTGCTCAGTTCTGGGGCACTTAGGAAAGGCACCTTGTCTCCTGCTCATGCTTCCTCCTGCTTAGGATGATGTCCTTGTTCTCACAGTGTGGCTTCCTGCTGTGGTGCATGGCTCCAAGCCCTTCCAACGGGGCAGAGTTCCTCTACCACCGGATTATCCGTCCTTTCTTCCTGAAGCACGAGGCCCAGCTGGACAGCGTGGTGCAGGACCTGAAAGACAAGGCTGCAGAGACTGCAGACACCATCACAAAAGAGGGTGAGCAAAAGGCCCTTCACTGGGCACAGCAAGCAGGGGCAATTTCACTGGGGAGCTCTTGTTATTGCACTTAATATCCGTCATTTGGAGGAAACAGAAATAAATTGTAAGAAGATGATGTAAATGATAACGGAGAAGTTAAATTTGGGAAATGGATCTTGCTTCCTAGAATTGCAAGTAGGCTAGAATGAGTGGAAGAAATTGTATAGTTTGTGTGTCTTCCTACCATACACACCACTCAAGTCATTCTCTCTAGAGGCAGGTCCAGACATACCTTTCATAAATACATTTATTGTTTCAGTGTATCCTCATATCTCCTAAAATACTCCCTCAAATACCTGGTAGTATAGAGGGACTCCCAGTTGTGCAGTAAAGCAACTAACAGCAATAAACAGCAACATGAGAAATGCAGTTTTCCCATCTATATATTTTTGTCCTTTTCCTTCCTCTGGAGGTCAAAGGATTCCTCACTCTTAAAGGAATTATGTTTTATTTTTATCACAGCCCGTAGAATGCTTAAGTTTTTTATTTCCTTGCATTCTGTAGTGAATCCTTGCATTCTAAAATATCTGATGATGGTTTTATGAATAAGAGAAGGAAATGTATTAAGTAGCTAAAATAAAGGTTTATTTAAGTTTCATTTGAAAGGAATTTTATCTATATGTTATTTCAAAGCATCTTAATCCTCCTTTCCACCAAACAATGAATTCAGTCTCATTTCATTTTAACAGCTTAAGTGTTTTTCCTGTCTGCTTAAAAATCTTCCTTTCTCAACTATGCTTGGAAATTTTACTGCAAGACTCTTCCTGAGTCTTTATTGTTAGGCATATGTATCTTAATTAATGTCCTTCCATGTTACACGTGAGATTTTCTTGTCCTTGTTTCATCGCTTATTCTTTCTCTTTCCTGTTTTTGTATACAGATATCCACAAAAAACCACAAACAAACAAAAAAAACCCACCAAACACCAAACCACTAAATGAATAACAGCAACAAAAAACCCAACAACAATAACAAAAAAAGTTGTTTTTTTTTAAGAAATCATGCACATACATATACATGTACACACGAATAGGAGCATTATTCCAAGCCTGTTCCATCATTAGGGTATATTTCTTGCTACAAACCTTTATATCCTTAACACTATGAGCAGCTTTGTTTTAGCAATACCATAGTAATATATATATCAGTCTTTAATGTTTATTGTACTGCTCCTTGCTTATGTTTTATGTTTTAAAATCTTTTTATGATCAGTTTTATGACTATATCTATGTGTATGTGTATACAAAAACTGTGATTTTTTTCTGTGTTCTTTCTCTCGTGAGTAAAAGGAAATTTGTTTTCGTGCAGCTCAAGGACATTGGATGACCCACTTTATCTGTAGGCCTGTGACTAAACTTGATTTTATTTTCCTGCAGCCAAGAAAGCAACAGTGAACTTGCTGGGTGAAGAAAAAAAGAGCACTTAAACTGGATAAGTTTCTCTACCGCCTCCTTTGTGCAGCTTGATGTTACTGGGGACTGTGGTATAAGTTCAATAATATTGCCTTGGAAACATTTTGATATATTAAAGGAATGTGCTGTAAGTTTACTTACTATTTTGCTGTGACTGATAGAGAGTATGCATTTTTATTTAAAAGCAATGCAGTGGGCAGCATCTGAAGCTTAATGAAAATATTTTATTCATCTTCATGCAGAAGAAGTCTTTCAGTAATCTCTTTCTGCAGTAACATAAATAAAAAGTATATATCCCTCAGGCTCTGCACTTTAGTTGTCTCTTTGTCTATGAAATTACTCTTAACACTTTGATTGTGGTGCATCTAGTAGCACAAAGCTACTTTATAGGGAAAATTCTGAATGAATCTTCTTGAATGAATATACAGAGAATTATTGTGAGAGATGGCATAATGGATGTATTCCCCACCAGTAAAGCTGTAAATTGTGAAATTACGTGTTCTAGGCACCTGATTATAGAGATTATTCACTGTTGCATGTTTTGTTGTAACACCGTATTTGGTACAGTGTGTGTATTCTTAAATGGATAGATACTAAATATAGGAAAGAATAACTTCCTTGGAGTGATCAAGCTTATATTGGCCTGAAGTGATTTGCTAGAAATGGATGCATTACATGGCACAAGATTAACACAACGTGACTGAAGTACAACTTCTTCCCTATTCTTGATAAAACAAGTTGTTATCCAAAATTGTTAATAGAGTGCTTTTTAAGATCACGTTTCAAAAGCACAAGCCACCTTTAGATAATGAGTGATACCATTATTAAAGTGTTTGCACTTTTTCCTGAATTCCTTTTAAAATATCAACTGCCTTGGATGTCAGTCCTCAGAACTGCATCATTAAGGGGACAGAGTACAACTCCCATGAGGTTTTCTGCTCATTAAAGATCTGGAATCTCTTCTGACTTTATTAAGAACAACTTTGTATGAGCATTTAAACTTCCTAAGTGGAGATGCTCTTCCTGTTACTTGATATATTCCTGATCAATCAGTAAGAGTGCAACCAAAGTTGTTAAGAGAATAAAGGGATCTTTTACAATCAATGTAAAAAAATACATCTATTTTTCTTTTAGATTTGCATCTGTACTCTTTCACACTGCGGTATTTTCAGCAAAAATAATTAAATTAATTAATTAGGCTTGAATTACTGAAATTTCCCTGTTTTCATCTCCATGCTGACATTTCTTTAAAGCCTAGATTAATGGTATGGCAGTTCTGAGGTCACCGAACATGCAGAAGGGAAGCTTAAGCTTTTGACAGGATAAAAAATAATTTCCAGTCCTCAGTATTGAATTCCAAAGACCTAATTTTAAAATAAAGTTTTGAGGACTTCTGGCTTTCTGCAACAAATTGTTGTATAAACATTCATTGTAAATTTTCAGATGCAAGAACTGCAAAAGAGTGAAGCACACAGTGCAACTCAGCGGGTCAGTTTTAACCTGGAGAGGTATGCTTTATAGCAGGGGATGTAAAAGTGTCATAAAAGAAAGCATTTTAAGCTTTAAGCTGGAAGACATAGCCCTTGGGGCTGGCAACTTGGATAGGGAAATACGAGGCTATGCAGTTTGTCATTGGAAGAAAAAATGCAAAATTTCACAGCTAATCATTCCTTTACAACTTTTTGTTAGAAGGAGATATGCTGAAGTGGATAAAGTTTACAGCAAAGTTTCAGGTTTTAAGCAAGTAAAAAGTTTGAAGTGTATCACCATTTAACTGTTTTAATTTCTTGTCAACTTCTTCTGTCACAAACCCACTGGACTTTTTTGTAAGCCTTACTAAATCTTAGTCCTGTGTTTTAAACTCTATCAGCTGTATGTAAAGCACTCGTGGCCACTGTAATTTAGTTTCACTTCATGAGATTAGAAGTAACTAGACAAAAATAAATGAGTATTCTTAATAGACTATTTGATTTCGGTGCAAAGCACTACATAACTTACTTGTCTAAAAGCTTACAAGTCTGATGACGTTTGTAGTAAAGACAGGATTTACTTTTCATTTCTTATACTACTCAACAGTTCTTCCACTGTTATTAATGGGGATAAAACATTCTAGGTAGATGTTAGGTAAATGTTAAAACAGTCCCTTGCATCTCTCTCAGAACTTGAAAGGCTTTTAAATCGACTTCTTGTCTTTACAACTTGATATTAGCAGCACATACAATCAGTGCTCTTTTTCAGATTTCTACTTGAATTAGAACTACAGTCTGTTGTTAACAGAAGTTGAACTTGTTTTTTTGCCTTGATGCAAGTAGAAATGACTGAATTTCTGCAGCAAGTTATCCTTTCCTGCAAGTAACTACACTGGGCTGGCCCCGCAGATCAGTGCTTTTCTTTGTGTCTTCACAACATTTATGTGCAAATGTTGGTACACACATCTGCTCCATGTCTTTGCTGAAGTTGTAATGTGCTAAATAAAAATTGACACAAATAAAAAGATTCTTATGGGACTGGTATGATGCCTCAGTATTTCTTTAGAACCTTGTACCTCAACTGTGAAAACCTGGCTACTTTAGGCAAGGCAGAAAATCTTTATAGGGTATTCAGGTTTTTTTCCCCTCCCCAAACTTCATTACTGTGGAACCAGTAGAAACCTGTCAAAGTCCAAAGGACCTTACAGAAAAGTTTGGAATGCAGAGCTCATCCCAACAGTGAGCACCATGAGCATCTTTCTAGCCTTCATAACCTGGCTTACCTGAGGAATCATCAAGGTTTAGTGTTCTCTAGAAACATGGAAAGATTGTAAGCTGCAGGGATTTAGAAGTTCTTCCTCTCCCATGGGTTTCCTGGTGTTCATAAATGACCTGAACAAACAATGCTGAATAGTTACTGGCAGTGGTGTTACACTTGCTTAAGACTTCTGTTGCCACTGTTTATGCTACATTTCATCTGCTTTATCTGATTCCCTTCCAAACTAAGCAAAAAAGGAAAATAAGTTCAGGAAAACATAACCTCCCCCACAATAACATCACCACTAGTGATAAAATAATGAAAACTCTTCAAACCAATTAACAAAGAATAGAAATTCTTTTAAATAGTGGAAGGTGTGACTAGTATTTGTCAGGTCAAACCCTCACTACTTTTAATTTGACAAATGAAAGAAAGTTTCTTGAGTTTGCATTCCAGTCTTGCCAAGTCTTTCTAAACAATCTCAGAATCAACTAAATTATTATGACTAATTCCTTAGTCACCTTCCACCCCCATTTCATATTCCACAAACAATAGTTTCCTTATGCAAAGGAGGAAGAATGGAGTTTTTAAAAAAAACCCCACAAATCCTTTTAGGTTATGAGAGACTTTCAGTATTTTCTGTAAAGGGCACCTGACAAATATGATGACAAGTTCTCTTGTGTTCTAGAGAACTTCTCCATCTAGTGTGATGGAACGAAACAGTACTTGAGGAATGACAACCCAGGCCTACTAAAGAAGTTCTCAGTTGTAGAAACATATTGCTAAAACTTTTTGATAGTTGTATTTCCTACTGGTACATAAACTGTTAAGAGATTTTGCAGCAGAAAATCTTCAGATGACCACGTGAACTCATTAACTAATCAAGTAAAAATAATTGAACATGAACTTCGAATTTAGCATACTTTGGAATGCTGTGTAGTTGACACCTTTGCTGAGGCTATGGGATTCCACGAAACTTTATATTTTGTGTAATTGCATCTTTGCAGGAGAAGAATACTTACGGATTTCACTTAGACGTGTCTAAGTTCTGCTGCTTGAGAAGCAAACAGACAAAACCCAAAAAACTACACCCCAGAGAGCCCCCAGTCATGACAGATGAAAAGAGGCACACATGCTGTTTCATAGGAAATAGCACTACAGTTCAGGCTACTCAGTTCCTACCTGGAGTGTCCCCTGCTCTGTCCCAGGCCCCAAACTACCAATGACTTGTCTGCTACTTCCCATCTCCCTTACAGGGCCACTATTGCAAAGGGTACTTATTTATTCATTTATTATTAATTACTATACAATAATAAACCTAATTATTTAATAATTAATGATATTTTTATTTAGGGGAAAATAACCTCTTTGAAAAGGGTATTCCTTATCCTGAGAGAGAAAATAACCCCACAAAGGCCAGCCTGTAACAGGAAGAAGATAAATAACTGGTGTCCAGTGACAGAACATGTGGGAACAGTTCAAGGCTGTGCCAGGGGAAGTTCAGACTTGACACTGGGAAGCATTTCTTTACCAGGAGGGTGCTCAGACCTTAGAACAGGCTTCCTAGAGAGAGTGGTTGATGCCCCAAGCCAGTCAGGGGTGAGGCTTTGGGACAATACCCTTAATAGTGTGCTGTAACTGTTGGTCAGCCCTGACATGGTCAGGAAGTTGGACTGGATCAGCATTTTAGGTCCCTTCCAACTGAAATAGTACATTCCATTCCATTCCATTCCATTCCATTCCATTCCATTCCACTGCATGTGCAGCTCCAGAGAAGGAATCAAGGGAGCCACCATCTCTCATGCTCCCAAGTAGAGCACATACAAATATCCGACAGTTTATGTGCCCTAAAAGGGAGTTCTGGCTAAATGTCTCTCTCGAACACACACAAGGCACAGGGCATACACACAGGCAAGTTTTCTAAGACCAGCTGTTTTTCACAGAGCTGGTCTTTGATTTACTTCATGGCTGAAGGCTGACAACAACATATGGTCAGGTTATTGTCACTTCTCAAGTTAAAACACGTTTCAATATAACCTTTTAAAGCTCCCTCTCTTTACATTAAGAATTGAGTAATTATGGTTGTGCTTCTGCTATGGCAGCCACATGCTATACATCTGAAAGAATAAACCACCTATCTCACATGCTGAATTATCTCTTATAATCATTCTGTTATTGATTGCCTGTATCATCACACTTTCCTGATGCTCAATGTCAACATTACCATCCATTCCTGACACAGAAATTGTTGTAAGGATTGTTATAAGGATTTTGAGCTCATATGTCCATTTCAAATGTTTAATCTTTGCTTAGGTACCCAGAACCCTGTATAGGGAAATAACAGGCATGTACTTTTAAAGAGCTAGAATGGGACACTAGTTCATTATCCATATTCCTTCTGTCCTGGATGCTGAATGAATTCCCACTCATGCATTCATGCCTTCCTTTGTGACTGTTGCCACCTACAGGAAACCACGGACCACAGTGTCTTTTTAGCAATGATGCTGTGTAAGTAAATCCTCACAGAAAACTGTAAAAGTAAGGCAGGTGGAATAAAATGACATTCATTATCTGCCAGTTTCCCCCTCAAAAATAAAATAATAATTTAAAAAAATTTATTCATAGCATTGAGACTGAAAGTTGCTGTATTCCTGTATTTTTACAGAAGTCTTGTCTCCACTCCCAGTCCCACAATGGTCCATAAGATTCTACCTGTTCCCAGAAATGAGGCATAATGTGTTAACTGAGGAAGAACTGAGGTGATCTTGACCTGCTTGTTTTTAAACAAGTTTTAAAAAGTTTATTAAAATACAGAAATGAAAGTCTGGTTTATGAACTTAACTCTGTCAGGAAAAGGGGAATTGTGTTTAACGTCATGCTGCCTCATTTAGGAACAAATATTACTCATACAATATACTTAGTCTAAAGCCAGAAATCATAAAAAGCAAACCAGTCCCATTTAAAGATGGGAGGATAAGCAGATAGGACTCAGCTCTCAGTCTTCAACTTCCTAATGGTAGTGGTCATCTGATTTCCTAGTAGGGCTTTAAAAAGAAGAAAGTCAGCTTTACCCAAAATACCCACAGAGCTTTCTTTGTTAGTTTTACTAATTTCAATTTCATGTATTTGATCTCAATACTACCCTTTTCAGAACTCTTTCTCATCTTTCCTTGAAAGATCCCCAGACTTTAAAACAGCTTTACTATTTTGGGTTCTTAGATTGGGAAAGTTTGATAAGCAATGCCACTAAGATTTTTTTCTCACACACGCTGATAGGTCAGACCACTTCTGAAGGTATTTAGTTTCAGGCCACAATAAATAATATCCCACTAGACTTAACCTCCGCAATTTTTCAGCTGTCTGTAGTCTAAAGCTCTGGTTTATGAAGTTAAGCATAACGTGATCATAACTTGGCTGGAGTCATCCTGCTTCAGTTTACATCATGAAGTTGAGTTACCTTGTACAAATCAATTTTCACACAACTTTCACTTCATTTAAAGTTTCAGAAAAATTACTCGGCACTCAGCAAAATCCAGGAATTATTTGAGCCTAACAATCCGTGGGCAATTATGGTCTTTTATATCATAAGTGTATCTTCCACTCCTGGTATTTTTCCCCATGTTGCAACTAACTGTAGCACTTCCCTAAGTGCAATTATAGAGTGGATGTGCCTAAATAACCTCTAAGTTGTTTTCTGCTACAAAAAACAGTTTCATATAGCATCTGTTTCCACATTCCGTACCCCATAGCATTTCATCAGCTCACAGGGATACCATATAACTAACTTCTGAAAATTTAGGCCAGACATTCTAAAGATAGCTTGTATAAACTGTTACATCAGCAGGAAAAAAAACCCTGAAGACTGGTCAATTTCAGCCTTAGAACACAGGACTTCCTCTCCTAAACATTTCTGTTTTAGAGAATCTGTATACTGCTCCCATTGCAAGGGAAGAATTCTCCCTAATAGTGAGAAGAGAGCAGGAGAGATGTGTGTGTGCACAGACAGTCCTTTTCTGCAGAATCCAACATCACTCTGGAATGGATCATGGGGCAACATGGGCAGGGTTCTGTCCTGGCTAAACTGGTGCTGTGTTTGAGGGATGGACTTGAGCATGGACACTATCACACAGGTGAAGCAGGCAGCGTGATTAAGCCAAGCTTTTAAAGCCTCTCTGGCATGGAGGATGATGGCTGAAATGTCAACATGGAGGGGCCAGGCAACTTGAGTGCATAAGTGCCCCAGCTCCACCAAGGCAAATGCCATGTGCTCACAGTGGGGGGATCAACCACTGGATGGCTGGAAACACCCTTTGTCCCACACCACTGTCCTGGGCCTTGAAAAGCAAGTCTTAAGGGGACACAGTACCCCAAAAATAATCGAGCCAGGCTATGGGATTCATTTCCAAAGCAACCTCATAGAGACTTGGGCCAAAGAGCATGGCACAGAGTGGGAATAACATATTTCCTGTCATGCACCAGCCTCTGGAAAGACCAAATGATGCAATGGACAGTACTAGATCACATTGAGAGCAGTGGGTGGTGGGACCTTCACACTCTGGGGCACATATTTAGCAAAGGCCACCTGGTCAGTCAGCACCCAGAGATCACCCATCGGCCTGGTGTGGCCCAGTCTAAACTGCTGCTTACTGTAGAAGGGGACAAAGTTCCTGCAGTGAACATTAAAAACATGCTGGGGAGAAGAGTCTGAGTTATCCCTACCTCAGGCAAAGTAAACCCATCCCTGGGATTGCTTTTGCTCAGGGACCTGAATGCACTTGGTGGGTCCTACAAGAAGATGGAAAAGTCTGGTGTGTGGGATTTGATGTTGGGAAAGAACAGCCAATGACTTAAATTAATTACTGTGTAACACTGTGAATTATCACTGCTGTGATGGCCCTATGCCCATCACCACACTGGCCACCCCATGGTGCCTGTCTGTGCTGTGCTGGATTTGTGGCCCTGACCCTGACTCCTTTTTGACCACACATTAATGAAGAACGAACTCTGATGGAACCTTAAGTTCAGTGGTGATGGATTCAAAACTGCTTTCCACATGCAACAATCCAACACCACACACCTTCTCTCCTGCCTGAAAAAGGGTTCTGACAGATGGAGCCCAGGGTCAAGCACCCAGTGAATTCAATGGGCTTTTATAGGGATGGTCCATAATTTAAGGGAATGTTATCTGTGTATTTATATGTACCAAAAGAGAAGAAAGTGATGATGGTTTGGGAAGTGGGACCTGGCATTATAGAGATTGTATGGAATATGGCATGCTGTCCTGATTTCAACTGCAATCCAGTTGAATCCCAGCAGCTGTTAGTGATGTATTTTGGATTCAGTGTGAATAATGCTGATCACACACTGGTGTTCTGCTTGCTCCTGAGCAGTGCACATCTTAAACCCAGGACTTTTCAGTGCTTCATGCACTACACCAGTGAGGAGGTGTGGCAAGAAGCCAGGACAGGTGACCCAAGTTGGCCAAAGGGATATTCCATATCACAGATTAGCATGTCCAGTATATAAACAGGGGGCAATTGGTCAGGAGGGGCTGATTGCTGCTGGTGGTGAGCTGAGCATCAGTCAGCAGGGGGTGAGTAATTGTATTGTGCATTACTTGTTTTGATTTTTCCCCTCTTAAAAAAATTGTAATGATAATTAAATTTTATTATAATCACTATCACTTGCATTATTGAATTTTATTTAGTTTAAATTATTAAACTGTTCTTACCTACACCCACAATCTTTTTCCTTCCTGATATTCCTCCCCCGCATCCCTTCAAGGGTGGGGAGTGAGGGAAGGGCTGGACGGTGCTTAGTTGCCAGCTGGGGTGAAACCACAACAACCAGGTTGCTCAAAGTCCCATCCCTGGGTTTGAACATTTCCAGGGATGGGGCATCCACACCTTGTCTGCACAACCTATGCCTCACTATCCTCATAATGAAGAATTTCTTCCTAATAAAGAATAGGATAGAATTAAGATTTTTTTGGAAAAAATAATTCTCCCACCCACCCCATTTGCTTATGTTCTTCCACTTTTAACGTGGGTGCTAAGGTCAGACTTGCAGGTTTTGTGTGAAAAGAGATTTATTGTTACACAGATGCAAGGCAGTTACATGCATTCCAGTTCCAAGAAAAGCAGGCAGTTCTACTCAGCTTCACCTCTTCATTTCTTGCTTGTATCTTCAAAGTTGCTGCATGGTGTCCATCTGCACGTGTTGCAAGTACAACTATGCGATGTAACAATGATTCCAGACGTAAGCTTATTTCTTTTTCTTCCCTTTACCTTTCTTGCCTCCCTCTCCTTGCTGAAGGCTTTGATCGCTACCTCCCATCTTCTGAGTTCTTGTTTTCAGTTTGGGAATGGTTTCTGCAGCATACAGCATCACTGACTTACCTAAAATACAGGGAGAGATCAATGCCTGCCTACTATGTTAAGAACAGATATAAAGCCTAGGAGATCTGCTTCCTTCCCCTCTACAGCAAGCAGCTTGTGAAAACTCTTGAGGGAAAGAAAAATGACTGATAAAAGTCACAGCAGACCTGAAAAGCCACATAACCTGAAAATCTCTGAAGTGTCTACATCCTCCTTGCTACTCTTTCCCTTCACCTCCTAGAGGCCCAAAACACTTGGGACAAAATGATCAGGCAAAAGCTACACGCATTTTTAGAAAGGCACTGTTGCCTTCCAACAGGACACTGGTTTTAAATTATCTCCCGCCATCAGCACTCTTACGCCACTGTACACCCAGCACTCTCCTTGCTCTTTTCTTAAGGTATATACTGTTTCCCTTTTACACTGGGATTCATCTTCAGAAAAATGCAGGTGAAATTTGTCATTCAAGATGAATAATTCCTATTAATTAGTTAAGGGTAGCTGCTTCATTGTAAATTTATGACAATGGCCAGTGGAAAACTCAGTCAAATTCAGTATCGTGTTTTATCAGTTTAGCATCCACTCTGATGCCCAGATGATGTATGTATCCAAAGAAAATAGTGGAATTTAGCAATTTAAGCACTACACACTCTGTTTAAAATGTCTACAAAACAGCCAAGACTGAATAGATGCTTTGTTCAATGCAGCAATCACACAACATTCCCCACAAACCCCTCCAATGACACTGCTGCAGAAGCAGCAGAATAAAAGGCAACAGCATTTTACAAACTTTACTCAATGCTCACAACTTAGTTTGGTTGACTTATAGAGACAACGAGATTTAATGTAGAACTGTAGGATTTATAACAGTTCAAACTAATTAAACAGGCTGGTAACATAAAATAAACCAAGTCTTTCTGGTCTATTAACAGGTGAGGCACTTAAACCCAGACATTCTACTCACGTGTTGGAAACTGAGGTAAACATGGGTTGCCATCATCTTGTTTGAGCTGGATTCGTACTCTCCCTCTGTACTGCACGTCTCTGTTCCACTCTCTGGGATACATCTTGTTTTTCTGTCACACAAAAGGAGAAATGTATTATAATCAGCATTGGAAGACACAACTGTTTCAGAGGCACTGCTGAAAACAACTCCCGGTACTGAGCAATTTTGTGAGTAAACTGCTACGGGGACTATTTTACGTCCCCGGTGGTCTGAAACACAGGGGCACAAGTTTTTGTTTTATCTCCACTGCTACAAAGCCTTCTGGACACCTTGGGATAGCAAGTGATAGGTCACAGTCACTGCTTTTGTCTAATTATAGCCTTCATTCTTAATGAAACATCACAGGCTTCTCAGAATCGTTGGTGTGCACCGTCCAGCTGCTTCTGAAAAGCAAGGTGATTTTGCACCAGGCTTTGGGTACCAGTCATACTTTTGAATGGGGGCCTATATTCTTCTTAAAAAAATCAACACTGTTCTAAATTAATAATTAATTCTAAATTAATAATTACTTCAGTAAATGACCTGTGAAGTTACCTCTGTAGAAATCCAGACTCACCACCTGAGGAAAAAGTAACCAACAAACTATTTAAAGAGCAAGCATGCACCGCATTAAAAAGCTAACATTCTCTGACTGGAAGATGAATCCAAAAGACTATGAAGATTCCAATTATCAGAATCCTATTCCTACACAAGACTCATTGCAAAGGTCATCATCATCCATTAAAAGCATTCCTTTTTAAAAGCTTAGTTGCAGAGCTGCAGCTTGCAAAAATATTTTTTATTCTGACACGCTTTTAAGCATCCAGGGCAGTCTTCTAAGCAGGAGGGAAAAACAGAAGTAATCTTTATATAAGCTTAAATGTGACATTGTCTGAGAGACCGGAGGTATTCCTGACTTGCATCAGTTTTCCAGTGTTTACTTCATGATTATGGTCAGTTGTCATGTAAAGCAAGCAGAGCTCATAACAAAACCTCTCAACTGCAAGTTATAAAAAATGATACAATGACAGAACAGAGACACATAACAAATTCTGGGGTTTTTTTGTATGTGGGGATTTTTTTTTTAATTACCTCTAATAACACATTGAATCCTACTGCTGCACATACATCTTGGATTTCTGTAGATGTGGGATTTTCAACAGCCTGTTGAAACAATGTGTTAATATTAATTGGTTTTCAACCGTGATGTGCTTGTACAAAACTAGTTACCAGTTTCCCACCCAGTACTCTGTAACTAGGAAAAGCTGATGGGGAAAGAGAAGGTAATCACATTTCTAGTATAGGAGTAACTTGTCAGTGCTGCTGTGGTTTAGAAAACATTAAAATATAAAAAGAAAGAAGAGCTAAGACATTAGAAAACAGATGAGACACAATTCATTAGGACAGGGGAGCAAGTCAAAGAATTGCTTAGGAAAAGTAAATAAAATTAATTAACAGTTATTGTATGTACAGAGATACCAAAAGGTGTGAATCAGCAACTGCAAACTTACAGCAAGGACTGAAGGAGGAAAAAACCAGGAAACTTCTATCCACAGGGCAGCAGGTAGACCTTTGATTGGCAACTTGCATACTCAAGAAAGATTTTTTAAAAAACCCCAAATCCTAAGCAGTGAGGAAAGCCCTTTATATTCCCAGAATTGCTTGCTAAAATTATTACAAATGAGTGAGATGGCAAAAAACTCTTTCTGGAATGATTCAAATCAGCAATAACTGTATGCCTGTGTGTCACATGCACAGGACACAGAGTACAGGGTCATATAATCAGGCACCAGAACCCAATCATTAGCTAGCTACTCTTTTCTGCATTGCTTTCAAATTCAGAAAACTACTTTTGTAGCCAGCTGAGTGCATTCAGTTCCTCATTACTTCACCTGCTTGCCCAAGGTGCTGCTCACACGAAAGCAAACACTTCAGACCACGGCTCTTCTACTAAATTCACATGCTGGCACTAGGTTACCTTCAGATACACTGTAATTTCCAGTTACTGAGCTGCTTGCCATGGAGGAATGGAAAGATCAGAGAGATTTATCTTCTAGCTCTCTACACACTGCTACCTAGCGAAACAAAACGCCCTATTTCCCTGCCACCCATGAAATTACCTTGTCTATAGGTATCCTTCTTCCTTCTGCTATTGTCTTCTTGTTATTCAAATAAGCTGGATAAATGCAGATGAATCTGAGAACAGCAAACAGTGAGTTTAAACAAGCTGTATCAATTCCTTAATGCTTATGCAGTATTTTTCTAGTGAAACAAAAAATAAGTGTCACAGCCGCAACAAAGAAGTTCCCACAGTGGCTTAGAACAACAATTTCTTTTCCCTAGATTGCTTAATAAGATGCTGCAAAATCCCACTTTGAGTTATCATGGACACTGCATGACATCACTTTTTGGGATACTATGTGTACAAGGGATGGCACTACCTATTCTGAGGGAAAAGAAAAAAAACACATACACTTCATTGAAAAGAATTAACATTCCCTGAAAAGGTTTTACTACATTGTTAACTAACTAAGTTCTATGTTTGTTTTGTTTGCCTTTTAATTCCCACACAGATTTGGGTACATTTATGAAAGCCACTGAAAAGCTGTGCTTAGAAACTTGCTTAAGATTTTTCAATAGATTTACACCTGTCTAGTACATACAGGGGATTAGCATGACCGAGCCTCAATTATATTTATTAGACAATTAAAAAAAACCACCTAGCTGAGACCAAGGAGATGTGGAAGAAGGCCAGCATTGATTTGAATAAGGATCTGTGAGAGCGTAAGAAATTAAGGAGGAGTAAAGCATACGGTGCAGACAGTCTCCAATTAGCTGAATGATAAGAGAGTGACAAGGATCACCTTCCTTGCTGTCTCTAAACACCAGCCTAAATCACAACTCCTACTATTTTCTCCTCCTCCTTTCCAGTGGATTTCTCCACTCTTTGCTACTGCCGACCAGGTCTGGGTTCTGCCCGGGAATTCCAGTCTCCTTTCCGACTTCCCAACCGCATAAGTGTCCCGCAGGGATTTAACTTCAACCACCACTATCCCTCGCTCCAAAGGGGTTAACCCACCACCCTTGCTCCGCTCGCCAGCCCTGAATGACACGTAAACAAAGAAACCCACAAGAAACCCGACCCCAACCCAGCCGTGCCCACGGTACCTCTCCTTGTCCGCCGGGGACGCGGCGCCGGCAGCGGCGGCCATGACAGCAGCACCTCCCACGCCCCGCCCCGCGCCACAGCGGCGGAGAGGGCCCGCCCCCATTGGCTGGTACGGTATTCCATTGGTCAGTAGGAATGTCTGTCAAGCGCCGCAGCCTGTGAGGAGACGCTACGTCGGCGCCGGGGCCGCGCGAGCGGCTTCCGCCAGGCTGAGGGAGCGGGGGCGGGAATGGCGGCGGGGCGGGCGGAGGAGCGGCGAGGGTGTGCGGAAAGGCCGAGACACACAGCCCTGAACAATGGGCTGCGGGCCCAGGGAAACACCGGCCCACAGGGCCGCGGGGGCCACACGAAGTGTGTTCGGAGAGCGCCAAGCCGCCGTGTAGTGCCCTTCACTCACAGAGCTCTAGCGGTGTTTGGATCAAAGAACGATCTATCAAGATATGCCAGGAAATGCTTATTTGGTATTACTTCAACTTCCTGTACATCTACTTGAAAAAAGTAGGCTAAAGCTTAAGGAAAAAATTACGGAGCCAGTGCTGGGCCCAATCTTGAGTCACACCTTCATTACCGCTCTGGATGAGGGGCAGGTGCGCCCTCAGCCAGGCTGGCAAAGCCATGGTGACACAGCCATGGTGGCACAGCTTTGGTGACACAGCTTTGGTGACACAGCCATGGTGACACAGCCACACAGCCATGGTGGCACAGCTTTGGTGACACAGCCATGGTGACACAGCCATGGTGACACAGCCACACAGCCATGGTGGCACAGCTTTGGTGACACAGCCATGGTGACACAGCCATGGTGGCACAGCTTTGGTGACACAGCCATGGTGACACAGCCACACAGCCATGGTGGCACAGCTTTGGTGACACAGCTTTGGTGACACAGCCATGGTGACACAGCCACACAGCCATGGTGGCACAGCTTTGGTGACACAGCTTTGGTGACACAGCCATGGTGACACAGCCACACAGCCATGGTGGCACAGCTTTGGTGACACAGCCATGGTGACACAGCCATGGTGACACAGCCACACAGCCATGGTGGCACAGCTTTGGTGACACAGCCATGGTGACACAGCCATGGTGGCACAGCTTTGGTGACACAGCCATGGTGACACAGCCACACAGCCATGGTGGCACAGCTTTGGTGACACAGCTTTGGTGACACAGCCATGGTGACACAGCCACACAGCCATGGTGGCACAGCTTTGGTGACACAGCTTTGGTGACGCAGCCATGGTGACACAACCACACAGCCATGGTGGCACAGCTTTGGTGACACAGCTTTGGTGATACAGCCATGGTGACACAGCCACACAGCCATGGTGACACAGCCATGGTGACACAGCTTTGGTGACACAGCCATGGTGACACAGCCACACAGCCATGGTGGCACAGCTTTGGTGACACAGCTTTGGTGACACAGCCATGGTGACACAGCCGTGGTGCTCCCTTGCTGGTGGCACCGAGCTGTGAGGAGCGGCTGGACACCGATCTGAGCATAAGCCAGCGATGCGTCCCTGTGACAAGGCCAGTGGTGTCTGGGCTGCACCACGAGAGGTGTTGCCAGGAGAACAGGGGAGGTGATCCTGCCCCTCAGCACTGGGAAGGCCACACTGGGAGTGCCAGGTCCAGTACTGAGCTCCCCAAGACGAGACAGAAACAGACACAGTGGAGAGAGTCCAGTGAATTGTCACCAAGGCCATAGAGGGACTAGAGCAGCTCGTCCTGGAGAAGAGCAGGCTCAGGGGATCTCACCAATGTACATAAACACCTGCAGGGAGGGTGCAAGGAGGATGGATCCAGGCTCTTTCCAATGGTGCCCAGTGACAGCACCAGAGGTGACGGGCACACACTGAAACACAGGAGGTTGCCTCTGAACATCAGGAAACTCCTTTTCCCTGTGAGGGTGACTGGGCACTGGCACAGGCTGCTCAGAGAGATGGTGGAGTCTCCATCCTTGGAGATACTGAAAAGCCTTATGGGAATGATCCTGGACTCCCAGCTCTTTGTGGCCCTGCTGGAGTAGTGGTCGGATCAGATGACACCCAGAGGTCTCTGCCAGCCTCAACCATTCTGTCGCCCTGTGAATTTCACAGGTCATATTTTGTGCACTGTTACACTCTTCATACAGCAGCTATGCACCAGGACAAAGAACTGAAGGTATTTATTCTGTATTTATCTGTGGTGGTGTCTTTTTTTGTTGTTTTTGTGCTCCACCAACACATCCAGCTGGCAATGAAATATTGAAGAGGGGGTGCTAAGACCCAGTGCAACACAGTAGAATTCTCCCCAGGGGAGAACTGCAAGTACCGTTCATGAAAACTTGGAAGAGTTTAGAGTTACGGAGGAGCTTCAGAAAGAATCAGGGTGGCACAGATTAAAAAGTTATTGTCTATTCAGGCTTTTGAATGACAAGCAGTTTCGTTGTCTTCCGTCTTTGCTCTCATTCTGTCAGAATGAATGCACTGCACAAAGTGCTGCAGACAACATGAACAGCACAACTGTGTGGCATCAGCAGGAGCAAGCAGCTTTTGGGAGTGTGACTGCAGCTGTCTGGGACCAACTCAGCAACTTGGCAACTCCTCACAAACATGACTCAACAAGCTCCTCAGCTGAAAAACAAGGTTATGTAAATGAGGTGTGCCAGCTATGAAGGAAATTTTTGATGCAATAGTTGTCCAGTGCTAAAGACAGGTTTTTGAGGGTTATCTCCAGATTACCATCAAACAGATTGATACAGAGTCAAGTGTAGCTTTCTAAGAGGCAATCCATTACAAATAATTACTTAGATATTTTGTTGCTTAGCAACAAAACGTTCGCATCTTGTTAGCAGTAGCTTGATGATGGATTTCCTGTATTTTTCTTTCTTTGTGCACTGTTTTTATTTTAAATCTCCATTGCTTGCACACATTTGTCTTTATATTAAAAGACTTTTTATTGAGATCCCTACCACCTAAAAATTGTCAAGAGCTGCCATTACCTCAGGACTTGTCCTGTTGTCCAGGTTGTCACTGCTTAAATCTGTGCATCAGCCAACATAGGCAGAAGCTTCTTCTGTCAACTACTGTCCCCTGCTTTTAGCAAGACATACGTGGGCTGTTAGGGAGGAGAGGGGTGTTAGTGCACAGCGTGTGCACAGGCTGAGCTGTGGACTCACCAGGCTGCAATATATTATCTCTGTGCAGGCATGGCAAGTGCAGGGCATGTTAATGATCTGACCACTGCATGAAACGTGGGCATCCTAAACCTTGTTGCACACCACACTTGCTATCACTTGGGTTTGAACAAATATGCATTGCCCTTTTCTTCTGGGACACAGAGGTCTGAACCCACCAAAAGGGTATAAACATAAATCTCTCTTGCAGGACAGTGCTGTAGCAGGGTTTGAATTGAAGAACAATCTAGTCTAATCTTTTAGGAAGTAATGCTGAGAAATATTTATTTGGCGTTACCACAGCTTCCTTTTTTAAAATGAAAAACAGGCTAAAACCTAATGAAAAAATACTAAAATTTACTTCATACTATTGCCTTAGATTTCTGTAGTGGTGTTAGTTTCTCAGTTAGTTGGTAAAGCAATTTCTGGTGCATCACCTTGACAAACTGTGCTCTGAGAGTGTGTTAAAGGCAGTGAACACAGCTGCCGTTTGTGAGTACCATCAGTGCATATTAATACTGCTCTTAGTCAGTCCACCTAATTCAGGGCACTGAGGTAGGTTTTGTGTATTTATTTAATGCTGTTTTATTTGACAGTTGTGTGTGGTTTTTTTTTCCTCAAATTCATGTAGTTTTTTATTACTAATGTACTAATTGCCTATCTTGTAAAACAATATTTAAATTTATTGCTACAAAAGATACACAGCCTTTATCAGCATTTCTGAAATACAAAGGGTATGAAGACAAAAATGATCTTCCACTTCTTTTTCAGATGGAAAAATAATTCAAAATTTGTCAGAAATGGAGTTTGTGGAACTAGATTGGATCACAAGGTGGACATAACTGGCCACGCACGGGAAGCATGTTTTTTTCTTTCTGCAGATCTTCTTATTACTTACCAATCTCCTTTATAGGTGCTAGAGTTCATAGTATCTTGAAACCAGGATGCCTAAAATGAAGCAGTGAGTAGAGACATGTCAGTTTAATCCCCATCATCACTGATAGAATGACTTCACTGAGTATATGGCATCCAATCACTGCATTTGTTCTGGTGCCATAAGAAATACATTTCAAAGTTGAATTCTGCATATTTCCAGCCTGAGGAATTCAGAGACAGAAGTAGGTCACAAAGCATTCCAGCTCAGGCATGCTGTAGCTGCATGCATTTCCTGAGTATCTGCTGGCCCTGGACTCAGTAATGGAATGAAACACTTAACACCTGACAGCTTTTAAACAATTTAAAGCAGTATGAAGAGAAGGTACATTTGCTGGTGAGGATGGGACTTGTACACATCAGCAGCAAAACATCAAGACTGCAGATAACGCCTTTGGAGAGTGGTGGCAGGGATAATGGTCTTGGAAAGCTGCGTATAACTTGGTGAGGTTATTCCATTTGCTGCCACGGCAGTGGGAGGGAAGGGGCAGGGAATGAGAAATACACAACAAAACCCTAAAGCAGAAAATTCTGTCTCTGTACACACTGCCACCAGCAAGTCAGGTGTCCTTACTGAGATTCTATTTTTACTGTTAATAGTGTTTTCGGAAGAAAAATAACTAAAATTCCCCATCAAAAACTAAACAAAAAAACCCCTCAAACCCCAAAGAAAACCCACTCCCAAACAAAACAACCCAGCAACAAGAGCCCTGTACAAATATGAAATAGCAATTCAAAGTGGTTGTGATAGATTCCTGCAGTTCACCTGGGGTAAATGCAAATGCCCCAGCCCAAGAAAATGGAGATGATTTGAGGTGACACAGTTTGTATGTGACACTGTTTTACTGGAAGTGTCACATACACCTGCTTATTCAGACCTTGGATCCATGTTCAGTTTCTTCTCATTTAAGGCTACACTCCATAGTCTAAACATGCTAAAATACCTATATAATAATAGGACTAGTGAAGTTATTCAGGTGAGGGTAGATTTTCAGCTGGATGGTGGAACAGCTCTGTAGTGGACTGCAGATAAGAGAACAGGGACGTAGAGTGAAATCTTGATTTATTTAATAGTCACTGAAAGAAAGGGGGCAACATAAGAAGGGTTTTCTTCAGAATTTTTGTAAATGAGAATTCCAAAAAGATATTTTTAAGCAAAATGTAAAGGCTCGGAAAAAAAACCCCAACAACTTTCATTGTGAAAAATGCTTTATGAATTATGACTCAAGTTGGAAGTAGCAGGCAGGTCCATCCAACAGTGAATTTTCACCAGCAGAGAGAAAACGATGCTGCCTTTAATTTAATTTGACTGAAATTTAACTTCATTTACTTACCACGAAATTTCAACATGCAGAGTTCATCACACTAATGTCAGTATGTGCCACTTTTACAAGACTGTATATGCCATTTTCCCAGAGCAACTGGTGTCCCTACCCATGGCAGGGTTCCAACCTGAAACTGAATGATTTCTAAAGTCCCTTTCCTACTCAAGCCATTCTGTGGTGGTTCTGTGATTTTAAATCCATAGACTACCTTTTGGTTTTAGCAATTCCACAATCCTAAGTGTTTTCAGAAGAGGCACTACCTCATGCCCATCCTACAGAGAACTCCAACACAGCATTCTTTAAGAATCAGCAGAAGCACCACTTCTGTTCAATTCAATGGTAGAGGACTATAAAAAACATCAATAGCTTATTTAAAGAGTGTGGGATATTCTAAAAGCACTTGAGGCTTTTAGATCTCTGTTTCAATCTCTGTAAGTGCTGCACCACCAAGAGCAGCTTGAAACAGCCAACCTGACTTGTAGGGTGTTTGGAGCTAAAAGTCTGTTGGATTGTGTCACCTAGGTCCAAGCCTTGACTTGCATGAATTAACGTAGGAAGTACAGCAAATTGTTCCACTGAGATCGTGAGGAGAGTGCTGGGCACCACATTGCCAAGGTTCTATCCAAATCCCTACTAGTTGGCAAAGTGGAACTGGCAAAGTGAAACGACATGGATTTCTATCTCTCATTCCTTCTGATTGCAAAGACTGTACCTCTTAAGCACAGAGCTCAGTTTTACACCCATTCTTTGTACGTTTTAGCCTTGTAAAACTGTTGACAGCAAGCAGTGTGTAAATTCACAGCTGTGTACAGTCAGCTTCCAAGATCAAAAGAAACCATCAGTCATCAGTGTGTGACACAGAAATACAGTATTTGCACTGAATTCATAGCTTTCACTTAAGCTAGATTTTCACTTCTAAGAAGTCCAAATGATTTATGTTCTGGTTTTGGCTAGGGTAGTGAATTTTCTTTCTAGTAAATAGTATAGTACTGTGTTTTGAATTTAGTATGAGAATGTTAAAAGTGCACTGATGTTTTTGTTCCTAAAGTAGGTTTCTCATGCCCTGCCAGGAAGAGAGCTGAGGGGCACAAGAAGTTGAGGGGGGACACATAAACTGGCCAAAGGGATATTCCAGACTTTATGGCATCATGCTGAGTATATACCTGTGGAGAAAGTGGGCTGGAGGCTCATGCTCAGGGATTGCATAGCAATCAGTCAGCAAGTGGTGAGCAACTGTATTGTGAGTCACTTGTTTTATATATTCTTTATGATGATGATAATTTTTTTCCTTTTCTGTTTATTCAACTGTCTTTATCTGAATCTACGAGTTTTCTCATTTTTACTCTTCTGATTGTCTCCCCCATCCCACTGCGGGGAAGTGAGTGGCTGGGTAGTGCTTGGTTGCCAACTGTGGTTAAACAATGCCACAATCTGACAGTCAGATAAACCATCACAGCTGTTCAGCTGCTCAGTGTAGTAACAAAAAAAGGATGCCAACTCCTTTTCATCCCAATGGAATACCAAAATACTACTGCAAAAAATAATAAAAATAGGGAGTTTTCTTATAACTCATATTATGGCTTAATTTGTACATCTATTTTTGTGTTCTTCCACAGTTACTTTCAGTGTGACCGTGTGCCATCTCAGACCTTAGCAACAGTCAGGTAAGACGCACAAGCCTTTCCCTGCTAACAATGTGCTTTCTGCACAGAGGACTGTTAGAGAAAAAAAGGCAGAATTAGGCTTAGCCTAACTTAATTTGTATTTAATATAATCATCACTCAAAGTCTCCTTGTTTTTATGATCCCTACTTACTTTAAATTGCAGGTGATAGTTATAATGCTTTTAAAAATTATTATTCTTAACAAAACATTTAAATTTCTAGCAAGGCAATATCCTTTTCTCAATATAAACAGAGACTTAAGTGCATTTTTCCCCCTAAAATAACCTAAAAATCAGATACCAGTTAATCAGTCCTCAAATTAGAACTTAGTATGAAAAAGTGGTACAACTATTAGAAAACTAGGGATCTTAATAATCACCAACAATGCCCTGTTTTTAGTTTAAATACTTTTGTCAAAGTCTGAAGTGCATAGGGGAGTGTAAAATATGTATGTAAATATAAATATATATGTGTATATGTGTTGGGAATTAATCAACTTAGGTCTCTTAATCTAATCAGGGACTAAAGAATTCATTCATTACAAGAAAGAAAGACTTTGTAATTAATAGTGTCTCCTGTGCTTATGAGTCGTAATGAAATTACGACTATAAGTACAGAGGGATTATGGAATTACATTGTGTCAGAACTAGATTTTGTTTTGTGCAGTTCCTTCTAAAATGAAACAAAAGAGAACAGAGAACTCTACCGGCGAACCAGGTTTTCAAGCTTCTTTTTTCCACTTATTTATCTGAAATGTGAGTATCACTAAAATGAAAATGCATTGGTTTTTTTACAGCATTTGTTCTGATATACTGAATTACTGAAGTGTCTTAACAATGAATTCCTTCTTAAATGAAATCATATTTCTAATACAGTGGACAGACACCTAACTTTCAGTAGTAGCCAAGAAAACAATTCCACTCTGACAAGGTGCAATCAGGAGGAAATTTTATGTAACACTGCAAGTAATAAATAAATAATGCATAGCAAGACTAAATTCAGAATAAGTATACTGTGAAACAAAATACATTAGAATAATTGAAGAAAGAATTAATTACAGAGTTAGGATATAAACAGTAATGCATCTCAGGCAGAAGCAAACAACAAAATTGAAGGAAAGATAACTGTGGGCCGAGTTTGTTCAAGAGAAACAACATTTACAGGTGGGAAAATTCATCTGATCTCACAGGATGAGTTTACTTGCAGAGAACCAGCACAAGATTTATTCATGTTTGATCCCACCAAAAAGGATGGCATTAGATGTACTGTTTGTATGTATGGCTTGAGCTCTGGACAGAAGTGCATTTTACTGAGTGAACCAGCTCCCTCTACATCTTCCTGATATCCTAACTGCAATTCTACAGCCACTCAAGGAAAGGATGTTTTCACAAACAGCAAAATTGGAATAATTTCTTTAAATCTTGAAGTGGCAGAAATTCACTAATACATAAGATTGTAACTATGTGGAAATTTCCTATGAAAGGTAGTTTGCAAAACTATGCTAGCGAGGCATTCCCCAATCTTAGAGTAAGTAAACAGCGCATCTGGTAAACTGAAACTTGACAGCAGAAAATTCATCTTGGCATCACAAGTTAATTGACACCTGCATTAATTATGTTGTGAACTCTTAAAGCTCTTCTGCACCACACCAAATTCCCTTGCACTTCCAATATGTAACCAAACACAACACATAAGCAGTTAACTTACCGTTCTGACTAAAAACTCAACCTTAGCTACGTAACATTCTCTATAAACACATTTACAGATACAAACTGTTATTCTGCATATAGCAGCCTATGATGCAGGAATCTTATTTCTACATGTGATCTGAAATGAAGTGGGCATCTCTTCTGGTTAAATGTAAAAGTGCAAAGGAGATGGCTGTGGAACCAGAGAGTGAAAACACTTGGGTAATTTGGTATCAAGAAGGTCCTTGGAGTTTTAAACGTGTGGAGAGAGTCATGCTTTACATTAACTGACACTTCACTTCTGATTCACAGCTTCATCCAAATCACACATCTCATCAAGAACAAAGCTGTCGCACAGGTGGAGTCAACTCTGCAAGGCATTACAGTAGGTGTAGGAAGTCATGTTTAGGTGGAAGTCTACACATGATTATTAGTGATGCTCTTATGGCTGTTCATACTATTTGATGCAAGTTAGATGGGAAAGTAGTTTGGGAGGCATCTAGTAACTGTAGAAGAGCTCATAAGAAGAGTCCACCTAAACATTTTCCAGATCATCCCTACAATACTGACCTCATTAAGAAAGGGAGATGCTATCTCCCTCTTCAAGCCTCTTCTAGAAAACAAATAGTTGCAATACATCTTTTTACTGTAAGGATTTACTACGTTGAATTTAATATTGCTAATCTAAAAACTGTCTCTCAGAAGTTTACATATGGTTGACTTTTTTTTGGGGGGGGGGGGGGTATTTTTGATGAAGAAATATATCTTTTCCACATCCATACACTGATGTTAATACTTCTGAAGTTAGTTGATAGAATTTCCAGGATTAAGGACTTACCCGAACATAAGGTATTTAAATGCAAAGCACTAGAGGCCATTAGGCAAACAATTCACAGTTAAAAAAAAATCCAACTTTAATTTGCTTTTGCTGTGTCAAAATGGGTGAAGGTCTGAAACTTGGCATATTGGCTTAAAATTGCCTGTAATGGCTCGATCCAATGACCTCCTGTAAAGGAAACTATCCCAATCTCCTTCAACCAGCTCTAGCTGTTTCATTTTCTTTTTTGCTGGCTCAGGTGGCACTTGTCTTACTATGCACTGAGCAAATCCAGCACAGTAATGCAGCTCTAATCCTACTACCCCCAACAGGGGAGCAGGTAAGAGGTGAGCAAGTCCACTTAAAGGTCACGTATGAGCCAGGATTCATAGCCAGGAGCATGGAATGGAGAGAAAAACTTCTTTGAACAGCACATCCCATTTCTTCAATTCTAGAAAGAGTATGGATTGTTATCTTTAAGAAAGAGGAAGCTAATAGACTGTTACCTTCTTGGTAATATCAACTTCTATTAAGGGGAGTAAGGGGATGGACAGCTATGAAATACTCCCAAGTAGATATCAAATAATTCAGTTTTCAGATTATCAGACAAAGGTTCCGCAGTTTTGTGGTCTACTAGTATACTTCAAAATAAAGCCTCATTTATTTGTGCACAAGCTGTTCTCTCTCTGGTGCAGCTTATGTAATTTACTGAGGAGGAAAGGAAGGAACATTCCTAGGACAACATGACTCTCTTTGAAACTATCCCTTTTCTCTCCCTCCTCCTTTACCAAAAAAGACAGTGCAGCTGACTTCCCAAAGCCATCAAAGGTACTAGTCTATGTTGAGGAATACTGCAGCTTACTGACATTTATAGCATAAACTATACTTGAATCCTGCAGCCAAATCCTGCTTGAAACAAGGTTCCAATCTCATCATTAAAGTGTGGCAAGGCTTTCAATTTTTAAGCTGTCATGTCTGACAGAGTTGTGAGCATTATCTTTAATCTTTCAGGGTAGAATACTCTCGATAGAAAATTGCACATGAAAAATAGAAATAGATTAGTTCCCCTTTAAAGACAGCAATATTTAGTCAGAAGAGCTTTCACAGAAATTGAGCAGTAACCTTAGCTGTGGCATATTGCAAGAAACTAAAATGGAAGCACATTTAAAAGTGAACTAATTACAAATTGTGGGGAGGTCAGATCTCTGCTTTTCACATCAAGAGGACAAAGCTAGATGACGGTCTGAAATGAGCTTTATGAGTTATTTTTCAGTATAAACTGATTTTTCAGTATAAGTTTGGTATGCACTAGATATGATAAGCTAATTCAAGGACAAATAATGGTCTGAGCACGAGTCACAAAAAATTCTACCAAAACTGGTAGAAAGAAAGGCAGTGCATCCCAGAAGAACAGTAAATTGAGTCTTGGTTTCCTTAGCTCCTTGCTATTCTTTGTTTTGCCTTGACATAAATAATGTCCTCTTACCTGCTGTGGCAACTTCATACAAATGAAACCAAGGAACAAGAGGTTATCCCTAGCAGCATAAATCAAATCTGACTATCGTGACTCTAGACATCATTAACAAAATCCAAGACCAAATATACTTATTGCAATCATTTTTCATGTCCTTGATTTTATATTTCTGGGATCTGTTTTTTAGTTAAGCTTATAGAATATAACTTTATATCCCCATCATAAATCAAACATCATGGATGTCTTTAAATATTCTGAAAGGCTCTTAGTGGATACTAAGTATTTTAGATAAAGAATCAGAGAAATGTAGATCTGGAAGAGATTTCAAAAGATCACCCATCTCTGCACACAGGCAATATGAAATATACTACAGTCCATCCCTATGAGATGTTTCATAAACCTCTTCTTAAAACTTCTATAATGGAAATTTAACAACTCCCATGGGAAGCATATTTTAGTGTATCACTACCCTTATAGTTGGAAAGTTTCTCTAGCCTGTCTTTGCTACAAATATAGGTTTACTTAAGAGGATACTAAGAGAAACTTTCCAATTATAATGATCATGAAGTATCCCCAAGTCTATATCGAGAAGCCACTACAATTTTCAAAGACATTCTGGTGTTTGATACGCATACAATTAGTTATAGTTTCACATTATCTACTGATTAAAAACTGATTTCAGTCATTTTTCGTAACAGAACTGAAATCAGAATTTCTTTTCTGAGACTGAGTTTACCTTTAATTCTTTAATTGACAGGACAAATATGTAATGCCAGTTTTAAACAACTATTCTGGATTATGTCGTATATTTCTGTATTAGTTGTTAAAAGCCCAGCACAAAATAATAATTAAAAAAAAAATCACAACATTTACAATAAAAGTGGTCTTTCGTTTAAAACTCAAGGATGGAGCTCTGTATTCTACTCCAGCAGGAAGTCCTGACATGACATAATCTGTTTCTATCTCATCTTTAAAAGGACACTAATATTCATTCATATTAGAAGTTTAATGAAGATACTATATGCAAAATATTTCAAATGCTAACACGAGGAATGCTGCTTCTTAACAGGCTCTCCAGGTGATACAGGAACATGGCATGTCTCTAAGCAAATCTGACAGGAAGCAAAGAACAAAAGAGCAAGTAAGATACCACTTCTGCCAAACAGTTATTTCTGGTACTGGCTTTTATATAAATTGACTTCTGTCTGCTGATAGTGCCTTGATTGTGTTCCTAAATCAGCACATGATTTATAATGAATTAAATTGATTCATTTCAGTATCAGAAGTACAAAAGCCACAGAAGTGATACATTCTGCAACTGTGTTAAAGCTACCATAAAGGTAAATTGCTCTATTTCAGGGCTTCCTGAAATCAGGGCATTCTGACATCTCAGTTATTTAGAAAGCTATCTTTAGAACAGTCCAGCTGAGATACAACAAAACTGATATACCATTTAATTTCATTTCATGGTTTGTTCAATCATGCACAGAATGGTTAATGTTCTGTTCTCTCATGTTTCTACTTTGAAGTAATCCTTATCTAAATTCAGACTGCATTTTTAAACTATAGATCTGTTTTTTTTCAGCATTGTTCTAGCACAATCTATATTTGCATCCAAAAGGCTCAAGGCAGCAAATGTCATGTTTTGCATAAAACTCTTTTTCTGCTATGGTAACAAATTTCTTGCTGTCATGGGATTCTTGCGATATTTTTCCCTTCATAATTTTTAAAAAAATAAATTAAAAAAAAGAAAGCACAGAGAGCGCAAATAAAAGCAAAATTTCATCTTATAGTCACTATTTCACATTCTACATTATATCCCCAATCAAAAAATGTTTTGTTTTACAAATATTATTTGTATAGATACAATATTATTTCAGGCTTGCAGTCATGAGAACAATTATACTGCGTGGCTACTGGAAATACCCTGCCTTTAGCCTTGTTATGCACCTGAGATGTGTGAAACTGTCTCAATTACAAATATATTACAGAAGGCCTAGGGCCTCATCCTGCAAATGTTAAAAGCATCCTACAACAGCCATTTGCCAGTGATAAGGAAGAACAGATATTGGAGGTGCAGGATTATGCCAAATCAGGCCCTAAGTGTTAAGTGCATACAAACACATTATATGGTGACATCTCAAAGTAAAATCCTGTATTTTTATGTAATGCAGAAGTAACACACACAACTTACATATAGTAATAATTTATTCTGAAATGTTCATTTTAGTCTCTGTTGAGACATCACCCACGTCTCATTAATAAAAGAGCAGCCATCTCACCTCAAATACCAGAATATACAACAAGTTACAGCATAGCAAAAAAATTCTACCTACTTTAAGATAAAATCTAATTCAGGTAAAATAATTTTGTTCAAGGTTTTACAGTTACACAGTTGTTTTTTTGTTGGTTTTTTTTCTTTTTCAGAGCACAAAGAAAGTGTAAATTGTTACACCATAACTATCTATGCACATTATGTGACCACAGAAATGTTAATCATTACTTCATAAAATGAACCATCAGTTCCATTCATGCAGAAAAGCAGGCTAGGAAAGCTTGTTCAGCGGAAACCATATTACTGTGAATTTCACAGCCACATGATTAATTATTGGGTTAGATGAACTCACAAATACTAAACATGAGTATATTTTTTGCATAAATAATACCAATTCTTCCCTGATGTAGTTTAGTTGGTCTGTAATCTAGAAATTATTGATAAAGCAATACGAGTGCATCATTTCTATCTGTGCTATTCCATTATTTCAATGACAAGCAGTATTCAAAGGATAATGGGATGGTATGCATGTTAAACATGGGAATACATGTTAAACATACTGTACAAATACACTTGCGTTAGCAATTTTATTCCAAACCGTCAATCAGGTATTCCTGCAAAATATCACCAGTGGAGACACAGTATACTATCAAATATGGCTTCCAGAACAAGGACCATCTGACAAGAATCAAAGCTATTTACAACAAATAAAAACGACAAAAAAAAAAAATCAATCCCCATTTTTTTTTTGTTTCATTTGAAACAAAGTTTCTAAGTAGCTGCTGTATATAATACATCAGTTTTATTTTTTATTTTTGTTGCACTTAAACAGAAGTTACCAGATAAGAGCCAGAATGACGTTTAGGGCTTTGTGTTCCACTGGAGTCAGTGTTTTCAGACTTGGTGTCGCGTTTCTTGGTGCTGTTATTCACAGGTGTTGGTATCTGTGAGGGCCGAGCAGAACTATTGTCCACGCTGCTCTTCCTGCGGCTTGGGTTGTAGTTGAAAGGAGTCACCCTTGCTGCCACAGCACCGATGGGGGAGCTGTGCTTGCTCGAGCTACTGGAACTGAATGGAGTACGCTCACTTACAGTACTTTCGTTAATTTCTGGTGCAGGAATGGGATTATTCTGCAGAGGCTTTGTTTCAGTGCCTTTCTTGTCTGGACTGTCTATCTGAAAGAAAGAGTTCAGACGATTTTCTAAGCCAACGGTACGAACAGGAACACCTCCATTCCCTGGGGTTTGCTTTTCTTGAATCTCTTTAGGATCTTTACCGTTCACACTCCCTTTCTCTGAAACACTGTCAATAACAGGGGGAGTATTTCCAGTTGGGGACCTTCCAGATCGAGGGTTGTTAATTGGGCAGTCCTCTATCCTCACCCACACATCCTCTGTCTTAGAGACAGCTGGAGCCATCTGATAGATGAGGGTTTTGGAATCAGAGCCATTTGTGGCACCTGAAGAATGCTGAGGATCATTCATTATCTGAGGAATTTCATTTTCTTTTATTTTTCTCCAAGTACCTTTT
The DNA here is from genome assembly GCA_034509425.1 of Eopsaltria australis. NCBI lineage: Eukaryota > Metazoa > Chordata > Aves > Passeriformes > Petroicidae > Eopsaltria > Eopsaltria australis. The sequence continues at coordinate 158,278 of JAVTVJ010010813.1, read as the reverse complement.
GCTGGTGCTTGGCTTTCTTTACTTTGCTTGTGTCCAGGGAGAGAACCTCCATGCTGCTTTTCATCTTCACTTTTTGCCTTTTCACTGGATTCTGAAGAAGCTGACAGGATTGAGGAGGAACTCCCAGTTCTTCGCCAAGTGCTCACACGAGGCAGTGATGAGGAATGCTTACTGTGCTCGCGTTTCCACGTTCCTGATCTATTGATCAGCAGCCTAGATGGACTCTCGGAATGGGAACGAGCTATGTCATGACGCTTGGTTGGTCTCCCATCATATTCTATAGTAGGGCTCTGATTAGGGGCTAATTTTCGCCAACCACTACTCTGGACAGGTGAATGAGTAGATAAAGACATATCAGGAAGAGAAGGACTTAAAACTGGGGTCTGCAGTTGGGATCTTGTGGGTGAATCTGGCCTGGAAGGCGACAGAGATTCAAATGAAGCTGACTCTTCTAATTTCCGTCTCAGAGTCGGGCTTGGAGCTTCTTTAATAAAAGTTGACTGACGAACGAGAACAGGTCTCTCAGATCTGTCAGATTCACTTCCACTAGACTTTGTGGATGACATTCTGGATAGGTCTGTCTTTTTGTTTGATCCACCAGTGCTGAGAGTTTGGTTTAGCCCCTTTGAAGCAGATTCACTTCGTGGAATGCTACTGGTACTCTTAGGTAAGGCAGTTTGCTTTGTAAGGTTTTGCTGGCTCATCTGCCTGCCCGGTGGTGTGTATGACATTCTACCTGAACTTGAGGATTTAGTTGAGGCTGTGCTAGGAGATGATGTTCTTGGCAACTGTGACAGTTTGTTGGGAGGACTGATACCATTTCTTCCCGGGGAAATGGAGTTTCGTCCAGGAGATTGCAGAGGCCTACTTAATGGCTGCTGTTGAGGTCTAGAAGGAGTGGAGTCTCTAGATCCTGATCTAGAAGGTCCTTTACTTGATCCACTCTGGTTCAACCCTGATGGCTGCCTAGTCACTGGAGCTGGCTCAGGTTTCACTGATGATTTGGCTCCCCTTGGAGAGCTAGTCAAACTTTGGCCTTCACTGGGACTCTTGGAGTTCATGTTTTTGAGTGGGGGTCCCTTTTTGGAAACAGGACTAGTACTCGAAGAACTATTTCGAACTCCTGGAATATGGATCATTGTTCTACCACGTGAAATTGAAGGCACACTTGTCTGTTGTGGTTGCTTCAAACTTGAAACTTCTGAATTGGAGCGAGCTTTTCCTGTGATCATACTTTTATACACTTTCTTCCCTCCTTTGATTCCCCTACTTTCTGATTCTACTTTTTTAGACTCCAGTGTACTCTTCTCTCCTGGCTTAATAATTCTTGGACCTTTATTACTAGTGAAAGGTTTTTCTTCTTGGTCTGGGGTAAGATGAAATGGTGACCCTAGAGAAATACCAGATTTTAATGAAAGGATAGAGTCAGAGTCTGATGAAGCTTGTCTAGACAGTGATGCAGCAGCTGCAGCTTGATGCAAGCTACTAACTATAGAATTTGCACCTTCTTGTATAGCTTTCCAGTCAAAGTTCTCTGAATCAGGTGAAAAACCATGTTCTGAATCTGGCCTCTGTATCTCTCTCAAATCCAGTGTTAAATCTTCTGCTAGTATACCACTTGTGCTTCTGGAATTATTTTTTTCACCGTCACTCTTCATTCTTGAGGGCTTTTTCTTTTTAGGCATAGCAGAACTAATGCATTCCTGCAGAAGATCATCTTCTGAGTCAATGCTGAGAGAACTCAGAGAGCTGTTTCTAGAGAAGCACACAGGAGTATCTTCAACATGAAATGATTTAGGTGCATAACCAGAAGTCTGTGGTCTGCTGGATTCCACCGGTGGCTCGGGAGCCTCGGGACGTTTTGCAGGTTCCCCTTCTTTGTTGTTATTGTTTTCTTGATCAATATCACTAAGGGAGCTAAGAGACGAATTGCGAGAAAAACAAACAGGTGTGTTTTCAATAGCAAAATTCTGCATTTTCTCATCTGTAGCTGCTCCTCTGTCTGGAATATCTTTAGTTGACTGAGAGAAAGTTTTTGTCTGGCTTCTGCCCACCGGGTGTTTTTGACACACTTGTGTCCTATTACTTGGTTGCTGATTTGCAGACTGCTCTGCATTAGAGCAGTCTTTACTTTCCGTTTCCTTTCCTTCTTTTCCTTTTCTTAATTCTGCCTTCTCCCTTGAAAGGTCAACATCATCATCATCAAAATCTAAAGAACTCAGGGAATCATTCCTTGAAAAACAATAAGGAGTTCCCTCAATAGGTGTGTAATGATGAGGGGAATCAAATGCAAAGCTTCCTCTTACACGCTCTTCATTATTTGGCAATTTGTCATGAAAATCTCTTGAATTATTTTTAAGGTTCTGTTTCTTTGCATCTCTGTTCTCTGGATAGCCTCTTTCATTACTAGCATTGCTTTTAGGCTCTGTGCTTTTTCGCATGCGTGCTCTGTATTCATTGCTTTGGGAAACAGGCTTTACTGGTGATGTTGGCTTCTTCTTCTCACCTTCTGGTTGGTTTTTATTATTTGGAGATGAAGATGCTTGTTGAATTTGATCCATTATCTTCTTCACTCTGAAAGGTTTGTGACTTTTTCCTTTTGGCATAGCTGAGTTAATGCACTCAGCCAAAATATCACCCTCTTCTGTTTTGTCATCATCCAGGCCCAGGGGAGTCACAGCTGAGCTCTTGGCTCTCTGAGAATCATCAGTACTTCTGCCTTCTGTAGGAATGGTGTCCCGCTTTTCAAACTCTGCTGACTCTGCTCCCACACCCACATTGTCTACATTGGCAAGCTCACTTGGGGGGGATTCTATTGTCAGGTCACTCAGAGATGTAGCTGTTGAAAAATTTATTGGGGTACCCTCAACACAATATACCCGTGGCATATCATCTCCTGGTGTAAAAGTCACGTGCTTTTGTGATTGCAATCTGCTTTGTGAAGGCAAAAGTTTGTAAACTGGCAACTGGCTTGGCTTTCTGGCTACCGGAGGAGGTATTTTTGGAGCAGACGCTTGAGAAGGCTTTTTGGCTTTACGTGAAGACTTTGTTGGCATTGCAGAAATAATACATGCTTCCAGTATTTCAATATCATCATCAGAATCATCCAGAATGTCTTTTTCTGCTTCAGCTGGCTTCTCTGCTTTCTTCTCCTGGTTATCCTTTGTATCATCTGACTGTTCAGGTTCTGCTTCGTTTCCATGCTCATTTTCATGAACAGGAGGCATAATTCTTAACTCCGCATCTTTCTGTATAAATGGCTCATCAAGGCTCAGAGCACTCAGGCTAGAAGAGCAAGAAAACCCATCTGGTGTGCTTTCTGTGGCAAAATGTAGTAGTGTATCAGCATCTGGCAGTACTTGCACTCTTTGAACAGCTGCATTTACAGCTGCTTGTCTAGGACCAGGCTCTCTCTTCTCTGTAGTGGCTGCTTTTCCTTTAGGTACTTCTCTTTTTACTTGAACTCCTTGAGCAGGTGGTGGTGTTTTACTTCTGCTTGGAGGCATTGTTTGTCCAGGGCTGTCTGGAAGGTCACTGGGACTTATAATACCACTTACTATTCCACTGCAAGGCTCACTTTGAACGGAGCTAGCAATTGAACGGCTTTCAAAACTATCCAGGGAACTTACAGAAGTACATCTGCTGAACATGAGTGGTGTTTCCTGTACATAATGTTCTGGTGGACTTTTAGGAGTTTGGGCACCACTCTTTGAGGGAGATTTGGCACCTGAAGAAAATTCAACAGCTTTATGTCTAGAGGAATCAGAAGGAGATAAGCTAGAAGTCTGAAGTCTAGTGGATTTTGTTCTGATGTGTTGTGCTGTTGATGTAATTTCACTTGTTGCGCCCTCTGTAGGTAGAGTCCCACTGTTCTCCTTCAATTCTGCAATCTGCAGTGTATTATTGGCATCTGTGCCACGTGTGGATTGATCACGTCCTATTTCATCTTCAGCTGATGACAAGGATGACAAAGAGCTACATCTTGAAAAACATATTGGGGTATCTTCCACACAGTAAGTTTGTATGGTTTCCTGATTAATAGAGGGGGTCTTACAAGAGGCGTTCTTCTGTGCATGACCACTTCTGCTCTGTGCAGAGCTTGGGTGGAGCTGGTTCTGCCTCTTAGAACCAGCTGAGGGGGCTGATGTGCTCCCACTGCTTGGGGCAATATGGTCAGTTTTACTGAGTTGCACTGAAGTAGTCTTTGGAAAAGTAAAAGATGGCTTCTGAGAAGGTGCTGGAACTTCTGTTGAATATTTTAAACTATAATCAATAGGCTGATCAACATGATGTTCCTCTTCATTGTACTTTATGCTGTAATTAGTTGGTCTGTCTTCTTCTTCATGTTGTTCCTCCTCTGAGTAACGTTCACTATAGTTGGTTGGCTTATCGTCATCATAATCATCAACCTGGCACAAGGACTGGTTTACTTTCTGATTCATTCCGAGAGTTGGGCCTACTCTGTTCTGATCTGAGCCACTGGATCCTCTTGATCTAAAGGAAGAAACGCATTCCTGCTGTCCAAAAGGTGTCTGATATTTCATGTGTTTATCATCTCCACTTTCAGTGTACACAGGGTAGGTTGCATTTTGGTTCCTTGACTGTCTTTGCTCGTTTTGTTTTATTTCATCATCTATTATATGCTTAGGCCTTGCCCATCTTTCATTCTGGGAGGGACTTTGCCTTCCAGAATTTAACTGCTCATCTGAGTATTTAAGACTATAATTAATAGGAGTGTCTAGTTCTCCATCATTGTCATCCATGTGATTTGCACTATGAATCTTGTGTGCCAAGTCAGCTGGATATTGGCCATAACTACAGAATTTACTTTCATCATCTTCGGAGTAAGACTCAATGGAAGGTTTCATTTGGCCTCTTTTACCATAGCCATCACTGCTGCTGACACTATTTAAACTATCATTTGAAGCTCTTTTGTATTCCATTTTTGTATAAGGCACAGGACATGTCCTGTTTGAGTTCTCAGATTTAGGAAAGTATGTATTTGAGTGAGTATGGGCAGAGGCTGATCTCCTTTGGGCATTTCTGTCTTCTGTCAAACAGTGTATTTCAGAAGTGGAACCAGAATTTCTGTCTTCTTGTGGAATGTGCATGCTTGTTACTTCTTCCATAACTTTGGCAATCTGAGCTGCAGCAGTAGAAATCTGCATTCCTATTCTCTTAGAGGAATTCCCAGTAGTCTCTGCAGCTTGATGATAGGTATTTAAACCTACAGTTCGATCCCTTTCAACACTCCTGTCCTTCTCAGATCGAGAATTTTCCGCGCTTCCTCTACTAGAAGAGGAGGAGCCAGGCAATACCGTAGTATTTACATATGGTGAGAGCACAGTCATATTGCCAGCATTGAAGCTCTCTGACCTGCACACCCCATCGTCATGGCGGCTGGCATCCAGGACATACTCACTGTATATATTCTGTTTATGTCTCTGCTTATTGCGGTGAGATGCTTTCGGGCTTAAGTTATCAATGTTGTCAAAAGTCTCTGACAAATGCTGAGCATCTAATTCTGCTTCCAGTGCCTTTTGCTTTCTGACATGGAGAGATGGGAGGCTGGATCCTGGAGACATAATGTTGGCATCCTTGTACTTTGCTGGCCTGTTTGCCATGAGGTTCCGTAGGGCTGCGGCACTGCCCATGGCTATCATTTTGTGTTTTGAGTGAATCAGGTTTTTCAGCATGCTCACAGCTCCCATGTCCCACAGCGCCTCCTGATCCTTTGCATTTCGAGCAGAGAGATTCCACAGGGTCCCACATGCGTTACTAACTATTGTCAGACTGTGTGACTTCAAGTGTTGTAACAAGGTTTGTAAGCAGCTGTTCTCTCGCAAGATTTGCCTGGTGTTGAGTAATTGAAAACAAACATCTGTAAGTGGCATTTCAAAAGGGTAAAAGACAAAGCAAAACAGAAACCTATTATTCTAGAAATCAGTTTTGCCCTTAGGATAATTAAGAATTCTCCAGTCCAAATAACTCGTATTTCCAATAGCTTTTATCTGAACTCTAACCAAATCCTATTATAAATATGAATAGTTAGCTTATAGTACAGTTCATCATTAACAAGCAGCAGCTATTAATCTGTTTACATATTCCTGTTATGTAAGTGAAATACCCACCTTATCAAATGTATGACAAAGTAACTTTTTAATTACTAAATACATGCATTCATATTAAGGCTTGGTCATAAAAACTGTCCACTAAATATACATGTAGAACTGCTAAAAATTGTCTTAAGTGTACCTACCTATGGTCCTCATTAGTAGCAATTAGGCTAGAAACATTTCTTAGTATTCCTCCTCCACTTTCTATGATGGCTAAAGTGTTTGTTTGGCTCCGGTATGTCAGTGTGCCGACCAGAAATGCAAGAGCACCATCAACAGCACATATGTCAGCTTTGTTCCCAGTGCAGTGTGCTGACAAATTCCATAAGGCACTCAGAACGCTTTTCAGGGTGGATTCCTAGAAAAACAGCAACATGACAGGAGAAGTTTTCAGCTACTGACCCAAAGCTCTCAGAAACACATTAAGTTAGCTTCAAGGAGCTGTGTACATTCAATTCTGCTCTCTGGGGTGGTAAACTGGATGCAGGCAGCAGTGCACACATAATTTGTTCACTTTGCTCCTTCCTTCAGCAATGGATTTGGTACTGCCTGCCTCAGAGGTTTCAGAAATCCATGTTTCAATACTTGTTTGCTGCCACAAGGTAGAAAGGGCTTGAAGACCAGTTGGCAGGAGTCTCTGGGATGGAATATACTCCCATCTACACACCAAAGAAGAGGTAGATATCTACTAACTAACTAACTGAAAAGAGTTTTATTAAATGACAAAATTATAAAAAAGACTATTTTAACAGCACAGCTCATGAAACGGAAAAGCAAAAGCAGTCAACCCTCACAAATAAAATCAGATCAATACTAATTTTGAGGTGCCATTGCTCCATTGTGGTCTGCTATGTTAAATCAAACTCTTCTTCAAAGCAACTTACCTGAACCACATCAATTGTTTGACCAACTGCTTTTATCAAAAATGGTCAAACAATATTAGTGTTTTGTGCAAAATAAATGCAATCTCTTGAAAATTCAATTTAATCACTTATAGAAGATACCTTCTTAACTTCTAAAGCACATTCCATCAATGCTTTCACACTTCCAACTTCTCTTAGGGTCTTTTTACTGTTTACATCTGCTCGCCAGGACAAGTTCCTCAACACACTTGCAATGACCTGCAAAATGTGAAAGAAAAAAACCCATATTTCAAGATAGATACTTCTTACTGGGTTATCAGACTTTCCTCCCAGGCTTATCAAATGCTATGATTAATTAACAGTAGTCATGTTCAGTTACTGAAACAAAATTTGCTAACATCTGCTTTTTGTTGTATTGTCTGCTAAACTGGTCTAACATTTCAGCATCAAGTTTTTTTAAAGGTACTGGCTATTGTATGTTGGTACTTAAAACAGAGATTTGAAATCAGATTCCCTGCTTCCCACACCAGTAGGCCATTTGTAGATAGATTTTTCTTCTCTACTCTTATGTTTGTTCTGGAGTTACGTCATCTCAGGGGAGAGATTTATATAATATTTTTCTTAGTTTTTCCACTTAGAAAATAGAACACTATCACCTGCCTGTCTCTCAGATGGTATGATTGTTTTGATCTTTATAAAGCTCTCTAAAGTCTTAAAATACACTGTGCCTTTTACAATCAGAATAGCTCTCTCCAGAAGATGCCTTTGTACTTGGCAGCAGTTAGACTGAGATAGGTTGCCACAGTAGTGGGCAGCCATTACACATTAAACTCCATCCATCCATGAGCTGCTATAATGAGCATGCATATCCTTCATTAAATGAATTTGATAGAAAACTTTTAGCTATGGATGTTCCCATTGTCATAGAAGTGCATAAACTTCTCAGATTATGTGGTGAATGCTCCCTTGCTCACTCCCCCAGTACAGCACGGAGATCCAGTAGCAGGTGGAAGGATCCGGGAGCCCTGCCCTGGCTGCTCCCAGGCCACCACAGGAGCCACCAGCCCTCAGAGCCCACCTCAACACAGCCAGAGGAGCACAGGAGCCTAAAGCCAAGTGGGAACTGTGCCCTGTCCAGGCTCTTCCCAGGACTCTCCCAGGGGACCCACTGCCCCACGGCCCAGCTGTGACACCCACTTAGGGGAGTCAAAGGGAGGAGTTCCCTGCCCCTCTTGGACTGGGGATGCGGGATACTCCGTGGAATCCAGGGGAAGAGCATTCTGGAACTGTAGGACACTTACTGCAGGATGGGAGGACCCAAAGTTTTCAAAGGCAGGAAAACAGATGGATCGGGGTGATCTTTCAGACGGGGGACAGAAAGGCACAGTGACATCTCAACAACTGACTGGCTGATACAGTTGTGTGGACATGCCTTTGGAGTACAGTCAGTCCCATATTCTCACTAAATCCCATTTGTAACTTGTCCTGAGTAGAAGACTTCCTGCTCTTTGGGTGTGTATGGTGTCTAGATGCCAGTGGCTGGAGTCATCCTGGGGGTCAGAGGGCCAATGGGGCTGTGACTCCCTTTTCAAGAATATTCAATACCTCTTCTAATACCACATCACACAGTTTTATCCAATAACCTCTACTGTAATTCTAATATTTTCCTCAATTGTAACTAGCAAGCTCCTCCTGTTAAGGAGAGAATATTTCATTAACAGTGTTTTAAGAGATAAGGTCAATTTTATTAAAATTGTTCTTCTATCTGCTGTTTCACTCAGACTGCAAGGAAATGGGTTTCCTTTTAAAGAGCTGTTCCACTTTGTATCCAATAAGCATTATTTAAAGTTGATTATAATTTAATATTTAATAACTTTAACAAGTTCAACAGTTTGCTCTCTCAGTTCTGAGGATTACCCTAAGCACTTCCTAAAGACTTTATTTTCAGGCTGTTTTCCTTACACAGCAGGACCCATCAGAACAGACACTAACAGATCAAGGTCATAAAATTAGGATTGACAGCCCATGCATTATGATTTAAAAAAACAAACCACAAAAAAATCCTAGAACACGGTCCCACAGATAAGAATGTTTTACAAGAAGAATGTACTTCCTAATTAATGAAATGAGTACAAGAAAAATTTAGTATCAAAGTTAAAGCAGACAAGACAACAAAATAAATATTTTATCTCAAAAGAGCATTACCTGCTGTAAGTCTTCACTTTCAGATTTCAGCTGGGCTACGAGAGCTCTCATGCAGCCCTTCATTGAACATAATGTAGCCTGGTAGGAATCAGGAGAAAAAAAGAAAGTGAGCAGTAATAAACAGCAGGTTAGATGGCTGCTTCTGCACAATGTTTTGATATTTTAAGCAAATCATACCTAAGTTCAATGAAAATGTTGTAAATATCTTGGCAAGAATAAACACTAAAAGGTTCAGCATAGCTATCAGTTTCAATACATAAGTTGTAAAATCGTGCTAAATTTTGGTATTTTTTACAGCAGATCTGGGATGTGATCTGGACCTTTACTACCTTAGAAGCCTTCTTTACTTCATACGAGATAAAAACCCCTGTGAGCTATCAATGTGTTGTTACCTATAGCGTAGTAAGAGAACAAACCCAGAGTTCTCTGAAGCCTGTCATTTCCATTTACTCCTGAAATGTCTTCCCTCTAAGAGCAGAAAGGTAAGTCTTTTCAGTATGGAGTTATTTTAAGATCCACCAGCTGGCAAACTCTGGGGCAAAAATCTATTGGAAGTTTCTAGCCTTTGAAAGAAATATTCTTGTCAGGAATTAGGGAAATCAATTTCCTCTTAGAATGATTGAAGTAGTACCCAGTTTAATCCAGATATGCTTCAAATATTTAAGCGCAAGCTTTAGCATGGAGACGTTTAAAAACTTCATTAGACATTAACACTATTGTTAAACAACTGAAAACTTCAGAAAACTTGATCCAATTACGAATTTTAGTTCAATATTCTCTGAAAGAATAAGTCACTGTAAAATCACTGTGTGCCATACTAACCTAGTTCTCATTAAAAAAAGTTCTTGCTTTCAGTGACAAAAGTGATTTGAGAGCCAATACCATACTTGTATGATGCAACATTCAGTTTATGGTGCTCTCTGTCAGCACAAAGTGGAATGAGAGACATTTGGAACTACTGCCTTGAGTTTAAACTCAATATCCTATCCTGGAGATTTTCATCACCTTTGTTGAGAGCTGTAATTCAAACAGCTACGAACTGAAATTACTGCATGTTGACAGTTCTGCTCTCACCTTGTTTGCCACATCTCCAAAAGTCAGGTTTGTCAGAGCCATGCCAGCATACCTCCTTAGGGTAACACTATAGTGATCATTTGTGAGTCCATACATTTCACAATCCACTTGCAGCAGTTCAGCAATGGCCTGCAAACCTCCTTTGAAAAAATCCAAGTAAGAAAAAAAGTAGTATCTGTACTTTAATATTGTAAGTACAGGACATATATAGCAAGGAACAAATTGCTTTTTTATGTACAGAACAAACCTCAAACATCTGAAAACCACAATGCTCAGAAAGACATAAAAACTGTTAAAATTGCATGCATGGAGTTTACTGAGCATGGACTAAAAAAATTCAGGCTGTCAAACAGGAACTAATACAGCATGAAAAAAACCCCACTAAAACACCAACCAAAAAACCTCCCATCAGAGAAGCAGTCCCCATTTGAAGTCCAATACTTGTAAAACTGCAAATATTTCCATAATAATACTATTCTTCCAAAATTCACAAATCATGCCAGAAAAAACACTGACATAATAATTTATCCACTGGGAAATTGTGTGGTTAATTTCAACTGCTTTCATCACTTAGGGGGCAACAACTGACACAAATGAACTGTTGTTAATAGTTTAAACTCTTAGTAAAAAAAGTCATATGTGCAGTGACATGCCATGGTTTCTAGCTAGCCTCTCAAAGGAAGTCAGGGAAATATGTCTGATCTTACCAAGCTCATTCATTGCATGTCTGTGTTCTTCATCAAATGAAAGTTTCATCAAAACACACACTGCAGGACAAATCTGATGATCCACTGGAGCAGGCACTGATCCAGAAACAGGCAACAATTAGTACCTCCCAGGTGATTCTGTCTAGATCATAAGTTTTCCAGAGCAAATATAATCTCAAAAATAAATCAGCTACAGTTTTGGTCAGGTTTGTATCTTCCCAGTAATCCAGGAACACACAATTAGTTAGGAATACTACTAAAGAAAGTGTGTACTGTAAATATAATTGATGCTTGAAAACAAATCAGGGAGAATGTATGTGTTGAGTTAGAAACACGACTTGCAGTGCAAAAATATTACCTTATTACTCTTAGAAATTAATAATCTTTGTGAAACAAATCAATGTGGTCAAATATTCTAGTGGCATTAAATAATATGCTGTTTCTTTGGGTGCTATATCCTTCTGAATGGTTAATTAAACCCTTTGTTTCATAACCTAGAAGTTTTTAAGTTCATACTTTTGTGAGCTAGGTTCTGGATCATGCAGAAATGGTACTGACAGAGCTTGTGCAGAGCCCACTCCTGCTGAACTGACCTGATTTCAGCCACTCACCTGCCATGAACGCCTACAGGCTGCACTCCTGGGATGCCCTCAATTCAGAGAAGCAACTAAGCTAACTCTAAGGTTAAACCTATTTTTCTAACTGCTCCCTGAGAAAAATCCTATTAATTTACATTTCTCACGTAAAACATTATAAATAACTATTCATTTTCTATTGATAGATTGAGATTATTTAATTTGTGCTCTCTGCCCCTCTCCCAAGCGGAATCTGCTATCTCCCAAACATCTGCATGAAAAGCAACTTGGGACTGTTTATCCACAAAAATGTAAAACAGAATGAGTACATATTCAATATTATTTTACAAACTGCAGATATAAACCACTAGAATTACTATCTGGAAAGCACACCAAAGTCTAAGATTTAAATAAAAAGTTTGTGAGTAGGGTGTCATATCTGTGACACATACTATTTCCTAACAATAGAAAAAAAGAAGAAGCCACACACACATGTATATAAGAAAACTTGCAACATTCAACAAGAAGTCAGATTAAAGCTGTACTTTCTGTATAAATTCACTGTTTTCAATATATCCTCACAATGTTTTGATATGGCTTGCAGAACCTACTTGGGTTTTTGTCTTGGTCCATGCCTTGTTCATGTGCCTCCTGCCATTCCCAGCATGTCTCACAGTAAGCACGGATCTGCTCCAAGAGATGGAGCACACGGATTTCCCGTCTGCCTCGCTTATCATCGGGCTGGGAGTGGATGATGTTGTGCAGTGCTGCGCTGGCTCTGGCACGGGCCTCTTTGCTACCACGGGAGTTCCCTAACAACACAGAGTCCTTATCGTTGCCATGTAAAAGCTGGATGAGGAGAGGAAGACATCCAGACTGACGCATGGCTATGCAGCTGTCCTGGGAGCTAGACATTGCTAGCAATGTTCTTGACATGTCATCTTTATCATGAGTACCAAGCATTGATAACAATGAATACACCATTTCCACCTGCAGGTCAAATGATTTTAAAAATACAGTTACATTTTAAAGACACACATCAAAATTGAAATGAAATTTGAATGGTACATATGAGCAAAAAAAACCCTTATTTCATGGCGAAAAAACTGTGCTATTTAAAAATAATCAAATACTATTACTACTTCAGCATTCATAATCTTAATAAATTTCACTTAGTGGTTAAATGGCTGGAAGTGGGGGGAAGCTGTGTGTTACTGTGTGTAACAATAGCAAAGACTTCCAGATTTCCATCGTACAAACAGATTAAACAAACATACAATGAAAGTGTTTCATTTTGGCAAACCATAATACTTTAAAAATTAAATTTGTCTTTAAAAAACTATATTCTGTGTGAATTAATTACACTTTATTTAAAGATGTTCTTCAGTGAAAAACTATGCTATGTGGTATTAAATACAATTATTGTAGACAAAGGATAAGACTTGTTATGCAAACTTCTAGTCTACACTGTGCTGAAAAAATTCTGACATCCATGTGTTGTAAAGTTTTCCTTTAAAATACTTCAAATTAACTGGTAATTTTTTGTTATAACTTACTTTTATATGGACCAGATTATTTAGGAGAAAATGCAAAACTAAAGAGTCAAATTAATACTTTTTCAAATGTACAGGAATAAAAACAGTAAACCAAACAAATGCTTATTTAGTATACATAAAATACAGATTGTTTGTCAAATTAAATCATGCCCTGAAAATCCAGCATGACCCATTTAACTTGGAGTAACCAAAGTTTTCATCAAAAATAGCCATTTTGAGTGATTCCCTTGGTTTTTGTGTAATATTATTGTCAAGGCACTATTTGGTTTGTACTCCCACTCTTCAGTAACAGCTTTCTATCAAGAAATGCATTTGATTCTTCTAGTCAACTTTTAGTAGAATAACAAGATGTAGAGGATGATCTTAGGAACTATCAAAAAACTCCAAACTCCTAAAGCCAAGACAAACGGGAACATTCAAAGTCAATGCACAACATAAAGAAACTATCAAAGGGAATTATCAAGTAGCAGCATGTGTGCTTCTCTAGAATACAGTACTTAAGGAAGAAATGAGACAAAATTGCCTACTAATAATTAGGTATTTGCACTGGTTACCCTATCAATGAATTATTTTATTGGTGTCTTCAGTGATAATTCCAATGTGCCTGAAGATTAATAAACATATCGAGTTTAAAAAAAATGAACAGCAGCAGGCAGACTAAACAGCAAGTCTGGTAACACAGACTTCTCTAAACACTACTGGATTGCTGAGGCAATACAAATCTTAGAGTCTGTGAAACTGTATGGTCACATGGCAAAACCCATTGAAACAGGAGCCATTTTTGTGACAGTCTAGCATCCCAGTTTGGAGATCCTGTCTTCCTGGTCTGGAAAACCCCAAATGTAGCATTTAAACAAACTACTTTGATTCTTAAAGGAGAGTGAATTTAATTTGCCAGTTTCAACTGGCAGCTATAATCCCGTGTTTCTAGGATTTGGAAGGTAGATTTTTTGCCAGAGAATAAACCTGAAGAAGCTACTCAATCAGGCCTCCAAGTTGCAGCTCATGTATTATAGGAAAAACAAACAGAAAATCTATTTGTGTCTCTTGTTTACACACACTGCCCACAGTCATCTCTTTCTGTAAATGCACTCTATTTAGAATCTCTACCATTTTTCTTTCTCAGGCTTTAATATTAATATTTTCCTACCCCTGAGCACACACAGTTCTACCTGTGCCTTTGCCTGTATCCCTCCACACTCAGTCCTGCTCCTGCCTTCAGGGTTTTGCCACTAACTTTGGGGAGTTCTAAAGTTTGCATGTGAAGACTGGCAGACAGCTGATGTCACCTCCATTTAGGATGTGCATACAGGGTGGCACTGAGCTGTCTACATTGTAACACTGTTTTAAGGCCCAAATTCATTAACACAATGCAAAATTAATAGGTCCAGCTTCCAAGAGGACTGTGCTCAGCACAGCACCCACAGCATCCATACTGCTGCTGATTCCAGAGGCAGTATGAGACTCAGTGGCTCATGAATTCGCCCTTTTCTTCCCCTCTCTTTTCATGCTGCACATACATTTTTGAGTGCAGTCTTCTGTCTGCTGTCACTGTGAAGGACTTACATAATGTTTTTTGTCTGTTTAATTTCTTGGCAACTGTGTCTGTTTTGTGGATTTGGATTCTGCAAAAGTATTCGAAGAAGTGCTCTTAAAAAGGTTAATTTTCATCACTGATTATAAAGCAACATCACAAGGTTTTTAGATACTTCAGTAACTTCTAGGAATTGCTTGTTCCTTACTGTAAAAACTCTTAACTCATCATCAACAAGTTAAAAAAAAGATTTCTGTGCATATATTTTCGAAGTTGAAAAAATATACTAAAATTTTAACTTCATAAAAATTACTATGTATATGGACAAGACTGTTCAGATAATATTAGTACTATTGGCAGAAACAATGAGGTTATTGTATTAGTAAAAATGTAGCATTAGCGACCTGTGGTTTGTAATCTTCGGTTACCTTGGTACCCAGATGACTTGTCAGTCTGCGAGGAACAGAATAGTTACTACTAGAGCTCATAACACTGGCTGTCTCGTGGTCCATTCGAGCAGCAGAACCCTACAGATTTAAACAACAACTCATATAAAACAAAGTCTGAGGGAAAGAACAACATTGGCTAATTCAGTTTGAGCACTGGATGATGCAGTTGTGCCGACAGCAATGAACTGCCCAACTTTTTCTGTTAGTTCCTCTCTGCCCTGACACAGAGGTCACTGTTAAACCTTGTTTTATTACCCTCTTTGCCTGAGATTTAGTCTCAATAGAACTGTACGTTCAACTGAATGGATTTATAATTACTGTTTTCACCAAGAAGGACAAGTGGATTTTAGAACAAACTGAACAACAATTTTGATAGAGTGAAAAGAACAGCCTCCACTTTTATGTCAGATTTTGTAGTGCACTGGAATAGGCCTGTACTTCTTCAGAACACAACCAGGTATTGAAGAACCCACCACTAACAAGAGACTGATCTGGGCAATGAATAACCCTACTTGAATTTGTCTGTTTCAAAAGGAAATTATGAATGGCTGCACAGTTTTTAAGCAAAAACTGTAAAATAATGTTGACAATACTTGATGTATTTTCCTAGAATCTAGGTATGCTCCTGCCTGTATTAGCAAGACTGTATTATTAGCATCTTTGTCCTCTTTTAATAAATTTTGTGTAGTTACATTTTTCCATTTTCTGTCACTTTTTATCCACTCATACTCTTTAGTTTTTTAATTTGCTGTTGTTTTCTTTCTATCTCTGAAGTTTCCCTTACTTTGTCACTCCCTTCCCATTTCCTTTGACAAATGAAAAATATATTTGTTTAGAGAGCACTTTTAGTGTCAGTAACTGTTTTAGTGAGGTAGTCACCAGTCTTTCTTTGATCTTCTAGAAAGCTAAAATCTATTAACGGAATTATTATTTTAATTTGCAAAACATTTTCAAATTATCTATATCAATTAATATAATTTTTTTCAATAAAAATAGGTAACACACTGAAGAAAACTCCATGGAAGACACTTTGAAATAATGTCTGCTTCTTCTATGTGCTCCATAAAGAAAGAAGAATTTTGCAGTTCATACAGTTCAACATCTTAAATATGAAGTTGAATGAGACTGTAAGTACAAGGTAGGAGTAACTTAATGAAGTGTTTGTATAGACAGAAAAGAATCTAGTTACACTGGAATATTTAAACACATTAACATTATCATACTAATTTCACTCTTGCATTTCGATCTAGAAAATGTGATACATATCCCAGAAGTATTTTATGCTACAAGTGTATAACTCAAATTATTTATATTAGCACCATTTATTCCAATCTATATTTCCTATGTAAACAAGCCCTTATTTTCTCTGTTGACTACAGGGTAAAAGCCAAAATCTGAAAGCTGAGAAAGAAAATCACACTACATTTTCTCCATTATTCATTTAAATAATGTTCAGTTCTAGGAATATGGGAATGAATTCCCAGATTTTTACACCATGCAATCTCTTCATATTTCCTTAACCTCAAACTACTTTAAGAGGATTACAGGCTCAACATAATGTACATACAAAAATTATCCATTATTAAGCTCAGTATGATTTTTTCATCCAAGAAGATAAAAATGATGTAAGTTTGGGGCACTCTCTTTTAAAATTCACCATGGTGTAGATGGAAATAGCAAAATTTTCCTATTGTTTCCCCCAAACTCAGTTTAGGTAACCAATTCCTTCAGAGCCATCACGTAGCTGGGGGATGCCAGGATGCTCAGCTGAAGTGTAATTACATTTCTCACTGGCGTGTAAAGACTAATGCCAAGGAACTGATGTCAGGTGAGCAGCCATTCATCCAAGAAAATGGGAAATGACAAGGAAATGTTACATGGATCCTTCCTGTGTAGAACCTCCTCCTTCAAAATCTTTTCCTGTCTACTTCATCTTGTTTCCTCCTTTTTTACTTTACTGTCTTTCACTCATTCTATTTACCCTGCTATTTACCCTGCCAGTTGAGTATTTTCCCTGTTTTGTGACGTTTTCTTAATAAGATGGACAATCTCAACAGATTCCTTTATAGAACTTGCAAAATGAAGCTATAAACAAAATTTTACTTCAGCAGGAGAGTAGTGAGTGCAATCGAAAAGAAAAGAGAGCTGAAAGATGGTGCTGAAAAGGACGTACTTGAATAGTGAAAAATCCTGGATTCAATTGGCAGTGTTTCAATTAACACTGACTACAAAACCAATTAGAACCAAAACATTTGGTGAAAACTTTCTTTTTTTTTCCACTCCACTGAATGGTGATTGCTCTAAGTATACTGAGCTGGTTTATCAGAAATAAACGTTATGCCCAATCCATTAAACCTGCTCTGTCTGGACTTGTGCTGAAAGCAAATAATCCCCAGATGGCTGTTTTAACACAGAGAGAGTGCCCTGGCTCTATCCCCCATCAGGAGGAAAGGATATCCATGTTTTATACATTTTTACACGGCAAAGGTCAAAATTGCACAAATCCTCAACGTTAAGGCCTCAACTGAAGTATGAATAGATCTTCCATTTGCGTAAGTCTGCCAAGACATGACAATCCCTTCTTCCTTTCTTCCTTCTCTGTAAAATACATTGTCCAGGAAAAACTCCTAATTCATACTCTGAAGATGGATGATAGAGCAACAATGCATCAATTATTTAAATACATTATGCTTTCAGCCCCAAAGCAGCAGTGAACTATCTTCTTTCCAAACAATAAAGCTATCATAAGAATTAAGAGTCAGAACCTCAATAAGATATGGATGATAGAATTTAATTGCAAATGATGATCAAATGTATTTCAAAAGCAAAATTATGGGCTGTGCTTAATGTTTAATCAAGTGAAATATTCCAGCCAAACCACAATTCTTTCTGATAAATCTTCCACAAGACACTTTTGGAAATATTTAAATAATTCTACTTCCCTGGAGTAACAAAAATATCCTGTATATGAATTCAGCTATTAAATCTGTAATGTGAAGTTTTAAAAACCCAAATTACTAGTGGGAATGTCTAAGCTGTGGTTCGAAATCATGAAGGGAATAATCATGGTAAATAAATGAAAGTATTTTTAGCCAAAGGGAGAAGCAATAAATATTGATAAATATTGGTTTTAGAAGACAAGTAAAGAATTTATTGTATACCTCAAAGTACCCCACTAACATATTTCAGTAATAAAAGGAGAAACAGCAATGAAAGATCATTTAGAAGCATTTAAATAAACCTTCAGCCAACTTTCAGGACATTACTTCATTGATACTTCAGTTTCAAAGCTTTAGATAATACAGTATTAAAGAAACGTTAGTGATAAACCTGTGATTTACTTCTCTTTTTAAAAATCACTGATACCTTTAGCTGTAATTTCTAAGATGAAAATTTGAACAATTTTCAGTAATTAAATAACAGTTCTTATATTACAATTCACCTACAATGAAATACGTTTTCTGCAGTCCTTGTTGCTATCTCCTTCACACCATTAGGCTCATTAATCATTTAAACAAAAGAAAAATGCTCCCTGCATTATTGAATATTTATACTTCCCTTTATTAAAACAGTTCCTTCCAGTAAATACAAGAAATTTCCCAGATATAGATGGAAAGAAGAAAACCATACATTTTTTAAATGAGTAGGCATGCAACACCAAAAGGTAAAATACCAGCATGTTAGCATCACACATTTCAAATATTTAATTATATTAAAACAAGCAAAACACTCTATTTACCTGACCAGTACTGCTGGTTGCCACGCTGATTTCTGCTGCTCCTTGACCTTCATTCTGCCTCTCTGTATCATGGGAACCTGCCTCATGCTTGCTTTGAGATGCTCTCTGTTAATACAAGAGTTTGTGACATTACAAACAGAAATGAGGTACAATTTACCATTCAAAGCTCTCTTGGCTGTGATACTGTATCCTCAGGAAGCCACTGAGCAGCACTTTGCATTTCACAACCCTGAGCCTCAAACATTAACAGCCGAGACCGAGCGCCTTCAGAAAACTGAGAGATGAAAGAGCAGCATTTCCTCTGAGGATTACAACCCTGCAAGACAAAGGATCTGCTGTGACACACAGCAGCACCATTTTCCACCAGCTGTGCTCACATCCGTATCAGAAATGTAACCGAATTGGAGCAAACAACTGTCTGCTCTGCCCTGCTCAGCCACGTGATCCTGCTTTTACTGGGGACCACGGCCAGCACTGCTCAATTAAGCTTTGCCTTCAAAGATGAATAATTTCTGCTTCAACAGAAGGATAACTGTACTATAAGAATCCTTCTAAATGTCAAGGAAAAACAGTGCAGGAATTACCACTTCGACAGAAAAGAAATTTATATAGCCTGATACTGATCAATCTAAAATTTTGTCAAAATAAATTTAACTGATGTGGCAAGCTGGTACAGACAGGTTTCAGATCCTTCAGGAAAATAGATTTTTATACATCTACAAAAAAATTAAATTGGCCTCCCTGCTGCTGATAAACATTTAAATGAACAGTTACGAAATACGTGAAGTATCAAACATCATCTATTAATGTGCTTAAAACATTTCAGATTTTCAGAAAAACATGAGTAATCCATGGAAATGGCTGAAGTACGGAGTTGAAAGCAAGATTATTTTCTAAGTATTGTTTTTGTTGCCAAGCTTCATTTTGCAGACTGAGAGGCTACTGCCTAACAGACAACACAATCTCAATTAATTTATTTAGCCACTTGTGGTATACGTCATGCAGTTTCTATGTGGCTCTGCGAAGTTCCTGAGCTGCACAGCCTAGGATAGCACAGTCTGCCTCATCTTGCTTTACAGATATTTATCTCTGACTTTCAGCAATACCTCTCTGCAATGTACACACCCTGAAACATCTTTGGATACTCAGTGATTAAATTTCATACAGTATCACTGGAATAAATAACTCTGTTTTGTTCATCTAAGACAGAAGAGTCTCACTTAACATTGAGCAGAATTTCAGAAACCGGTAGTCAACATGTGAAGTGATACTTTAGTGATAAACTAAAAAGTGTAACTTATAATTTAACTAAAGGAATAAGGTATGTCAAAAATGTAGGATATTACACAAACTAGTAATATGAGAAGGTTGGAAACAACTACAGGTAACGGATTCCTTGACATTATACCTTCACTTAGGGAAAATGAGTAAGCCACTAAGTAAATCTCAAAATATTTTAGGAAACGCAGTGTTACTACTCTTTTAAATGATCTATAATTTTTCACCCTCTCTGTCACTGTGTGTGAAATGAAACTGCTATTGAAGCTCATACAGTAACTAAAGAAACTTTGGCTCCCAGTACAAGAGAGGGGTATCCAGTCAAGATCAGGCCTTGCTGTACGTGTGGTGAATTCAGTATAATGCTGAATCCCTGCCTCTCAACACATTCTATCTTGAATAAAATGTAATTACGACTTTGACAAAATCCAAGCCTCCAGTGTAACTCAAGACAGAACTTTCCAGTCACTCACTAAGTGACGTTTTGAATCCCACAGAGAAAACAATACTGAAGACGCCTAGAGGTGAAAATCGGAACAGCTCCTTAGCAGGGCTCTGACCCACTGCGTCACCTGAGGGGGAATAATGCTCCTCCTTCAAAAACACGCCTGGGGCTGGCGCAGGCTGGTGATGATAGTGTGTATCTATTAAACAGTCCCGCTGCATCCAGAGCACAGACACAGAGATATTTCATTCTCTGACAAGAAAAGTATCTGCTCTCCTTTGACACTCTCTGCTCCTATTAACATATATTTGTTTGCTACATGCTATTTGTGAATGAAGTGCCTTCTCATTCCCCCTAAGCACTCCCAAGAACATGCCAACACAAAAAGTAGTCAATGCACAAATTAATTTGTGAGGCAGTGTTTAACAGTTACTAGCAGGATTTATCTAATTTGAAATGCAGAACATGCTCACAATGTGCAAACTCATTACTGTCACATGAGTTATCAGCTGGACTTGAACATCAAATCTGTGAGTTCTCAGTGAAGACTTCCTATCACTTCAGCAACTGAAGTAATTTGAAGTGAGCTGTCTTCTTCATGCAGACTGACACACAGGAGTTAATAACAACACAGGCAGCAGATAGCAGGTTACTGGTTGAAAACTAAGTATTTATATAAATATTCATTATATATACACATGATTAATTTAAACACATTTATTTATTATATATGAAAATAGCATGTATCCACACACATGGATAATGTAAATATATTTTTGTATAGATATAGTATTACTGTAAATAAATTAATATTCATCTGACAAACTGCAGATTAATGGTTAGAAAGGCAATATAACCACTGAAAAGTATGTCCTCTCTTTATGATGCCTTTCAACACTGAACACAGGACCTGTGGAAGAAAATAGAGAAGCTACCAACCACATCAGCAAAGAACCAGAGCATGAGAACAGCAGCAGGCTCTGTAAACCCTACACAAGGCACAGCTGCCAGAGAAGGGCACTCAGGTCCCCTGGGTTAAACTCCAACACCTGTTTTGAGGCATGACTTTTGAGAAGGCCTAAGCTGGGTTGGTAACCTCTGTCATTGCTGAATTCTGTAACCAGACCATGAAAGTCAGTTTGACAGAGTTCACTTGTTTGCTCTTGCAGCAAAATGGTGGGAGACTGCACATGCTAATTACAGGGGCATGGAGCTGCTCCTTCCATCGCATTTGCCACAATTTTCTAAGTGCTTCTGAAATCAGCAATAACTATCATTACCAATTATTAATTTCCATGTATTTATTAGTAAAAAATTATAAACTCTAGCTAGCATAGTAGACCTTGACTATTTCTGCAAAGAAAGCCAATTACAAATAATTTTCCTAATACTTGGTCAACCTGAGTTGCCAAAGCAGACACATATTCATTAGGAATTCCCATTATTGCATATTAAACACAATATGCATACACGTATAAGTAAGACATATATACGAAAATGGTAAA
This sequence comes from Eopsaltria australis, assembly GCA_034509425.1. Classification (NCBI taxonomy): domain Eukaryota; kingdom Metazoa; phylum Chordata; class Aves; order Passeriformes; family Petroicidae; genus Eopsaltria; species Eopsaltria australis. The sequence goes on along the minus strand of JAVTVJ010010813.1, from coordinate 136,232 downwards.
TGCAACAAATGAAACAGGAAGAAATAACTTTGCTATAGTTGATTCAAAGACAAAAGGAAGTCTCATGAGTCAAATCCTTGAGAATGCTCCATCACGGTTTCAAACTTGCTGAGCATAATCTCATGAAGAAAAAAAATCCTTTGCATTTTATTTACAGCAATACTGTCTAATGGAAGTACTTCACATATTTCAAGTTACAAAAATTATGAAAGAATGGCCTGTACCATTATTACCAGAAATTTCCTTTTTCCTTTTGAATAATTTCATATTGTACTCAACAGCCATTCTTTCTGGACAGGTCTAACGCTACAGGTAGATGAAAATACCACCACTTGCAGGCAAATTACTTCAGTTTTTCCAGAATTATTCACGAGACTTAGCAATTTGCCAAACTTAAAAAATGTGATAAAATGTGTGAGAATTTTCTCTGCTCATTGATTTTCAAAAGCTGATTTTATGTTGCAGCATTATATTTGGTCTTATTTTTCAAGATATATTGCACTTGGATTCCACATTGACTGGCATCACCACAAGGCCTATTGTATAAGCAGACAAGCTGTGATATTTGTTAATGTTGTTACCAGATTTTCATAACTTTTCATAACATTTTTTCTGTAGTTGCATCTCAATGCTGATTGAGTCCCTGAACTCAAGTAAGTTCAAAATACTGCTTTTTTTTTTTCCTACCGGAGTAAAAGATAAACACTCTGGGGACAGGATCTATCTGACTATATGGGCAAAAGTATCTGTTGGGAGGCTGTGAGAGCTTTATACCAGCAGTGACAGGGGGCAGAGGGTAGGGCTGGCAACGCAGGAGCTCTGGCTGGTGGGAACACAAGGGCAATGCACACAGCTGAGATAAGAGGAACGTCCTTGAGCACAGGCACGCAAGGAAGAACAATGTGCACCAGAACTGCCCTACTGGGAATGCTCCCAAGCCTGTACTGGGCAATGGGCACGTCCCTGTACTGCTGCTCTGGGAGCAAGGAGGAGATGAAGGCACGGGGATGTGGACTGAGAACTGCTGGAATAGCTGGGAATCAGGGGTTTGCAATCAGTAGCACAAAGTACAGCTGGAGGCAAGCCAGAGTTAATACTGAGACCAATACAGTCCAACATCTGCACACTGGGACACAGTGCACTCTCCCCAGGTTAGAGAAGGTGATACAGCACAGGGTTCAGCTGCCTTCCAGAGGGACCTGGACAGGTGGGAGGAATGAACTGAGGGGAAGCTCATGCTGTTCAGGAAAAGGAGTGCAAAGTCCTGCACTTGTGAGGGAACAACCCCAGGCACCAGCATAGACTGGAGCTGTCCAGCTGGGAAGTACCTAGAGGGCCATGCTTTCAAAGGCTCTTGTGGCAAAATGTCCAACAGTGTCCTGTGCTGCAGTGAGGGACATATTGCCAGCAGGGCCAGGGAGGTCACCCTTCCTCTCTACTCAGCATCCAAAGTCCTGTTCAGGCCTGCCCAGCATGATAAAGTTGGATTTATGATGGATTCACAGAAACAAATCCTATGCAGGCTACAGCAGTCCTTAAGGGCCCTGAGCATCTCTCACACACACAGGGACTGAGAGAACTGAGAGTGTTCAGCTGGAGAAAGAGAAGGCTCAGGGATATCTTGTCAATATCTATAAACACTTGGACTGACTCATGTCAATAGACCAGGCAACTTTAATTTCACACACTACTGTCTGCATCACTTATAAGAATTGATTTTCCCTCAAATCCTGGAACTATGGAGCCAGTATTTTAGAAAATGCAAAAATATACATCCTTTAGTGATCCAAATGATGCTCTGAGCTTTTCCTGCAGTTATTTTGGGTGAAGACAAGTCATAAAATATTCATGTCAAACACACAATTTAATTTACCAGTACAAGGAATGGAGCTGACATTCTAAGTGAATTTCAACTGCAAGAGCAGTTTTTGCTAATGGCAATTACTGCTATGGACTTTGTAATTTGCAGGAAACATCCTGCATTTCTTAATATAGAACCCTGTACTTAAAAACTAAAAATATACCAGACTCCTATAATGAAATCTGACAGAAGCTCTATTCATCCTTTTTTTACATCTTATCTCTTTCAAAAGACAAGCAAACCATGAAAGTACTTATCAGAGATTCATAATTAGAAAGGCATGTACAACTGATTGTTTTAATTATTTCTAAAACCAAGACTCAGCCATTTTAAGCACATTGCACATTGACATTTTTACTGAAATTTCAAGCTAAACTTTTAACTTACATATGATTATTGATTAAAGCTCCACAGTAGTATGAGGACTAGTCTATGTATTCCATGCTCAGTTCATTGGGAACAGAGCAAGTAACAGCCTAAGAACATTGACTATCTGATTAATTGGGACATCAACAGCCGGTGGGAATAATCCTGCCTACGACTTTATTCAAATATTTTGGGTTTTTTTAGAGAAAATACACATACCACAATAAAAAAGGCAAGTTATTGCTCACTAACCTCTGCTTCAGCTGCTTGTGACTGCAGGAGCTGTCGTATACGAAGAATGTCCTTCTCTATTTGTTGAATTCTGGCCACCCTTGCCTGAAATGAATGGATTTTCACATTTGATTTTGTTCAAAAACTCTTTTTACTTATGTACAGAGTAACAGTATGAAGAGTTCTTGGCAAATACTGCTGACTACAAAACAAACCTACTTCAGCAGGTACATGCAGCAGGTACTACATGCAGTAATTCAAGTGTTCTTCATAATGAAAGGAACGATTGCAAGCATTCAAAACACAAGTGAGTAGTTGGGGTTATAGTAACACTGAATACTCATTTGTATATAATAGGTCATCACACAGCACACACTTAGGTATTAAAAAATGCTCCCCTTAACTTGCACAATACTCCTGTTTCTGAAAGTGACAGTTTTTGCAGATCTTTAGCAAATTATTTCATTTTTCTCTCAAACATCCGAATTTTACTTGCCTTACAGAGATCTGAGAGATATTTTTTTTTGCAGTGTGTCTTGAAAGTACGAGACCCTGACAGATTTCTATTATATTCAGTTGCTATATTGATTTGGGAATTTTGCTTATGCCCAACCTCCGAAATTTTCAGTCTCAAGGAATTTAACAGGCTAAGTATAAAAAAATCCACATACTGCTTTTTAAGTTTATCTGTGATTTTACAGACATCTCTGAATCAGCCTTTTACAGGCATATTGCTACTCATTTCCCACTGCAACCATTCTGTGGTTAGAAAAGGAAATGTTAAGAGACTCCAAATGCAACAGGATACATGTACTCCACATAAATTGTATAGTGAAGCATAGGATGCATTATCAGTCTGTGAAACAGTAAGTGCATGAACTTGATAATTTAATAAATTAACATTATTTGACTTGAAATGTGGGCAGAAGTCCAAATTGATTAAACAGTAATTTTTTTGTGCCATGGATAGATTAATAAAATGGACACGTTGAAAAAAGTTCTGATGCCTTTACTTGATTAACATTTACAGTGCTATACTAGAAAAGCAATCTAGTGGACACTGCAAAGGCCAGCATTATAACCAACCTTACTTGACATGTTTATAATAATCTGAAAATGGAAATAAGATGAACTTTCAAAAGGTGCTAATGCCAGAAGATGCACATACAATAGAAACACAATGCTATATAGAAAATTTAGAAATACAAAAGAAAACATAACCACAAAATATGAATTACTGAAACACACATCAGAAGCAGCTGTGGGAAAAGCACCATAAGCATCAACATTTAGTAGAGCTGGAAAGTTACAACTTTAAGCTATAAATTTGATTTTGTAAAGCAAATTATAGGAAAACACATAAAAGCTTCAGCACAGAGGCAAACAGATAATTTATTCCACTCTTTGTCCTGGTTCAAGAAATTTTTAAGTATTACAAAGATAATAAAAATTATTTCTGGGAATATCTACGCATTGGTGACATGATGCACAACTGACAAAATATGTCTCTCATTGTCCTTAAGACTTAGTTGAATTTTTATAGAGTTATAGAATAGTCTGGGTTGGAAGGGACCTTGAAAGGTCCCAAACTCCCTGCCAAAGGCAGGGACATCTTTGAGTAAATCAGGTTGCTGGAAGCCCCGTCTGACCTTGAATGTTTCCAAGGATGGGACCCCTGCTGCCTCTTGGCAACCTCTTCCAGAGTTCCATCACTCCCACTGTAGAACATTTCTTTCTTGTACCTAATCTGAATCAACTCTTCATGAATTTAAAGCCATTACCTATTCTCCTATCACTATTCCCTGCTAAAAAGTTTCTTACAGGTGCCCTTTAAGCACTCAAAAGACTCAGGTCCCCCGAAAATTTCCCATAAATTGAGTTTCTTTCTCTGTAACCAGCAATTTATCCAATAAAGGGCATCAAGAAAATCTGAGTATCTTTATATATGCACCTAAAAACAGGAAAAAAATTTTGTGCAGATGAAAACAATTAAATACTGCATGATTTGCCAAGTATTACTGACTGAGTCCTCCAAAGGGACAGGAATTCTATCTGCCCTTTCCAATTTAATCCAGAGATTTAAACATCAGATCATTCTCCTAATTAATTTTTTCTATTACAGGGAGACTGGAGAGTTCCACTAACCTGGAGCATACTTTGTGCCAAATACTATAGAAGCAGAAAAAAGGAATGCATTTCTTGCCACAAAGGGGTGGAGCCTAGTGGCAAATGGGCAACTGAGGTACATAATGGAACAAGCATCAGAAATGTTTTTCACTTTAGAACCCACTTAAGAAATATCACCTTTGATTTCTATTTGTTCTTAATACATTCCCATTTATTGTTGTATTTACTTGTAACTGTTATTAACATAAAACAGTTGTATGAAGTAACTTTACATTTGAGGTTACACATTATTTGGCTTTCACTGCCCCAGTAAAGCGTCTAACAAAACAAAAACAAAATTCCTTCACATTCACAGTGACAGAAAAATAATCACTATATTGAAAGCAAAAATAAGGAATAACATTTTGTTTTAAAAATGTAGTCTGGCTTTTTTGCTTGGTTGAGTTTTTTTCCAAAATAAACATATATAAAAGACAAACATATTAATGGCCTGGTACATATACAAGATCACTGTATAAATACAAAAGTGCTGAAATGTATATATGTGAGGCACCAGGATCTAAATTTTCTTGTATCTTTAATAGTCTGCTGTTTTAGCAAACTTTTAGAGATCTTGGGATAAATTCTTATAAGAATGGTAATTTCATGTAAGATCTTAAGAAACTCCTAACCTGAAAAGATTAGATCCTTTTTGTTCTGACTTGAAGGAAAAATAAATTCTACGTGAACATGAATTCAGTCTTAGAACTGAAGTATTTTTAAAATATATCTTACAGAAATTAAGTTTGCTTCTACTTATTACTAAATGTACTGGCTACAACCTTTGAACAGTAAAAATAAAAGATGGCTAAGAATGCTTTATTGCTTTTTTTCAAATAAGCACTACTATGTGAAATTACCAGCTTCAGAGAACAGTTACAAGTTTACAAGATAGTGTACATCATTAAACTAGCTGAAATAAATTGCCAACAGTCTTCTTATCCATCTTTCTGAACAACTGCTGGGCGCGTGCTTGTGAACAATCTTCATGGAAGACATCAATAGTGAGTTGCTTCAGAAGGAAACAAAGCCCAATTATGCCAGACAAAAAATGGGAGAAAGCCATTGTTTCAATGTCCATGAGAAAGGGCAGCTACAGGAAAGTGCAACGGCTACTTGGGCAACTGCAGGTTACCAGCTCTATCACAGAATAATCTTTGGGACTCTTAATTCAGAGATGTCTGCAATGCCAGCCTTTTTGTAGCTGAAATGTTCCCTCCCTTCAGCCTACATTTTGCATAGTATTGGGTATCCCAATCAGTCTGGGTGGAAAGAAAATACTGAGCAGAAAGAAAGTGATAAAACTACCAAGTTGCATATCCTTGGCCAAATACAAATGTTTCATTTTGCACATTTAAACATCACAGTGAAATAATGCAGAAATTGCTCTTACGAGCTTCTACACATTTTTGGCACTGGTCCTTGGCAGAATGAAACCAAGGGGAATTACCAGTTAAATTCACAAGAAGTACATGCAGAAGTATTTACTTTGAATTCAATTATCTTTATATAATCACAATAGGCACTGCAATTTCTGCAAGTATGTAAGTGTTACACAGATACAGAATGAGAGAGTGAAACAGCTGTGACAAACCCCATGTCAAACATTAATTCAAAACCCCATAAAATGTTTCAACATCATCTTGGCAGCATTTTTCCCCCTACCAAATTTAGAACCCCCCCCGCCAACAATCAGGGAAGAAGCAGATTCAGAGTCAGATTGATTACTTCAATATAGCAATATAACTACAGCCAGACTGTGTGTTTCAATAATTTCTTTTGATCCTTGCCTGAGTACATTTAGAATGTTACCAGCAGCCTAGCCTGTCTATTTAGCTTAATTCACCTTCCTCCAGCTTAAGCCTTTTAACAGCAGTAGAACGTTCCCAGGAGTTTTGCTGTGCAGGACCTTCACCGGGGACAGGCTGACGCAAAGTGCACAGCTGAATTCGTGGAGGGCATCACCCCTGCTGATAAACCTCAATAACAGCCCTACAGCTCCCAGATCAGAGCCAGTGACTCCCCAAGCAGACTGAATTCGGGCCTGTCTGAGAACATCAGCACAGACAAATCCCTGCACACATAACCCGACAGCTGCAGGGTATCTGTTTGGCTAAGTATTTTTAACTGTAGGAATTTTCTGAAAAGTCCTACTAGATTACTCAGTTTGAAATTTAAAGCAGCTATGCTGATTACCTCTGGAAATCAGAACAGCTGCTTTAACTTAATGTAAAACCAAATTAGAAATGTTTCTCATGTAGCAAAATTTTGTGTTGAGTCAACCTAGCGAGGGAGATTGAGCCTAAAAAGACTTTGTATTGAAAATACTGATTATTTTCATATTCACCACAAAACCCCCAAATCTTACTCAGTTGGTTATTTAGTATGTCTAGAAATAAATGGTAATAAATAATTCAAATTGTTACTTTCCTACTATGGGGGATTGTTTTTTATAATCAGCAACTAACTGATTATTTAATTTATGGTTTCCACATGATTACATTCTGATTTATACTTCCAAATGGGTGTGTCATGTGGTTAGATATGTACATATCCTCATCACGAATGCAAAACAACTCCTGGTGAGAGCAAACAACTTCCAGATATGTATGTGAATTACTTTTTACTTGAATGCCATGTGTGAAAAGATTATTCCCTGATACATGTTTTCTGGCTAAGGAAACTTAAGAACAGTAGTTGGATTTTATTCTAAACTTAAAAGCATGAAGAAAACTCAGTAAAGATATGCAAAATAAAGCAGTTGCAAATACATGGGTATTTTGAAGCTAAAATGGAAGCAAACTGTAAGGAAATTATCATTAAAAAAATTTCTCTTGAATGAATCGTCTGCATCTGCTGAATCAAAAGACTTATTTACAACAGGCAGATGAGGGTACTTTCTGCTTTTTTCCTATGTCCTGATTCCAATTTTATTTGAAAGGCTAACTAAGTGCTGTGTTTACACACAGTTTAAAGATACAATTATAAATAATTTAATAAAAAAGCAGGAAAACCTTTTCCCTTGCTTCAAACCATGAAAGATAAACTCTACCTGTGCTCGCTTCTCCATGTCCTGGCAAGTGCCCAGTTGTTCCTCCATTGCAGCTCTGATTTGCCTGGCCTCGTACTCCAGCTGCCTTCTGGTCATATCTGTTTGCAAGGAGAACTGAAACCAGAGCACAGGGAAGGGATTTTAGCAAACAGCACTTATGTAAACAACGTATTTCTCAGAACAAAAAGCAGAACAATTACTTTCCTACAACAAACTTCATGAACAAACAAAACATAGTAATACATTCTTAAGACATGACTGCATTGTGAAAAACAAGAACACAATGATGTTCAATCAGCAGACTACACCTCAGTTTTGTCAAATGACTAAATATAATAAACAAGCATTGAGAAAGTAGCATTCCTTAGAGGAACATCTGTTTGCTACCAGCAAAATTGGGATGTGTGCCATCTGAATAGACACTGTCAAAAATATTCGTAAGTATTAAGCTACTGCACATAGTGATGGTATTCTACTGCTGCTATCTACCTTATTTCTAACTACCCTGTGAAAAGAGCACAAGTGTTAAATCCAGGAGGCAGCGACATAGCCTAAGGGAAGACTTTTGAACTAAAAGAATTTTTGAGGCAGGAGCAAAGCTCTTCAGTGGCTTTGGACAATTACTCAGTCTGTAAATAAATGAGTCTCCAAGAGCAGTCCTTCCAGAAGACTTCACCAAGGTCAATTCAGAAAGTCAAAACAAGACAATCATCTGCAAGCACCAAATGCAATCTGTCATTTTGCTGTGTCTGAACTAAGTAGTAATGGATATAAATTGCCACAAAAGGCCTTTAGTGTAGATTTTAAGTAATGCGTTCTAATCCTAAGAGCAGCTAAGTGAATTCATTATCTATGGAACAGGGGAGACAACCTTAAAACCTATGACAGAGACACAGATACAGCTGATAGTGTTTGAGAATGGGCTGCACTTCCTCAAAATCTTTTTCAGGCCTTCTGCCTTGGTTCTGGTGCTCTGCTAAGCTCAGCCATGACTCAGTGTTACTTCTGCCCACTGAAGAAGTATTTCTGTTGTCTGTTTCCATTTCCAGAAGGCTGACTGATCCTTCATCAGGTGTGACTCTCTCTACCACACCTTCCCAACCCTACGTGTGAAAGAATGCAGTGCAAATACATCCAAGTTGCTGGAATCTAACAGGAAATCCTGCATTATGTGGGATACCAGACATCTTCATTATCCTAGATAACTGACTATAAATAGTTTAGAGGTGCCAAGGTAAAAGCTTACAGCAACACCTGCATAAGCTACAGAATCACTTTACTAGTTGTTATGAAATAACAGCTCTTGTGTACATTGTTTTATGCTAGTATTACTCTCAAAACTAGAAAAATCCACTGAACAAAAGAATGGGGAACAGAGCTAAGGAAATGTGCTGACATGCAATTAATTTGACTTCTCAAATTAATTGCACAATGACTTCCCAATGCTCCTCTGTTTACACTGACATTTATATTGATATGAATGAACTTTAATGTGCAAAATTCTATGTGAAAAAAACACATTATTTAGGCTAAGTTATCATTACATACTGTATGAAAAAAAAATTCGCACTAAGGTGATAATAGAGAATGCGACCAAATTAATAAAATACACAGCATCTAAACAGAGACTGTAGCACCAGACACCTCATCAAGCACTCAGAAGGTACTTACATTTTCAGTAAGGGGGAGACTATCAATCCTTTTAGTCAGGTTCTGAAGCTGGGCATAATACCAGTCCTTTTCTTTCTCTTCCTTCTCAAGCTCCGCAAGCAACAGAGATCTATTAAAAGCAGAAGGAGGAAGTGTCTCACCATTAACACCTCATTTCCATCTGCAGGTTCCAAGAGGGCACTAAGGAGACATTTGAGTTCAGTTTCCTGGCCCTGGCTAAACAACCTATCCTCTCCTTCGTGCTAAGCATATCAGGTCCTCATCTGTGAGACAGAAGAATATATGTATTTCTCTAAAAAACCCACTTCAAAATCTAAAGTAAGAGACCCTTGTGAAAGAAAACCCAGTTATAAGTCGCATGTTAACTTGTACCCTGCTTCTTTCAAAAATATACTTTGTATAGTGCAAAAAGCATTTAAGAAAAGGTCTGTCCCATTACTGAATTGAGAATCTTCTACACCTTTGCACTGTCCTTTTACTCATTTTGTCACCCATAGCAAAACTATACGTAAAGCACACAAAGTATGAGACATTTCTATGAGTGTCTAAAATACTTTAAAACAGTATTTTCTACCAAATGTTACAGAAAAGATGCATTTGCAGCAGTTAAAAACATTTCAAATGGGTGTCCATAGCACACTGCATACCCGAGTAATAAATGAGAAAGACAAAATGAATAATATATATAGACTACCAAAGAAAAAATCTATTAGAAATTTTATGTACTATTTTATCAATTCTTCATGAACTGAATTTTATATAATTCTAAATCTTATCAATATAGTGAAATAATGCTTATGGCTACAATATTCCCCAAATATGTATTAAAATTTTCAAGCAAAATCTGCCTAGTAGGAATAAACAGAAAAGCCACTCTTCTTTTCTTTTCAAATACAACTTATTATTTTCTTCATAATATTTTAAGTATTGTTCGTCCTTCTGATGTTTTAATATTGCTCATTAACAAAAACAACACCTAGACAAAAGACTGAAAGCTGCATACAAGTTAGTCCAGTATTATTTCCCATCCCTTAACTTTTGCATCCCTCTCTGGCTGTGGCCTTTCTGAGCAAGAGCATATGAACCTTCATAAAGCACACAAACACATTATGGATAATTAGTGTAAGTCATTGAGGAACAATTACACAGCATACAACAAAAGTACAGACTTCCTCTGACTATTTTGATAATGCATCCCAGTCGTTATTTGAGAAGGTAATCCATCTTCCACACAAAACAAAGAAGAATTTTAAAATTTGTATTTTAAAGGATCTGTTTTACTTATTTCCTGCTTTAAAAATGTTTCAAGCTAATTTGGATGATATAACATTTATTCCATATCCAATATGAGTGACTTGGCCTGTATGCAACTGGGAAATTAAAAGAGAAGATCCCTCCCTTCAACATGAGACTGGAAAACTACACACATCTAAGAGTGCTAAATGTTAGTAAACATGGACAAAATGACATAAATTTCCATATTTGATCCAACAGCCATGTTGAAGCACATTTGTTTTAAGGATGCCAAGGCTACACATTAACTCATTTACTGGGCAGTTTTAACATCAGGCAGGTTTACAATAAAAATGATTGAAAAGAAGCAACAAACAATTACCATAGTTTGGCAGGTAACTGGAGCAGTATCATAGGACAGCAGTAATTTTTCAGTCACAAGGATGTGCCTGGCAGAAATTCCTGAAGTCCTTTAGGCAGACTGAAGGAAAAACTAATAGATGGTGCTCGGGGAAAGCTTGTTGAGAATTTTTTTTTGCCTCCCACCTGCCCACTCTCTGGCCACAAAGCCCTGGTGCCTAATCTCTGGACACACTGGAATTCTGCAGAGCTTCCCTCTTTACCACCTTGAGTGCCCAGGCACCAGACGTGTCCAGGCTGTGATATAAAATTCTGCCTCTGGACGTCAAAGAGCTGGTAGCAGAAACTGGAAGGATTACTTTCAGCTAAGTAAACATGTGATTAAGTTCCTCTTATGAAATGTAGGGTATTCAGTTTGTGAGACAGTGTGTCATTCAATCTGTTTTGACATGCACAGTGGATGCTAGAAGCAAGAAAATAACTTAGGAACCATCAGTGCTGCATAAACAACATAATGCATGACCTGAGGGCAACTTGTTTAATTTAATACTGTCATTTTATCCTCTGAAGTGATGCTTCATTTGGGATTACTAGTTTGGTATCACTGCTCCGTAAGAATTCAGGTTTTAACAGTCTTTAAGTTCTCTCAGAACAAAATCGGAAGGGTCGCTACAACTAAGGAGGCTGCACTTCCGTTTCCTTGAACATAAGCAGCAATAAGGCAGCAGTTCCCTGTAGATGTGTCTGATAAGCTGTTCCCCACATTTAACATAACTCTCAGATACTATTCCAACCAGAAGTTCAGCTCAGCCTCCTGGAGCTTCTTGGGCTTAGGAGAGGATTTTAAGTGGAAGAGCTGCTACTGGTCATGAAAAACAAGATGGAAAAAAACAGTGCAGTTATTCCATCTTTTTTATAACCCCAAGATGTTTACATTAGCACTTTCACAGCATCAGAGAAAAATCTGTTCTCTGTCATACCCTGTCAAGTTCAGTGAGAATGCAGCAAAGCAAATGTAGAAAGCTTCTGGAACTTTACACTGGTTTTTGTGAGTTAACAAGAAGCTTTCAATTTGAACTGTTCTTCTGAAGGCTGGGTTTTTGAACGACTTCTCATGTGGTACTTTTGAAGCTCCCAACAACGGAGAAAGCTAAATGAATGCAGAAAACAGTTAACTTCTTCTGGAAGTATTTTCTACATAATTACACCAATATTATTCCTGGCTAAAAGGAAGAAAGGAAATGAACTATATGCTACTTTACTTGTATTATATGAATTACAACTACAATTAATACTTTCTCTTCAATTGGTATGAGATAAAATAAAATCTTGAGAAGCAGTGCTGATGCTGTAAAGTCTGAGGTAAGTTTTACCAGCCAGCCAAAAGGAGATAAGCATAATGGAAGAAAGAAGCTACGAGACAGAAAATGCTCCAAATCAACATTAAAGAAACAAAAAAGGAATGGCATAAACAAGAAAGAATAATGAAGGCATACAAACATTTTCGTATAAAATTCCTCGGAAGATTGTCATCTTTAGTGGCAAATTACAGAATTTAAGAAGGTGAGATTATTAAATTAGCTAAATTGCCAAGGGCAACCAAACACAAAAATTAACCTGCAATGTACTCTGTTTTTTATATTTTGTTGTTGATATAATGCTCCTACCAAGTATACTTGGAAACAGCCAGAGAAAGCAAGAGATATTTCATGATTAGAGTATTCTAAACTGGCAATTTAAAAGCACAGTGCTGCCATTTAATCTTTTTTTTCTTGTTTTTTTTAAACTTTGGAATTAGAGAGCCAAGCAAATGAGACATGGGCCAATAATTTAATCGTTATTCTGGCAGGCAAATCAATTGATAAATTTTCTTCACCTCAGAAGTTCATTTTCAGTCAAGTGTGGTGGGTTTACCCTGACTGGATGCCAGGTGCCCACCAAATTGCTCCAAATATTTAAATACATCATTTAGTCCTCACACATACACTGTTGCCCATAAGCAGCATATATTGTGCCAGTGTGTTAAAATACTAAGTGGAAATGGTCTCCTGCTGCCTATTTCTGAAAAGTGTTATTTTATTCTAAATTATTTCAGGCTTGTCAGGTTCCACACGTTCTTGAAAGTCTGTTTAAGTGCAAAAATCCAAAATCTATTAGCAAATATATACATTTAGATACACAAAAATTTAGTAAACGAGTTTAGACACAAAACACAGGAAAATATGTGACCAGCTTTCTTTTAGAAATGGTAGTGATTTTAGATGCACAGCCCTATATCCCCCCAAGTTCTGATTCATTTGGCTACCCAGGGTTCTCATTAATGCCCTATGTGCTTCCCCATGTACCCTGGAACAGCTTAAAGAACAGAGCAGTTTTGGATTATCCATCATGTCACTAATAATGAAGCCAGATGTGATCTGGCTATGCCTCCACAGATCCATCTTCTCCACAGCACAAATATTTACCCCATCAGCTGCAACAGTAATAGTGCCTAAGCTACTCTGAAATTAAAACAACCTTATCCCTTTTCTCCAGTGTTATTTGGAACACAGTCTGGTTCACTGCCTAAGCTGTCTTCACCGCCAAGAAAAATGTCCAAAGAACATTCACCTCAGAATCCACCAGGGTGGGGAAGGATCATAGATCATAAATCAGAGGTGCTAATCACCTTGAAGAACTCTGGCTGCTATAAACGCTGCTTGTTCCAAGTGAGCAGGAGTTCACTGGAACCACACTGAATGCCCCAACTATGCTTACAGATTTTAGTATCATCTGTAGTAAAACATAGCATTGGAAAAATACAAACAAATGTACAGTTTGTTAAGACAGTAAATAACAGTACATTAGACTCTTGAAGACTGAGATGAGCAAGTAGATAGATTCCCAAATTCCTAAATATTCTTACACAACTCCTCAGGAATCTATATTTTATGCAACAGAACAAATATTAGTGGTGGTCCTGGCTAGAAGGAAAAGACAGAGTGGCAGCTAGAACAGGGTCAGCATGGACCCATGGGAAGTTACTTTTATTCTGCTCATAGGACCAAAATAGAGGGACCTGGACATAATATCTTGGAAGAAACGTATACTCCTTTCAGGTCTCGGCCGAAAAAATTTTGCTGAACAGCAGAAAAAATCCTTTAGAGGAGAGGTTTCTAGAGGGCTGTCCACAACCCACTCATTACCCACTTTTCTATTACAACTTCAAAATGGATTTTTTTGCTTGTTAATGTCTACTAAGTACAAAAATACTGCGTTGCAGTTTATTTAGTTTTGCAGCCCCCAGGTTGATACCCCATCCATTAAGTAGGACCAAATCTTTAGGAAACCCTGTCTTGCAGATGGGCTTCTCAAAACATCTGGTATTTCAGTCAGGTTCATTTTAAGAAATAAAGATGGCTTCAGTGGAAACAGTTGCATGACTCTTACTTTGCAAGTGACTGTATTATGACCTGAAAGTATGTTCTTCCTATTATATGGTATCACTGCCTTTCAAGGAAATAAATCCCAGGATTTTGTCAATACAAAACATCTGATGGGAACAACACCTTGAAGAAAAGAACAACTATTTTGCTTAGCTGATACATTTGCTGAGAGAGTGGGCTTACTAGGTAAATGTCTGCTAATAGTAAATAATTGATAAACCAATTATGGTACTTAATAACCATTTGCAAAAGACAGAAAGAGATTTCACCATCACATTATTACAGCTTCAGCATTTATCAGCAGTGGTGAGGAGATATGGAGGTGGTTAGAATGCCCCACCCTTGCTGTTTAAATATATTTCAGACAGTGACAACCTGCTTATCAAAACAGAAAAACCCTTCAGCCAACAAAGAGTAACAATGGAATGCATATATGAAGAAGCAGTAGAAACTGAATGATATTTCATGATTTTTTTATATTTTTCTGCATGAGCATCTAAATAAAATGTAGATTCCTGGTTTCTTACCCATCAAGGTAAATACACCACTGATCAAAACCATGTTCATGATACCTAAATACTAAGTGCGTAAGCGAACTTCCACGTTAAAATTAGAAGTCAATCCATACTGGAGGGATAAACAAAGAAATTTACCTCTCTTTTTCTAGCTCTTCTAAGTAACCAGTGCTTTCTCTGCTTCCATTCATGAAGCCTCTTCTTGGAAAAGATCCCATGGGGACTGGGCTGCACTCCCCTGAGCGGCTCGACACGGACCCTTCCCGGCTCCCGTATGAACGCACGGACACTTTTGGCCTTAGCTTCACTCCAGCAAAGCTGCTGCTTTCCAAATTCAGTTCTGGATAATAAACAGCAAACCATTTTCAGAGCTGAAGGTTCAGCAGCACAAAGTTAAAAGACTACTGCTATCCTAATTTCTTACTTACTGAACAAATCCGTGGGGTTTTTTTATGGAAACATTTTGCACAGAAATGCAGCAAAAATACCGTGAACAAAAACAATGGATATGGTGGACTTGGAGAACAGCAGTTATCTGAGCAGATGGCCAAACTGCAATCCTGGCAATCAGAACAGTATCCCCACACAAGCCTGCCTGCCTCCTTCCCAGAGGACTTAGAAATGGGCAGAATTTTGCATAAACATCATGTGAATTACCTTGTGGCCCACTTCCTAACAATTTCTTTTCCAGAAATGGTGCAGATGCTTCACCATCATGTAACAGACAACTACTCTGTTCATCACAGGGATCTTAAATGTAGAGATCCCTACGAAATTTCTGGGTCAGGGGCAGGGACAATGGATGTATACAGGGTGCTAGTGGTCTGCGCTTGCTGGCACTTCCCATACTGTGGGATGATACACATTCCAGCACATGATACAGGGAAGGGGCCATCAGTTTACAGCATGACAGAAACAATTCCAGTAATATGACAATGATATGGAGAGGGCAGGACAGGCAAACAAATTTAGCAAATTGGTGGAACTACACCAACATTAACTTACATGGATTTTTTCTGAAGAATGAAATGCAAGTTATATCAAAAGCAGTGCATATGAAGTCCTAGAGTAATAGCAGCAAAAGTATAAAAGAAAAAGATTTTTTTATTCCTTTTTTCTTTTTTTGAGAATGTGTCTTAAAATGTTTAGCAAAAATGTTTAGGCACTGAGACGATGCCTAACCATCAATGCCAGCACTGGAAAAAGAGATGCAAATGACTTCGAAAATTTTATCCCAAATTAAAAACAGGAAGAGATGAACCTACTTAAAACATAATTCCAGATTTACCTTTAAGTCTTTCCAGTAAGTCAATTTGTCCAGAAGATGCCATTGCCTCATCTTCAATACTTCCTTGTAGCTGTTTCAGTACCTCCTGTAAGAAATTAAGCCTGATTAAGAAATCCTTACAATAATAACCCACAAGGTAAATACATCCTACCTTCCTGAAGTGCACACTCATGTAAC
The DNA here is from genome assembly GCA_034509425.1 of Eopsaltria australis. Classification (NCBI taxonomy): domain Eukaryota; kingdom Metazoa; phylum Chordata; class Aves; order Passeriformes; family Petroicidae; genus Eopsaltria; species Eopsaltria australis. Next base: position 119,887 of record JAVTVJ010010813.1, on the reverse strand, counting down.
AGTTGCTGAGACACTGATGGAAATTATATTTCATATAAGCAGTGATCAAGTGTCATAATTTTAACTGCCATCAGATATATTCTACAACGTTTCCCCAGCAATGCCATGATATGAAGTATATCCTGCATAAACCTATCTGGCAGTTCAATCTATTGGATTATTTGGAAGTTCTTCTCAAAGTGAACACCAGTTACTTTGAATTAAGAGATGGAGAAATGTAAGCACAGAGAAATCAGTCAGTCTTGTAAAAATAAATTTTGGCTATGCAACTAACAGAAAAGTATCCTGACTAGAAGTAATCCCCAGGATTTGTTTTCTTTGAGGCCTTAGCCCCACTGTAAATCAGCAAGAAGAATCATGTTATTCTTACTACAAATGCTATGCTTACCATGCCTGAGAGCAAAAGATTCAGGTTTCCTTCATGGCATCTATTATTTGTATTATTACTACTTCTATTACAACCACCATCAGGCCCATCAGAAAGGGATTTATACTCCTTCATGCAGCTGAAGCTTCAAATCCAAGAATACTGCCCTGTACTATTGAAACCACGTAGAACAAAATTATACAGCTGAAGGAACACAGTTCTGATGCACAAAAAAAAATTGTAGTAAGCAATGACTATTACACTAAAGGGGCCTGTAAGCCCCTAGGTCCCAAATGCTCAGTGGCCTAAATTCAGGTAGAAACTAAAATGCAAGTTAGTGAAAGTCTCTTCAATATCATCATGATAGATTCATCAATAGCAAAAACAAATATAAAAGACTGGCTACAAGGCAAAAAGCCCTTACTGGAATTTAAAGTATCATTTTTCATACTGTGACATCGAAAATATTTTTAGAAGCAGCAATAGTCAGGAGATGAAAGCAATTCTGAATAATGGAAGGTACTCTGTAATTTTCATACATAGACTCTGCACACAGGATTGTATTTCTGTTCAGATCTGAAAACTAATGAATCCTAGACAATTTAAAAATATATCCATGCCAATGTTTTGCTCTTTTAAGAGTCTAGCATACCTTTCTGTCAATATTGGTGGATTTTGCAAATTACACAGAAGGTACCTTTTAAATGCATTTTTCTCTTTCCAAGAGAAAAAAACGTGGCATCTACAAAAAGTCAAGATTTTCTTTAAGCAGTGCAGTGATGAGCTTTTCTGTATTCAGAGTGCTGTTACTTGCAATATAAAAACCAGAAGGTAGAGTAAAAGGATTTTTAGTACAGAACTGTGCAGAATTCTGGGGAAATAATCTCAAGCCCTAGACTCAGACAAAATGGTTGCTGCAGCCAAGTTGCTGCAGCCTCTGCCATGCTGCTCTGGGAAGAATAATTCTGAAGTACAGACACACAAATTTCCAGTTTAGTGATGGAGTCGATGTGTTTGTCCACATTTATGTCTTAGTTTGGACCAGTCTGATGCCAGACTTCCATCCTCCCACAGCATCTGGACCTGGATTCCCATTGCAGGTATCTCGGAGCATAAACCAAATACCTTTCAGATCAAGCCAAGCCAGTACATTCATCCAGTGAATGCGGACAGGCATTCACTCCACGCAACCAGGCTGAAGCCAGTCCAAAGACAAAACACTCTGAAATATAGACTGTATGTGTGTTGTGTCCTTAACGCAATTCACCTACAGATCTGCTCCTGCTCACTGCCTGTTAAAGTCGGCTTTGTCTTTAGGATCAAGCCTGGGGTGATAAAATCCCTACTCTTGGAAAGACATCTTCCCTGTGCTTGTGCTTTGAAGTACATTCAAGGGCACCCTCATCAGCCATATGGCCCAGCCATCTCTATACATAACAACTGCCCTGTCAGCAAAGGCAGACAAACAACTGATGTGGTGTTTTTCAAAGCAGAGCTCCTGCACTGTCTGATGTAAGAGCAGATCTGCAGACAGAAGTCTTTGCTTAAAGTCTAAAAGGGCAGTGTGGATATGTGGAGTGGTCTTGACAGAGTTTTGCAGTCTTACTGAGAACTTGTCAACTCAAATAAATTTAGAAATAACTAATGAATCATTTTTCTCTGAAAACAGCACCATTAAACAAGGTAAAAACCCCAAATCCCACCTCTCCTTCCATTCCCTTTTCAGAAGCCTCTCTCTCACATGTGTGGCACATCTGTTTCAGCATGTCCAGGATACTTCCCTATGTAATGAGTCTTCCTGTTCCAAGAACCAATACGAAAAGCTAAGTGAAACTCCCATCAGCTTTGCTTGCACTACCAAATTACATAACTGAGGTGTCTGGGCAGCAAGGGACTGCTCTTTCTAAATACTGGTAACAGCTGTACATCAGTATACTGGATCGCCTTGCTCAAATTTTCTGTTTCAACTCACTACTTTAAGTTTTAACTTCTAGTATTATCCCCTTTTCCCCCAACAGCACATGCATTTTTCAATTTAACTTTTCTGTATTTTTCTACATTTCTTGTCTATAGTGTCATTGCTAAGGCGACAATGCCATTATGAGGCTATGACATCAACTTCAAACTCCATCACAGTACACTTCAAAAATCTAAGCTGAGAATCCAATAGACAGTTAAATAAAGGTGACAGAGGTTAGAGAAGGAGATGCTGCCCCTGGGCCAAGTCCTGGTGGAAAATTAGGCTGTGTGCTAAAATGACAAGTTGGAAAATTCGCAATTTTACTAGAATAAGGAACAGAGAAGTTCTCTGTGATAACCCTTCTGGAGGAAACACGGCAAATTATCTGTCACTGTGCTAATGAAAATTTTTATTTATTCACTATTTATAAACCAGGATTCAACACTAATGCTGTTTAAATGCATACAGTGCTTAGAAATAGTACTTTTCCATGATAATTTTATATTAAATTTGGTATCATGTTCGCTAAAGCATAAAATAGTCTCGAAGGTTCAATTATTATCTGTTTAGTTATGCAAATTTCAGTAAGTATATTAGTAGTGGTTTACAGCATTATTCTAAGCAAATTCTTTACTGACTTAGCAATGACTTACTGAAAAAATACACAAGTGTAGGTCTATCAGAAAAGGCTGCAAGATTTTTTCTTTTCTTTTAAAGAAAGCAAGTCAAATTATTTAAATGGTCACTTAAGTATAACCTAGTTTATCTTGTCCTGTGCAGAATTACAAAAGAATGTTTTTGGAAATGCAGCAGGCCCTATGACTCATCATCATTTGAAAGGGTTTCTGTCTTCACAGTCTCTGGACTGTGAAGTACTGAAACACTGTCAATTTTTTTGTCTGGTTGGTTGAGTTTTTTTGTTTGGACTCTGTGAATATAGTACTGACGTAAAGCCTACTCTATGAATAAATCAAATCCGTCAGCATGTAACTGCACAACTATGGTAAATAAAAGCACCTTAACAAACAGTAGATGGATCCAGCTAAGTGGTAAGAACTCTGTAAATAAGATTATTTAAGGGCAGTTAATAAAATGGCAGATTTAAAGTCCCAAGAAGTTAAGATTTAAAGTGCATCCAATTTTTGGGAACTGTAGGTATAAATATTAATACTTAGGAATATTTCAAAATACGGCACATGTAAAAAGACATTTTGATGGCAATTCAGGTATGTTTGGTCTTCTGTAAACACTGTTCTTTCCCCCCTCCCCCTTTAAACATGAAGCTTTATTACTCGTATTCACTTTTGTCATAGCTATGTGTATTCAGTGAAGGCCAACATACATGAAAATCACAATAAAAATTAAATATATTAAATTTCTGGATGCAGCACATCAGTTATAACTCATAGGCCAGTTATGTTGGTTACCACTGTATTTAAAACATTTGAGGATAAAACCAGGTTTAATTGCACAAATACAGAAAGTGTTCACAATTTCAGAGATCAATCCAACATCTATTAGCAGCATACAGGATGGGAACAGGCATACTGAATGAATAAGAAATTATGGTTAACCAAATCAGCATTATTTTAAAATAACAGTATTTTTGACTACATTGGTACTCATGTTTTTAACCTGCTATGCTGAAAACGTAACAAAATTTCTAAACTGAAAGTAATTTTTGACCTCCAATGGAACTGAACGTTGTTGCAATCACTATTTAGAAGAGCAGAAAAAAGGTAACATACACTAAAAGAACATCACTCAAATTCCACAAAATCATTAAACGTCAGAACCATGGGGGGCAAGGGGGGGCAGACATCAGAATATTATTTTTCTGTGTTTTTGGAGATAGTAGAAACTTAAGTTCAAGGTCTTACATGACCTGTCATAACCACATGAACTTGACAGTGCAGTAATTCTGTCATACGTGGTACTACATTCACAGGGGCTGAAGGAGCTCTTTGCTCCTACACATTTTGAGGAAATATCTGCTGTTTAATCAGGCTTGGTGGGAACCCTTCTAATCAGTTGCCAAGCACTGCTCTGGCTGCTCAACCCTGTAACTAGGTCCAAATGATAACACCAACAATGACAGCACTGCTGACTGAGGTGGAACACTGGGACAACTCAACTTTCAACCTTGCAGGAAGAGGAAAACATTTCTTATGTGAAATGATGTTGTTCATTGTGATTTCCAACAATGTCATTTTCTAAAAGGAAAATATTCACCCAGTGCCACCATGCTCAGGAGCTGTCACTTGCTGTAACCACTTACAGAGGACAGTAGCAAGTTTTTAGTGCAAGCACACTGTCAGGTCAAGTAAAGTTATCTGATTTTATACTCAGAAAGAAAGTTGTCTAAAGTAATGGCATTAAATAACTATATATATGTCACCAACTCAATTTCACCAAAATTCTAAAAAGAAAAGTAGACAAATATTTTCTTCAATTTTCCAGCCAATTTGGATCCTGGTAGAAACTTTAGAATTGCAAAGATCTAAAAATATTACTTATTGTAAAATCATAAAAACACACAGGCCTCCAACAATACAATGTCACTGCTGCTTCTTTGCAGATTAAATAAATTTAATCACAGATATTTTAAACATCTGTGTTTTGTAGGATGCTAAATGACTTTTATAACCCCATTTTTAGCTCACGTGAGCTTGAAAAGATGCCTGACTGCATTAATCGTGCAGTCACTGAAATCCCATAACTTCCAGAATTCATCACTTGGTACAATTTGTAAGAATCAGTTCAGCTTATGACAGTTTCTTTCACTTACATATTAGAATTTATCGAATGATCAATACACATCGTAATTTTCAAAATTACTTCTCCTTTTGGAGGATCTAACCATTGTGCTGTCCCCTGCACTATCTGCCATGCTACCAGTGTTTTAATTCCCTGTGTCACTATTCTGATGTGACAGTCTCCTTTAAGTGCTTTCAGAACATCACCTCTTCCCTCCTGAAAGGCTGGAGTGCATGGGGCACAGAAAATCACAAACAACATTCTGCAGATGCAAAATCCAACTGACAGCAAGTGAATTAATTTGGGAATGAAGATGCAGGCTCACATTAGGAGGAACAAATAAATTAAAAGAACTTACAATGTTTCCTATGATTATTGTTTTCCCTTGCAAGACTTCAAAAGTTCAAGTGCTTACAAGCTGGGTAAGGATGTGTTGAAATTAAATGAAAACCAGGCAGATACTAAAAGGAAAACACTGGGTGAGTTCACATAGCACAGGTTATAGAAACTGAGAATTTAGCACCTATTTCATAAATATTAACACAGGTAAGGCATGCTACTGCTTGAATCAATCCCTTTTCTCCCTATTTGTTCACAAAACAATGCATTTGCTAAAAAAAACCCAAAAAACAAACAAAAACCAAAAATAATTTCACTCTCAGACAAGACCAGCTATTATCACATACAGTAAGGCTGTTCATACAGGCAGTTATACACAGTGAATACAAAAAAATCAGAAAGCTACCATGGCTACTCAAAGAACAAATATAGGTAACACCATATTCTGTCCATTTTTTGTTGTGCAGAATGGGATAAATTCAAAGCTAAAAGAAGCTCCCACTGAGAGCAGGGGTATATGTGCACCTGCTGTGCAAGTGCCTGTGTAGCCAACCCTTTGGAAGGGACCTGACTTTTCGAGCAACAGACACTGCTGCTCTCATGTTTCCAATGTTCTCCCTGAATAACCAGGTAAAATGTTAAATTTCTACAGCTAGTTGATTCACAGCTAACACACTCATTTTTAAAAATCTGCATTATTTCAGAATCCAAAACACAATTCAGCTACCTTGATAGCAAAGTATTTTGGTAGCTTGTACTGAATGCAATTGGATTTTCACCACTGTCTGTTCAGTGTTGTCTGAGGTGTGTATCTCACAATTCTCACTTAATTCTCCCCCACCAGCTCGGCTGTCTTAAGACAGTGTTTCCAAGGCGGACTGCAGTTGTGCAATTTCCAGAAGGTATGTGACCCACTCATAATGAGACCACAGTCATTCAAAGAGACAGTTTGGCTAAGGAATCCAGCTGACAGAAGAAGATGGAGTTTTAGTTTACTTTTAATAATGTGGAAAAAAAAAGTATTTCCTAGTAAAAAAAGTTCAATTCTTCCTGTAGACTCAATTTCTACAAAGGAGCAACTTTCAACAGAAATACTTCGCTCATTATGCAACATTATATGCCTGAAAGTATGGATTTAAAAATTCCTTTGCAGAAGTAAATTAGAAAATAACACTGTGTTATACCAGTATATATTGTCATCCATCCTGGGAACATTGAGCATGCTGACCTACGAAAGCTTTTTTATAAAATAGGTAAAACTGTATTATAGCATGTATGGACCAACTAGCAAAATCAGGATGGCATCATCTGCCTAAAACCTGTCATTTCCTTAATGCTTTAATCTGCAAGCCCAAAAAAATGCCTTTGTTTTTGGGTTGTTTTGGTTTTTTCAAACCTAAAAATGAGAAAGAGTAAAAATAAACTCAGTTGGGCCAATTAATACGAGTTTTTTTGGTAGCTTACCTCAAACACGAAGTCTGTTATTGCTACAAGCAAAGAACAGATCTGGTGGTCAAATTAACTGCAACTGATACAAACATGAGTTGCACATAAATTTCATTTATTTATGCTTTTAATTCATTGATTCCCTCACATAGCTTCCTTCCCAAGAGCAGGAAACTTATTACACAAACTCCTCACTTGTTACTGCATCTTTAGCTGCTCTTCAAAGCACTTCCAAATCCTTTTACATTTCCCTTTATTGATGGCTGGAATTTATGTTCCTGCTTAATGCTCTTCAAAAGTAACAACCAAATTCAGTGAAGTATCAGAGAAATCAAGACAAAGCACCTCCTGTGTGCCAGACAGTGTATGGATCAAAACATGCTTTAAAAGCAAGTAAGTTTAGAGAAGAAAAACAAGCTCTGTTAAGCCAGTGGAGCCTGCAGCACCACATAAACAACTCCTAAGAGCCAGGAGTACAAAAGTGTTAAAAAAACCCAAACCCCTTAACTTCGGCCACATCAGCCAGAATGCTGAAAAATCAGTCAGACAAAACGAAGTTGACTCATTAGAGTTGGCTGGAAGCTGCAAGGAAACAATGCCAGGACAAGAGCAGATTCAACACATGCACCACTTTCTGAGGTACACTCCTTGCATAGCAATGAGCAAATGAAGAGCGAGCTAGAAGGTTCTCATCACTTGGTGACACAAAGGCTAATTAAGGAGGGAAAATTTATGTTCAACTGCTTCAAGTAGGAAGTGAAAAAAAGAAGTTTCTTTCTCTACAGTCTGTATCCAGGTAAACAGGATTCTTCTGCACAGAGCTGTAAGTCAGGCATGCACAGACAGACCTAGGATGATGGGAAACAAATGCCTCAACTGAAGGATGCAGTAAAAGGGGTAATGAGTCTGCAACCTCACAGCAGCATAGTACTGACATCACAGGATGATCACAGAATCACTGAATCACTTAGGCTGGGAAAAATCTTCAAGATCAGCCATCAAACCTGCCACTGGGTTAGTCCAACATGTGTCCCTCAGTGCCACATCTACATGTCCTTGAAATACAACCAGGGATGGTGACTCCACCAAGCCCTTGATTCCTGAGCTTGACAACTCCTTCAGTGAAGAAATTTTCCATAATATCCAATCTAAACATCCCCGGTACAACTTGAGGGCATTTCCTCTTAGCCTGTTGCTTGTTACTTGGGAGAAGGGACTCATCCCCATCTCACCACAACCTCCTGTCAGGAAGCTGTCGAGAGTGAGAAGGCCCCCCATGAGCCTCATTTTCTTCAGGCAGAGCCTCCCCAATTTCCTCAGGCTGCTTCTCATATGACTTGTGCTCTAGACAAGAATCAAGAACAGAATCAAGAGCAAACACCATCCTTAACACTGAGAGAGACCAAACATCTTTCCAAACCAACCTCCTTGGTCTCCAACAGCAGGAACCTAGTGAGGATATATTAACAAAACCTGCTGTTCATTTCTCTTGCATGTCGTCTCCCCAGCGTCCCTCTGGCCTTGATTTGCAGACTTCCTGAAACCACATCTCCAGTGGTTCTACCTCCCATGGCAAACACATGACATAAAACAAGCTATGTTTTGTCTGCTTTCCTCTGGCTGTCTCACAATTATATTTGATGCCCTCAGATGTGGTATTCAGGAAAACTACTAATCCTTAATAACTCTCCTCATGATACCCATGATCTTTTATTAGAGCTCAACAAGCTTCCCCTCATCCTGTCCCTCTCCTTTTCCTGTCTCTTCACCTGAAAAGTCATATTTTACTCAATCCTGTCACTTAAAGAAGATTTTCAGATAATCTGATTTTTTTTGGCACCTAATATGATGAATTGTAGTAGGTCCTTTCTGAGCAAGTTCATCAGAACAGATCATAGTACTCATCTTCTGGATCAGCATGTGATCATCCTGACAGAATTGTAACTATTCTGTCTCCCTATTTATGCCCAGTAATTCCCAATAACAGACCAACTCTGTGGATCCAAACTAAGCGTTAACCTGACACTATATGGAAAAGCCCTTTTAAGTTTCAGGTATTTAGAGTATCTCTAATACCACTTTCCATGCTGTTGACATATTAATTCAGTCCTCATGGTGTACATAAAGTTAAGGCTCTTTTCTAGAAGCCATGATTCTTCTACACAATGTGCAACAGGATACACTACGAAATGTGTATTGTACTACATTCAAGATTCAAATAAAACATCTCAGGTTATACTGCAGTATAGTTACTATGTGTAGCCTACTCACTGACAGCAAATCCAGATCAAATATATCTATTTTAACATTCCCTTCTGAATGGTTTGCTTTCACAGCTTCACATAATTTTTCAGTTGTGTTTTTCTATACATGCCTTGGTGAAACATTTCACTGTATGCAATGCCAACCAAAAATCTTTTCTCTGAAGATAAAATGAAAAAAGGCAAAGGCAACATGAAGCTAAATACACTCTTCCTTTGCGCAGAGATGTAAAAGTGGTATTATCTGACATAGTAAATATCCTCACCAAAATGCTTGATTTCTGGTACCTTAGAAGAAAAACTGTTGTTGGATTTCTGAAGATGCTATGGCAAACCTGGGTACCCATCAAATGTATTCACCTACCACCCACTTGAGGAAACACACACACAGACAGATGCACACTGCATATAGCACATATATGTTAAGCTGTGTGTATCAGAGGACTCCGTGAATATGTTTGGCTTCAAATTCTAATTTGCAAGCACATGGCTTACCAAAACACATTGAAACAAAAATTGCTGTGCCAGTTAGAATAATATCTCCAACACTTTCTATGCTTTATAACAAGGATCAATAAACACTGATGATCAGAGACAGCTGACCAGAACAAAACAGGTTTTCAAGGTTAAATACCAAGAAGTGATACAGTGGCTAAGTAGACTCTAAGGCCACAAAGTGTGATTTGTCGATTTAAAAGTAAATGGGATCACCTGCTTACCTGATCAGGGAGACATCTGATTTGACCAGCAGACATTTAAAAGGAAACATAAATTTAGTCAAGGGGCATAATGGGTACAAAAAGTATCTGAAATCTTACTCCTAAAAAGGGCAGGATTAAGCCACGAGAACATCTGATTTAAAGGATCAGCACTTTAAATTTTTTTTTAAACTCTTGTAACTTATAGATCACAAAGTGCAGCTTCCATGTCAAAACAGTGCAAGACAGGTTACTTTCTGGAACATTCTGAACATCCATCTTCATTTTTTTATAGACAAACATAGGCTAACAAGATCTAATCTGCAATCACATTTTCCAGAGTCCCTCTTCCTAAAATGAGACAAATAAGTAACAGTAGCTGCTAAGTTGCTAACTTGCTGGTCAACCTGCTACTCATATAAGGATTTATATATATAAATATATTTATATTCATCCTTTCCAATAGTCATAAAAAGATATAATGAGAAGTTGAATTTGCAGATAAATGCAACTTAATAATATTTAGTCACAATACACTGTAGTTCTAATATGATATAAGCTTTCTCAAAATTTTTACAAAGCCATCATGACAGAAGAAGAAAACCAGTCACTATGGCATCTTCTTTAGCATTGTCTTTGCCTTTAATTCTGCTAATTTGAGTATTAATTCATCAACATCACAAAGTATGCACAACACTGCAATAAATCTGGGATATTATACTCTAGAGACTTAATATTACTTTTGCTACAACATTAAATTACCGTAGCTTAATATTTTACAAACGCATTCAAAATAAAAATCCTCAAAATAAAATATTTTTATTCTTGCTTTTATATTTAGTGAAAATATATTTCAATCCAACATAATAGCACCACAAGTTTTATTGCCCTGCTATCTAATTAGCAGAAGAAACTAACAAACACCATCAATGCCAGAAATAAATCACTCTCCGGATCTAGTGGATGTGATAGTAACAAGCTCTCTAGGTCTTTGTCTTTTGAACATTAATTCCTTCAAACATGCAAACTAAATAAAAACAAAACAAAACAAACCCTACAGAAAATTATCAAAACTAAAACATTTATATGAAGAAAATTATCTGCCTAAGCACCACCCTCTACAACACATGAATGAACAGCACATGATTTTCTGAGAAGAGTTTAAGCACCACCATGTTCCTTTATAGTGTATACTTATCTGGTTAGAATACTTCTCAAAAAAACCAACAAATCTGAATCACTTTTAGCAACTGTCTTCCTATTTTATTTTTGATACATGTGAACACAGTACAGAAGACACTGAATAAACTGAAAAGTCATATGTAGAATAAAATTTTAAGGGCACTATATAAAAATAAAAGAGAATGTTTTGCTCACAGAGCATCACATACACTAAAAATGGCTTTCTTACACAGGATATGAATTACTGATTTACTATAAAATCAAAGCACTCAAAGAGTGAGTGTGGAAATCAAGCATGATGCCACTCTTACATTACTTCTAGAGTTACTGAGGTTAAGTTAAACATACCTGTTTCCCTCCAGATTTTATATGGAGGAAAATGCTGATATTAATTAGCTAAGACATTAAAAATAAGTAAGTAAATAAAAAAATAAACAAATAAATAAATGACATCCTTAAAGAGAAAAATACTTGTCTTCCACAAGAACCAGGCAGGAAAGTCTCACAAAAAGTCTTCTACAAATGTGGGAGACATACGTATATGCACAAAGTAGTACAGCTGACATTGGAGTACTTGGCTCTCTGTGAATTTCACAGGTTTTGAATTCCGATAGAAGTGCTCATATTTTTCTAAATTTGTCCATAGTCTGTGTTTTATGCAGTTGCTCTTATATCTAGACACTGACACCACTCTTCTGTATTTATGGGCCAACATTGTTATTTCATTGACCATCAAACAGTGCATTTGTTGATTTAGAGAGAACATTTTATCATACCAAACTGCTTTATTTCATCTGACAGTAAGCCAATAAAAGCAACTGAATTTCCCAAGTTAGTCATAATACTCTGAGGGATTTCTTTTGTTTGAACAGTTAATCCCTAGGACAACACAAATTAAAAAACAAAGTGGAGATTGTTTTACTAATCATTTTGGCACCCCCCATTATCACATTTCTCTTTGTTTACCCATCATGTTGTTTTCTGGTCAGCAAATGAAGTTTTCACTTTTAAATAAGAGATTTAGCTTTAAACAGGAAGCATTCAGGCATTTTTCTTATATAGGTCAGTAGTAGTTTATAATAAATACATGTGCAAGATGAGCTCATGTTAAGCTTTTAATTCCCGTATGATTACCTTACAATTCTGAAATGAAGAGATTATGAAGACGGGGCACACTTACACAACATTTTAACACTGTTGCTTCCAAAATCAAATTCTTTAAATATTGTCTTTAAAATGCTCTTCCTAACTACTATACTACCCTTCACAGTTGATTAAAGAATATAAGGAAATGAGGAGACAAACACAGCAGCAGTCCAAAGAATCACTGTGAGATGTCCCTGCACTGGGCCACAGACCAAAATTCACACTGCAAGAACAGGGATGTTTGCCATGGAACTACAGCTTGCTTTCCCCACTGCTGCTCCCCCTCTTCCGCTAATATCTGGGATTTTACTTGGCAGGATGGGTTACAAGAGTTCTGTGACACTTCTGTGCTCCCAAAGGATCATTTTTTCCAAGACATTTGGGAAATTTTTTGATTGCGTATATGGTAGCCAAAGGGCTTTCAATCCTGACAGCTCTGGCTCTGCTAATGACTTTGCTTGTAATTATCCCTAATTATGGCACTGGAACCATACAAACCATGCAGTTTCTTTCAGTACAACAAAGCCAACACATACTTTCTCCAAAAGCCTGCAAAACTAAAATTATCCCCCAGTTTAAGAGAATCCTGCAATGATCCCCATCAAACGTCACCCACAGAGTCCAATCTGACCCCAAGATCATTCCCATACCATCCTTCTGGTCCAAGTCAAATCAAAACTATGTTGTGACCCTTTTCAAAGAAAAGGGTCTGAAACAAGGGAAAGAAATGACTTCTTGGTTCAGACGCAGGAGCACATACAGCTGAGGAAGGAACTCATGATTTCCTAACAGAACATGTTTTTTAAAAAAAAATCTAATTAATCTGAACAACCTCATCTCCACCTATCCCCCAAAGTGAAAGGAAACATAATGAATTTTATATTTGAGCTGGAGATTTTTTTTTGTGTTACATTCCTTAGATCTAGAAGGGAATTTTGGGACAGAAAAAAATGAGACCTCTACATTGGATATGTTCATAAGCATAGAGTGCAACTGAGCCACTTTCTGTTTGGTGGTCTGCCAGATTTAAAGTAAGAACATGAAGCCATTCCACATCCCAAATTAATGCCCTAGAGACCAGCTTATGCAGCTGGACTGTCTTTAGGTCACTGGAAATTTAATTATCTGCACAAAAGCTAGAAAAATCTCAAACAACCAACCAAAAACCAAAACACCCGTATGTGGATGAAGAAGAAGAAAAAGACATTTTTACTCTTCTTTTGTAAAACTAGCAGGAAGATCATCTGTCCTGTTCTTCCCTTCCTTATTTTAGACTGCAATGACAGGGAGTGGAGGGGAGTTACTGAGAAAGTTGTTGTAATATTATCTTAAAAATAATATAAATGACATAACTAGTTTTCAGACACATAACTCAGCAAACAAACATTTTTATGGAGCTGCTAATGACAACAACCGTTTCAAGCAGTTGGTGTAAAGGACCATAATTTCCTTTTAATTTAGGTAGCAAAGCCATTTTAATTTTACACTGCAATGCAAGGATTAAAGGTATCTGAAAATCTGTGTTTTTTTCAAGAGGATTTTTCTTCTTACAGTGAATATACAGTCTATATGCTGGAGAAGAAGAAAACTGAGTTCAAGTATTTTTAATTGCTACATTAATCAAATTATCATACTTTAAAAATTAAAGATTGGTTGTAAAGGAACAATAAGTCTATGGTAAGAAGATCGGGAAGCAATGGAGATGGAGAAAAAAATGTTTAATATTTAGAATATGCCTACCCTATACAGGAGTATACACAGAAACACCAACAATTTCTGAGCCCTTCTAACTGAGGTACCAAAAGCAATCTGGTTTTGCTGGCTGCTAGCAAAAAGCAGCAGGATTTGTCAGCTTAGGAAGAGCACTGGATTAACACAGCTCCAATGTTCGCAAAATTCTGCCTTGTTCAGTATCATGGACCTCACAGATGCTGCTGATGGTGTATCTTCCTACTGATTAAAATCCATCTAAATACCACTTGAGCCTAGTGTTGGCTCTTGGATGGGTGACTCTGAAGGCCTACGCTTGGCCAATACACACCAGCAGGACAGATCTGGGGGAAATTTTTAAGTATTAATTTAGGCTTTGGGTGAGACTGGAGAACTTGGGGTTTTATATTAAAAGGAACTTCTCCTGTTGAGACCTTAAATATTGTAATTATAGTAACTCCCCAAATTTTTAAAATTACCTGAAAACACTGAAAAACTCCAGTGTTTCCCATGTTTTCAAGAGCTGCACAATACTTGCTTTGTCAACCTTGGTCAGCACTCTGGACTTCCTGCTGGGAAGTACAGCTGTGCTAAAATGGCAGTGCTTATCATAGCACGCTGGAAGCTGTTTCTAGAAAACAGTTTTGAAATTAAAAAATAATAATAATAAAGAAAGGTAGCTGTGATAGTTTTTCCTTTACACAGCCTGGGAAAGGACTTCCATAGGAATCTAAAAGCACACAGAACTCACTGAGCAAGTCCCAGTCCATGACACAAAGGGCAGTGACAGAAACCCCACACAGGCACAGAGCTTGCAGTACCTTCATATTGGACGCCTCGGTTTCCAGTTTTGTGAGGTGATTTGAGTTATCCTCTAGCTCTTGCCGAAGGTTGGAGTTCTCCATCTTTAATGCCTCAACTTGCTTTAACAATTGATCATATGAAGCTGCGGCCATCCTGGGCTACCCTCAGCCCTTAAAAAAGTAAGAGAAAACATTAAATTTAAGCATTTTAGAAAAAAAAACCTTCACTACCCCAATGCATCTAACCACAAAATCATCTCCCTCTCCCATTTACCACATGACTTTCTAAACATTTAATTTAAATCCATTAAACCAAACTGTTAATGACTAGTCCTAGACTGTGTTCTTGTGGGCTTCCATTAGATATGCGTGATTAATCAAATGAAAAAAAGTTCATCATCAATTGCATCAGATATTAGGGGGAGCTAGAATACATGAAAGAAAATCACTGCATCACACAAAAGCTTCCTTACTACTGGCACTTCAGTTTCAACACTGAGAAATTGCAGGTAACAGACCATATACAGTAATCTTTGGATAGGTAACAAGCATCTTCACACATGTCTAGGAGATGCCGACTACCTACTTACTTTAGGAAACGAATGGTAGTCACAGATGTTCAATGTTCCTAGGAATAGCACACACTCTGAGGGAGATGCTATATGAAAGGAAAGCAGTAAATATCGGGGAATTTTGACTGAAAAAACTCCACATCATCAAAAGTAGTAAATAAGCAGATATCCTTCAAGACACAAGATTAAAGCAAATTCTTTCACATTAAGTGGTCATACTGCACTGTGGAACTTGAAGATGAAAGGCTACTCTTGATATCAAGGCATCCCACAGTGTTTTCAGTAAAACTATAAAATAGTCCCAGGACACCAGAACAATTACTCAGCCATTATAAAGGAGAAAGAAACAAATACTTCCATTTCAATTACAAACTACAAATTGTCCCCTACTTTCCAACCCAAAAGCCATCTAACAATTTAAGTTGAATGAATATTTGAAGCTCTTTAGATTTAATGCTATCATTTTCTTATTCATCAGCCATTCCAAAGGATAAAAAGAAGCCTAGCACTTCACATAACGCAAGTTATCCTTCCAAGGTCATTGCAGACATTTCCTAAGAATGTGGCCTGTAACTCAGAAGAAAAAAAATACAAAAAACTTACAAGGCAACATTCCCTTTCACCATTACTGCAGTACTTTGGAAAACATGAAACAACTAAAAGCTGTTATTTAGCATTTTCATTGTAACCTTTGACCTTACTGCTTGTGTAACCCCTTATAAAATCAAGTTTCCTCTTCCCGATGAAACACAATTGAATTATCCAGCCTACTAAAAATTATGTAAAATTATTCAAAAACATTTTAGTTCCTCAGTACAAATTTTGAAAATCGTGTTTAACCATTCTAAATTTAAACTGAATGAAATGTAGAGTGTACACTACTGAAGACCGGAACAATAACAAAAACTGTACTGCATTTGATATGATTGGTTTATTTCCTTTCCAAGCACCTGTCATCATCAAAGACAGGAGAAGGAAGACACCTGCCATTTATGAAATCGTGATTTCCATGAACAAAAAAAATTTGTAACATTTATTTTTCAAAATTTTCATGCTTTACTGAAAACCTAATTTTTTGAAAAATAAAGGCAATTTGAAATAACTACTCTACAATGTGAATTCTGGGATTTTATCATCAGGCTGTTTCACCTAAAAGATTGAGTCTTGTTAAGGAGAGTTGCAGCAAAAACAAAACAAACACACAACACACACACACACCAAAAAATCAGTAAGGGCAGGCTGCTTCTGTTACATTTCATGTCTGCTTTTATCTAATAAGTAACAGTTTTCACTATTATTAAGAAAATTAATAGCTCTAGTTTGCATTTCAGAACACACTGCATGCACAAGCCCAAGGAATAGTAGACACAAGTGAAGAATGGAAACCTTTTCCCATTAGTTGTCATGAATTAGCACTATATTGTAATACTGAGAGAATGTTTTTACTGAAGTATATCAGTAAAATATTTATTAATCTATATGTGATTTACATTTATTAATCTACATGTGATTTACAGAAGTTGCTCTGGGCCATGTAGGACATGCATTTTGTCTATAGATAATCCTTTTCTCCCAGTGCTATAATTCATTATTGATATAAAAGGACAGGTAATGACAAAAAAGTATCCAGTTTTTCCATTTCCTGTCCATTTTTAGGAATTCTAACTTAGCAGCTTTGAAATTCACATCAGCCCCATTAACAAAATGTACACATGCAACAAAGGAAATGGAGAAAAAAAGATGAGGGGAAGAGCTACAGTAGAAAAGACACAAATTGCATGGCTCTAGTATTTCATGTGCAAAACAAATTTAGATATATTTTTGCTAAATTAGTAAGGATGCCAAAGGAGAGATTTGGTTTGGCTTTTCACCCTTCTGATCTAAGTTCCTAAGCTTCCTTTATTCTCATAACATGAAAGCAGGACATCACCACTAAGAGACAGTATCCTACCTCAGACTAGGAGTCACTTCCAGATTTATTCAAATGTCAAGCTTTGTGGGTTTTCAGATAAAAAAAGAAATGAGTTAGCTGATTACCACAACATGGGTAACCCAAAACATCTTTTTTTTCTGCTAAACAGATGCCCAAAGAAAGCAACACTGTCACCACAGCTGCAACAGAGATGAACAGAAAAACTGTACATGGGGAAGGAGCAGTTCAAAGACATCAAGATGACACAGGGCAGTGCTGAACGCCACTGGGCTGGAGGCAGGCTGTCAGCAAAGTTCCCCCAAAACTAGACTGTGACAGGCATTTTTAAATGTTATGTTATTGACTTTGGCACCATAAGTAGCATCAAAACTTGCTCCCATAAATTCAAGAGGTTGCACAAGGTCAGAGAATTCCACGTCATGCACAGTGAATTTGATGAACTGAGAAATAAAGCAGTAGGAACAGGGTGGAACTGCAGAGCACAGTAACACGGGGTCACTCACAAAGGAACCTCAACCTGGAGCAGTGAAGCCTCTCAGCAGCTGGCCTGCAGGGCATTGTGTGCTGCCAATGAGACCGGTACAAGGAGAGCAAACATCATCCCCGGAGTTATCAAATCATTTTATAAAGACATGGGTAAGGAAAGGGAATTTAAGTGGATGCAGAGAAAGATGTGAAGTCATCAGGGAATGAGAGAGTATCTCAGAAGAAATTAGCCAAGCAAACCTTGGCTGCCTCAGCACATCAAAGGCTGGAATGACACAGCTATACTTTGTTATTAGGGAGTGGAAAACACTGAAGAAGGAGAATATTTATGTTAAAACACAACACTGACACAGAACAAACAGGTGTAAATCGGTCATTTATCAACCTAGGCTGGCAACATTAGAACTTGTAGTTCAGTGAGATCCTTGCCAAGCATACTACAAAAGAAGGAGCCAGACATCATGGCTCAAGAAATCCAATCTTGTATTCCTAAACTGGAACACAGACAAATGCTGTACTTATTTTTGAAATCTCCAGGTATTTGCTTCTTCCTCTGAAATAATGAAATGACAAAGTATTTCACAAAACACACCATTATTTAATTTTAAAACAGGGGAAACTGACACAGGTTTGTATGGCCCAGAGCACTTACATTTTCTGATGATGAACACTGTGTCATCTCTCAAGCACGTGATTTGTAGAGTGAAATCACATGGCTCCACTACACATAAGCTGTTCCATGTATGAGATAAACCCCTCAAAATTAAAATCTCTCTCTCTTCCGAAAATACGTTTTTATCAACTGCCTCAAACTTGATGCATTAGATCAGAATTTAGGTCCCAAAACAATCCTTGGATTTATGCTCTGAGTAAAAAAAAAATTACTTATAAATTAAAAATCAGTTATAAATTATATATTAGAGGTTTTTTAAACACAGAACCGTCAGTATAAATAGAAACTGACTGTACCACTTCACCCCTTCTTGTAGTTTCTCAGTGGTTAAATTACTTGTCTTAAGGAAAGAGTTAAACTCTGGACCATCTTGGCCAGACAGGTTTCCCAGCCACAGCCCACCTCATTTGGAGCAGAATTGACCAGCCCAAGGGAAAGCAAGGAATACCTTGGACATGGCCCACTACTCTGAAGCTGTACCACTGCACATGCAAACATATTCAACGCCACTACTGTCAGAATCAGCTGGATCGAGAATAAACAACTCTTCTTTCCCCCTGTAGGAAACCAGTACAGTGGGGGAGGATGCAGGAGGAGGGAAGAACTCTGACCTCCAGAATCCATTTCACATTTTACCCAGCCCAAGGGAAAACACATGAATGCAACACAACTCACCTTTGTGAAATTCACTACTATGCTTCATGTCAAGTTCCTTTTACACTTGAACTACATTGTTTCTTCACAAAGTGGCCATCAAAGGCAAGAACAGAACCTGAGTTCTCTAGATTTACTCAGAAAAATAAGCCTCTTGGAATACAGAAACTTTGAAATTCAATACCCTCATGTAAGAGACACCCAAAATCCAGCTGTCCTACTTCCCTGACCCATATTTCTCATCATTAAGAAGCTTCTTCTCCATCTCCTATCAAAACAAGGTGAAATTTTGACAGGAAATTTCACGCTTTACTGAATCAGCACTTTGCATGAATATACATATCAAAGAGGAATTTCAAGCTGGATAGAATTCTTTTATGCACTAAAATCGAAATTAATGAGAAGCCTAAATTTATGCAAACATACTGTTAAGATTTAGATATGCTATATATATCCTGTATTAAGAAAACTGTACCAATAGCCATTGCACAGACAGGAATTTACATGCATCCATTTTGATCTCAAATCCCAAGTGATAGGAAAAAGGCAATGTTGCCTGAAAACTTAGAATTTTTTAATTGATCACAGCCTTCTTTGAAATCAGTAAGCATATATACTCAATATGCCCTGAAGAGGTTCTGCTTAGGAAACCCAATAACTTGTTATACATTAAATCTCCTTATGAAAATATTTCAGACTCTCACTATTGTTTTAATCCATAAAATCTGTCATCACTGCCATTGCATCCTACTACCACTAGTAAGCAGATGTACTCCTACCCTCTGTAACTCAGACTTTTCACAATGTTGTTTATCTTCTTAATGTAACAAAGTTAGCTCCACGTGTAGATACAATGTATCTACATTTTATAACTTTTGGCATTTTTAATCTTTGTATGCAAATTCTGGATTTTTTTTGTATCTACATTTAAATGTAGATTCTATCTGAAGTTCATTAACATCTAAAATATAATTTAGTAAGGCTGGAAAGGACGATCAACTCTGATTTCTTTCTACATCCACAAATTCTATGCAACTCTTCAATGCTGAGCTCGTATCTCGTCCTTGTTATTCTTTACCATTCTGTCAGTTTTTGTCATTCATTCAAGGGAACGTGTCTAATGGGGAATTGTTTCTTCAAGGGCACACTACACTGAATTCAGGGAGGAAATGCCGATACTGCCATGACATTTTTCCAAGTAGTTTATCTAAACTACCTTTAAAAGCAGATTATTTTTAAGCACTGGGCCTAGGGGGACCTGCAGTTGTTGTGGTTAAAATGTTGGGAGGGCTGTGCTGGTGCCTCCCCAGCTGTCTGCCCCACCCGTTCCCACACGGTTTCCACCCGGGGAAGAGGGGAAGGGCTCAGCTGCTCAAGTGGCAGCTGCTAAACCACTGCAGATTACTGCCTGACTGCCAAGGTAATCTGAAATAGGTGTCAGTTTAAGCTTACTGTGCTGGGCCATTAGCCACGATGCTCCAGCAGCTGTTGCACAGCTATTTCCAGAAGAGGGGCAAGGCTGACAGGCAGGGGCAAAAAATCCAGCACAGCTGTTCCAAGGTAAGTGAGCTCCACCCATTAACTTCAGCCTTAAGTGGACCATTTTCATGCCGCTTCCTTATCCATACACTCAAAAAAGAAGTGTGTAGAGGTTTTGTTGTTCTTATTTTGAACATATCAAACTACACCAATTTGCATTAGTTCAATTTCTCTGTTGACTGAATCCTGTATTGAATTTTCCATCATTTTGTTTGCAGCTTCCCTTCAGGTTTTCAGCTCTGGCAAAATACCAGCACTCCAAGTGCTGTGTTCAAGAACTTATCAAAAATGAGTGGCACTGTGTCCAGGATGGTCTTATCCATTTCAGTTTGGGCAAGGTTTCAAGGTTAGCCAATCTAAAAACGTTTATCCTTCACTGGCATTGTCTAATTCTCTCCTTCCCTACTCACTGAAAAATACTCCACTGTACTCAAATTGTAAAAGCCCATTATCCTGATTCTCTCCGAACAGCAGAAAAAATATTTCTGCCTTCTCCAGCATCACACTGAACAATACGTTATTTCCACCTGGTGATAAGTCCATCCTTTACTAAAATGGCCTTTGTTGCCAGCATATTTGATCCTCCTATCCCCACCCGAATTTTAGAACAATCCTCAAAACTTCAAGCCAGGAGCAGCTGAAAGGGAAGCCATTTTGTTCGGGTCCTCCTCAACTGCGCTGTGCAGGCACACAAATGTAACGAGCTCTCTAGAAGTGACTTTGAGTGTGGTTAGGACAACTAAGAAAATACTCAGCCTGGAACAAGAATCGCCCGTGAGTGGAACAGCAGATCTGCTTGTGTTCTCATCCGCTCTGCATTAGCACGCTTAGGTGATCAGAGATGGAGGAAGGAGTACAAAAAACAATCATCATAGAAAACTGCTCTTCATTCAGTTTCTTCTAGCAACAAGGGCTTTGATAACAGAAAATTAATTGCAAGTTATATAACACTACTCTTTTAAACAAATTTGAAAAGGATGACATTGAAAAAAAATTGGTAACAAATAATAACAAATTATAATCTCTAGATCAGGTATACTGTGGATTCCTGGGGTTTTCAACCATGTAAAAAAAAAAAAGGCAAAGGCCAAATGAAGAGCCATTACTGTTATTGCTTATCCTAATGCTATTTGTGAAAGTGTTAGTCGCTTTAAAATAAGATCACACAATTTTCTCTAAACCTCAGTTGCATGAAAAAGATTTTCTTCTTAGTTTTTCCATCCACTTCTGCATGAAGGCTCTTTTTGTGGACAGCAGACTAAGACACTTAAATGTTACTATACCTGACCTTCCTAAATCCTTTTGAGTGGGGATTGGGTAAAGACTGGGTTTTTGTGTTTTGTTCTTTCAGAAATTAATTCGTAACTTGGCAAGAGCTTCCAATCCATCATTATATTTTGGGATATTTCCGTAAATTCAATACTTGGCCTGTACCCACCAACCATGAACAGAAGCATCATCTGCTCGTTTTAACCAAAACTGATAAGTGATCCATGTTCTCAGCATTCCTTAAAAGACCGTGAGGAGAAGGAATGAGAACACCATGGACTCTTGTGTGCCTCATTACATGTCAAGTATGATAAAGGTCAAGTGTGTGTTTGTGTGAGAAACAGAAATAATTCAATGTTTAGAATTTTACTAAAGAATGCTAACAATGAAAAAACATTCTTATTAATACGAAAAGAGTAAAAATCAAGAAGTCATACGTTTCAGGCTATGAACTGTCAAGTTCAGCTTTTATACACTGTCAAGAAAATTCCCACTTCTTCCTTTATAGCTCTGGGTTGGGAAGCTCCTTAGCTGGTTAGTCATGCAGTATTCAGAATATGACTGTGAAAATTTGAAACACGATTTGCATTTAAATACTATATTGAACACAAACCACTCCAGACATCATTTGAATCATAACTTACATTGGACCAGGAATGATTCACAAGCCTGAACACTCATCCTTCAAGATGATCATCTTTGTTATTCATGACTAATTGTGTATGCCCTCACTGCACATGACTTGCTCCTGTTTACTTTGACATTTCTCATAATCTTTAAGGATTCAATTCTAGAAAGTTAAAGCTATTAAGAAGTCTGAGACAGGTATTCCCTTTCCTATTTTACCTGAAAACACAAACTCAAAACAATTAATGTGAAATAAATAATTATAACTAAAAACATTATACATACAACAAAAGTTTCTATTGTATACTATAAAAATAATTTACAATAAGTAAGTGTTTCTGCATCTTGGACAACCTATAATGGCCTTCTTCAGGATTCCCTTCAGCACTTTTGAGGATCAGAAGACCATTTGTTTTGCAGGAAATGTATCAGAATCTGATCACACAGGTGCTGTATGGATTCTGGAAAACCATTAGTGGAAATCAGGTCTTTGCTGACAAAAACTTACCGTCACAGCACATCATTGGTAGTACAGCCTATTTTAAACAGGATTTTGCCACCATGATAATAAAATAATTTACCATATGTCCTCAACATAAACAATTTACCAGCTAAATTAAGATGCCTACTGAAATCCAATGTAAGAATTTAGAGATGAAGGGAACCAACTGCAGCCACATGCATTTCCAGCTTGTGCTCTATTATTCCATGCTAATATAACAACAGCATACTATGATGGGATGTATCAGAACATTCATCATAACCAAGTATTTTGCATTTCAGGGATGACATTTAGGAAAGTTTGCACCCATAAAAAATTAAAAGTATTATATTTAAAAGTGATCTTTTATTCAAGTTACCATTTTAAGAGTGTGATTTACAGAATAACTACAGTGGTTACATAGAATGATACTATTTAAGAGTTAAAAAAGGTACAGGAAGAAGCATGACCATAATAATCATCATAATCACTACTGTGCTTTCGTCACCCTCTTTCCTTTTAGAAAAAAAGGGATGATAACACCTCTGCATCTTCTGTTTATTTTAACATTTAAGCAATTGTAACAAAGATGCAAAATGCCAAAGCAGAAATATCTAATATCACCAATTTACCTTTTGAAATCAGTTATTCCAAACAGTAGGTTCTCAAGTGATGTTTTAAAACGTAATATTATCTAAAGCCTCTCTTACTGATAAGACAGGAGATTCATGATTCTAAAAATAATGGCACATATAGAAAATGTTTTGAGGGGATGTATAAAGCAGTTATTTAAACTGAGACTTTTCTTCATCAAACCTTTTTTGCATATCACTGTATTTAACAGAACTGAGAAGCAGAAGAGCATTTTAACAGTTACTTCAAGTCTCCTTAAAAATATAGAAGTGTCTGGTTCCAGGAAATGGCTTTCAGTGTACATGCTTATGTGTATTTTCAAAGAAATATAATCTTGACAAAATACTCATCTGTTACCTGCATTAGATAATAGAAAAATTAACCAAATAGTAAAAAGACAGTAGAAAAGAATCCATTAAGAAGCATTTTCCACAGAACAAACAGCAAAAGATGGAAGTACTTAAAAACGGAAATAGATCTATATTGTGCTATTCACGTATGCACTTAAATCTTCTGAAAACACTTCTATGCACACTAAGAAGCTGTGTTTCTTGCTACGCCTTTAAAGGGCATTTTTCAGGGTATGACTCTCCAAATCAAGTCAAAACCGGGCCCTACTGGTCCTCTGAAGAAAATCCTATCAAACGAAAAATGCCCCTTACAGCCCACAGACAAGGTACTCCATGTGAGTCAACAGGAAGAATATTGTATTTTGACGCGAAACCCGAATAGGATGAAATGATCTGTCAGCATATGTGTCCTCCAAAAATCGCCACACATTTTTGCAAAAGCAAGGAGAGCTCAGTTAGCAATGACCTAATTACTAGCATAAAAGCTGCGTATCTGACAAAGGGGAAGAAAGGACCCACTGCTTCATACATAATTTATTAAGATTTCCCACAGCATTCAGGTTAAGTCGTGGACCCAACCACCTCTTTGTGATGTTAAATAAATCTGTGAGAAGTCAGCGGATCCGAGGGCGCGCCGAGGGCGCAGCGCTGCCCCCCGAGCGCTCCCGCCGGCCGCCCACCCGCGCGTCCCCCGCGCTGCCGCAGCGGAGGAGCCGCCGCCGCCCGTCCCTAACAAAGCCGGGCCGGTGCCACCCGCGGGCAGCGCCTCGCCGCCTCAAGAGCGGCACCTCCACGGCTCTGCGCGCCCCGAGACCCAAGCCCGCCGCCGTCCCCCTCCTCCTCCCGCTCCTCCCGCCCCCGGAGCCCGCGCAGGGTCTCCGCAAGGCTTTGTGCCTGCGGCCGGCGCGCCGGGCTGCGCTCGGTGCTGCCCGTGGCGGCTCCCGCCGTGCCCGCCCGCCCGTCCCCGCGGCTGCGGGGCTCCCCTCCCCGCCGCTCGACAGCCCTTTCTCACACCCCAGGTTTTTTGTTGGTTTTTTTTTTATTATTTTCGGGGCGTTTTTTTGTTGTTTATTTTTTTAACCCGCGAAAGCGCCTCCTCCCCCCTGCTCCTGCCCGTCCCGGGCTCAGTGAGCCTCGCCCCCGCGGGAAGCCGCCGCCGCCGCCGCACTCACCCCATGGCCGCGGCCGCCGCGCCTCCATCCCCGCGCCAGCGCCAGCGCCCGGCCCGGCCCCGCCCCGCCCGCGCCACCGGCTGCGCCAGCGCCGCGCGCACGGCGCGGCCCCGCGGGTCACGTGCGGCGCCGCCAATAGCGCGCGCGCCCGCCCCCGCCCCTCCCCGGGCGGAGCTCCACGCGCGGCCCCGGGCGCGGCCCCGGCGCTGCCCCAGCGCCCGCACGGCGAACCCGCGCCGCGCGAACCCGCCCGGGCGGCGGCACCGCTCCGCACCCGCCTGCCGCCCCGCAGCCGCCCGCCCAGCACAGAACAGGACTCGTTTTCCACGTCAAAACGGAACGAGGCTCTGCGTGTGCTAGCATTAACGCTGCTACACCTCACCTAGAAATGCATCGAGACATTGCTTATTAAACAGGCAGCAGGAAGCGTGTCCTTCAAGGGCAACGCAGACTTCTCTGCAGTTCATGCGCTTTTCAGAGATGAAGTCGTTACTGCTACTTGGTAGCTTAACAACAAACCTAACATATGTACATTTAAACTACGTTAAATCGGAACAATAAGCACCGGCTGGAAAAAAAATCTCAAAGACAAATGAATTTACAAAATAAATCAATTTATGAAACTATTTTATAATCCCCTTTCAGAAATGATCTCTCTCCAAGGGTAAGGATGTAACAACGTGGTTCATGAGGATGACTTAAAACCTCACAGAAGCACACTACCAAAATCCATGAGATAGCAGAAATTAAGCCATATTTCAGCCGTTTGTGTTTTGAGTCCATATTTTCACTTAAAAACCCAACAATTATCTATACAACAGGTACCATAGGAATCTTCTAAAAAACTTTGATATCAAAGTCAGCTTTGCAGAAACAACACAACATTAAACCTTTTAAATCCATTAGAATGATTCAAGAATAAATCTACAGGCAGTGCAACCCATCTCAACAAAATAGGGCACAATAGAAGACATCTGAAAACGTGCAATGGTTCCTCACCTACAGGAGATCAATACTCTTCCCACTGGTATGTTACATAAATTATGGAGTTATATGCTTATACAAGGGAACACAAGGAGAGATAATTCATTAAAAACATATGTCCTGATATTCCTTCTTATAATCCTTCATTCTGCCGATAATAATTTTTTGATTCGCATGAGACAAGCAGACGTGTAGTATCTCATGGCTGGGTTGAGATTAAGTTAAAGGCACTGCAGGCCTGTGCATGCATGTGAGCAATTGCACCACATGTTATTTAAACGCTGCTGATTTCATTTCAGCTCTTTCCTCATACCTCCTTTTTCCAGTCAGAGAAGGCAGCAATCCCCACTCAGAAAAGCTGCTCTTCACCAGATACCCCCTAAATCGTGAAGATGTTTGATAAAAGGTTATGTGACACGTCATCTGCTGCCTTCAGGACCATTTTGCACAAAATCTTCTCTGATTTCATCACTAAGGCTAACTGCAGAGGTACTGTCACTTAGCTATTATGGAAAAACACTTTAAACCAAAGTTAACTGGGTCATTATTCAAGGGTGTTCCAGGTATTATGATTTTTTGCTATAGACAAGCTTCTATTAGTTACAGTAATTGTTGACATTCCATGGTTTATGGTGGTTTATGATCCACTTGATTTCATTTCACAGCAAGCAAGTTCATCCTCCCTCAGCTGTAACAAATTGTCACACTACTCTTAACAAGTTCAAAGTTTAGAATCTATCTAGGCATCTGACCTAAAGCCATCTTACTTGATATCTTACTGATATACCCCACTGCTTCACTCCTCAGATGAGCAAACCAAAATGCCCCCAGTTGTTATTGTGCAGCTCTCTCCATCCTAAAATTCTTTACATTAGTATAAGTGTACATTCAAATAAATACAGACACCACTCAACACCTGTGTTACCAGTTGGCAGGTTGTTCCAACAGGAGTTGTGGCTTAATACCAAATCTGGTTGCTCCAGTAATAGATTTAAACCCGAAGAGTGGCAACTGCTCAGAAGTGGCAAATGCCACACAGCCTGGAATGAGTAGGTGTGCAAAGATGACACAAGAGAACCAAAGGAACAAAAATACTATGTACTTTAAAGCTAAATCCCACACTTACAAGTGAAAAACTAAGCTTTGAGAAGTACAGTTAATTTTCTACAATCCAAGAATCAAAACCACGTGCATTTAAGATGGAAGGCTACATAATATTCATTTACACACACCATACTGCATCTTCTGCAACTCTGAAAAACTAACTGTAGTTCTCACTATATGAAAAGATTTTTGCTACTCCTGGTACTGATTAATCCTTTCTAAGTCTGGGAATCGCAATCTGAGCAAATTCACTGCATTGTAGCCTGAAGTCCCACATTTATTTGCAGAACAAGCAGAAGCACAAATTCTTTAATGCCTTCTGCCAAGATGACAGCTGGGAGGGAAAAAGCCTTCCCTTCCTCACTCATAGTAATGCCCATTCTGTTATGATTTCATAAATATGGCAGCTTATGGTCTGCGACTGTGTTGCATGCACTTGCCTCAGCAGCAAAATCCAGTATTAAGTGAAATCCAGTTTAATAAACAGCATGCTTTAACCCTTCCCATATTGCATCTTCCAGTCCTGTTAATCACTCCTACACAGCCAAACAGGTGAGTATCTTCCCTCAAAACTGCATTCTATGTGCAGTACTGGATTTTCCTAATAAAACTGATAGCAACAAAACACTGCTTGAGGAAAAAAAAAAAAAAAAAAAAGAGGCCAGGCTCTCAGGAAAAAAGAAAGGAGTTGCACAGGAAAAAGTCTTCTTTAGACTAAGTTTATTTTTGGCTAGTTATTTTCTATCTGGCAGATGGAACAAGACGGCTTTTTCATTCTTTGAAAGAAACCATTACCAAGACAGGCTTAATTAATTATTACTTAAACCCACCCTTTAAAATCTATTAGAAGACTCAAGTCTCTGCATTAATTAATGTAAGCTATCATATCCAACGGACAGAAAATCTTAGTATTGAAAGATGCCTGTTCAGTTTCAAATTACTTTTATGATTTTGGACAAGATCTCTGCAGTCTACTCAGCCCAGCATTCTCAAACGGTCAGATGGGAATTTGAGTCCAGAAATGAAATTGGCAATATTTTTAATGCAAATTTGGATGCAGTAAGTGTTTCCCATTGCATTTATAAAAATACATTTTCAGACCAAATAAAATTGTCATTAACTGTTACACCCCAGTCCTACGTAGTGCTAATTAGAATCTCTGAGTAGATTAAGATCTAAATTTTTAAAAATGTAAGGTACATTCCCCAAAGTATCTATTAGCTTCAGAAAATCACTACTATTACAACAGAAAATGCAAGAGGTTTTCTGGCTTTAAATAGCTGGCTCATAAATGGGATAATTCTCTTAACCTTTGCAACCTCACCCTCTGCAGCAATACGCTTCTCCCTAGAAGCTTTCCAGGACTTAATATATTTAAAGGGATTGATATTTCATTATTAGTCATTGAACATGTACAGAACCACCTACCTCAGAGACCTTGGGCAGGGAGTCGTTGGATAATGAGCTAAATTCTCTCTCTGGCATCAGGCACAATTTTGGCATTACTTGCAAATGTTAAACAATAGTGTTGCTGAGGTCTTGCCTTCAGAACTTTCTAGTGCAAGATTTAGGCACTGACTTGTATTAGACTGCATTTTTTAGGAAGGTGGTACTTCACAGATTTCATTGACAAACTGAGCTGAAGACATTTCACATCTTTTTTACATAGACAAAAGTTTCATCCCAACACGGGACTTGATGACAAATTTTAGCAGCTGCTGTACCAAAGGTTAGTCTTGTGCCTTTCAACTTTACATGGGAAAAAAAAAATCAATAAAGCTGAACATTCTCTTTGTTTCTTATTTTCTTTAGTACTGTGAAGGTACATTCATGTTTCTCACTACCACACAAAGAGCAGTTTTCCTCTGAGGTCTGTCCTTACCATGTGACCAGGACCAGTGAAAGTTTGTATATACACACTTGAAAAAACTCATAACTTGCTCCCATTGGCATTAGTATCACTGTTTTGGCCATTAAGAGGCATAGCCCTACTTTCTCCATCAAAATTCTCTCAGATACATTGCATATTATTTCCTCAACCAAGGGAACATTCCAACTATGAGCACTAGAAAGGTCATCAGAGGAAAGTTTCCTGAGGATCAAGAACCTAAAGGACCGCCTTTCTCATGCAGATGAAGAAAGAATAAAGAAAAGAACTCTGGCGTTGTTCCCAATGCATCATCCAGAACACATGCAGTAGTCCTACAAAAACAGACAGGAATTTTCTGCACTGAGAACAGATTTTCTACTTGTCCTGGGTTAGGCCAGAGGGGTCAAAATCTAGGAAGTGATCTGGGCTGCAGGAATGCAGGAAGAAATACAACTTCCTTCCTGCGAGAGAGAGAGCCAATAATCAGGTAGTTTTAAGAATTGATAGGTAGGTAAACCAATTAAAAAGTTGGTCCGCCTTCAAGGAAAAAACCATATATAAGCAGAGACTCTCTGACGCTCTTCCTCTTTGGACCTGCTGCTGCTGTGTAGAGAGGAGCAGCTCCTGCTTCTCTCACTGGTGAGGCCCAAGCGCTTTCCCCCCCCACCCCCTTTCCAAAGGAGGGATGGGGGGGGGGAAGGGAGGTTTTTACGGCAGCCGTGCCGCTGCAGCCGGGCAGGCATGGGGGAGGAAACGATTGGAATTTTCAGCAAATCCAGCTCAGCCGGTGTGTCAGCTACACAAGAGGGAGAGCCGGGCCAGGCAAGGACCGGGCCGGACTCCATCCAGCTCGGGCCAGGCCCTGCCCTGTCATCCCGGGCCCAGATGGCCCTACCAGGCCGAGCCAGCTCCGCAGAGCCGGGCAGAGACTCTTGAGAGCGTCTAGCATCCAGCTCGGACCTGTTCAAGCAGCCCGGCAAAGAGCACGTGATCCTCACACTGCCGGAGAGAGAGAGACAGAGATTAACTCTCTCCATGCCTGGACTAAACTCACAGACACCCATCCTTCTTCGCAGAGAGAGGAACGAGTGAAGACATCTACATAGTGCAGCGCAGAGACTTTACAGTCAGTGAGGAAAGCAGAACTGATACCTAGAGGGAGGTGCATGGGAAGTTGCTTCAAGAGTGAAGATGAAAACTCTTTTGGAGAACCATGGTTGGAGACTGAGCTAATAAATTCTCTGTAATATATGAAGATATAGTCCAAAGGAAGATGTGAGGTTCTTATTGCAGCCAATGAACTGAAATACCTAAGTACAGACAAGTAAGTGTTGAAAAAGTACAGCCTGATAAGAAACTAGAACCAAGAGAGAGGAGAGGCTGTGACTCAGAGCCCTAGTCCCAGGGAGAATGCTAGAGAACCTGAGTTGTCAGGAGAACCTGTGCTGCTAAGCACAGAAGAAAGGATTTTTCTTTGTTGCTGCAATTGAACTAGGCATCCTTAAAACAGGTACCCTGTAGACTGTTCATAACCCACCCAAGTGGCTGTTACAAGGCTACTAGTGTGGGAGAGATCCACCATTAAGTTAGACTTTGCTCCGGGCGGTGGTTAATGGTGAAGCAGAAGACCCATAAAAACTGTATTTTTCTTACAGAAGATCCATAGTGTAAGCAAAAGAAACTTCTCTCCCTAAATGAACTAGAACAAGAGCTGTTTCTGAAGTAGTAAACTGACTGGAAGTCAAAGTGTTGTCTTTTGTATGTTGTCAAGGAGAATGAAATGGAGAGTGGGGAAAGAGGGGTAGTCTGAAGAGTTTGTTCTAGTTTTTTTTCTTGAAGTTTTTTTTTCTTTTTTCCCTTTGTCTTAGATATATTAATAAAACTTCTTTGTACTTTATAAAGTTTGAGCCTGCTTTGCCTACTCCTAATCCTTATCTCACAACAAGCAATCAAGTAAATTTAAGTAAGTGTACTAGCATTTAGCCACAAACCTGAATAAACGAACTAAAACCACGACAAGAACAAGCAGAGCCTGCCCAAGAAAAGAGTTGTGGCCTCGCCCGGGAACTGATTTACATTCCAAAAACAGTACTACAGAAGATGACTACGACACATCGAGAAAACATTAAGCCGGCTCCAAATGTCTACATTTTTTAAGAATTTCCTGGCAAAGCTGATGGCAGAACTGATCAACCATCTCTGAAAGATCCCCTCCCAGTCCAGGTGCTAACGACCAGATCAGATTAGGATAAGGAATATCATGAACCATCAGATAACATCCCCAGATGGTGAAAAATCAATCAAGCACAGGATGCGTTTTTGTCCACCTCAGTTTCGTGAATAGCATGCTTCATGAATATGCTGAGTGACAGAAATAATGCTCAAAATCCGGACTTTTCAGTCAAAACTGTATATAAACCAACCGTTGGAAGCAGCCAGCGTGAACAGAGGGAGGTCTGATGCGATAGAGGTCAGACCTGCGTTCACCCAGTTCCAACCCCGGGCTTGGAACTGTCTCCCTTTCCGATCGTGGCATTGCGTGTTCGAAACTTTCGGACACGAAATAAATTTTATATTTGTTTTGCTATAAATTGGGCGTACCTATTTATAACAGTCAGGTCTGTGCTCCTATAATTAAGTATTATCTTCCTCCTTACCATGTTTTGTAGATGGTCTCGGTTGCTGTGTGAAAATCTTGCCCAGTGTTTGAGTTCCCTCCTCTTTTTAAGAGGTCTGACAGTTTTGATTTTGGAGTTGCGGAGTTTTGTTTTTCTAGAACTGTCTCCTGCAATGTGACAGAACTGTAGTCATCACTAACTAGTCAGCTCTTTCAGGAGTTTATTGATCTCACCCCTACCTTTCTTACAGGTCCTTCCTGTTCCTCGTGCTGATCTTTCTGAACATTGGCCATTCTCTTTCTGCTCCCTGTCCTCAACTTCTCTTCCTGTGCCCATCTGTGATGCTGTGTTTTAAATTCTGAGCTTTTTTAGAGGAAAGACTGTCTACTGCCGTGGAGCCCTAACGCACATCTAGGGCTCTGAGGAAATGCAGGGATACAAGTAATAATTAAAACAGCAATTCTGATATTTTACAGCTTTCCATAAGGCAAAAACTGAAGTGACTGCAGTTAAAAAGCAGTCTGAAGGCCTTAGAAGAGAATATGATCATCTGATGAAAGAATTTGAACAGCTTCAGGTAGGTGGCTCTGAATTGCCATACAAGCACTGTGTTTTGAAATTGTACCAGCAACATTCTGTTTGTTGGTATTTATTGTGCAAGAGAATTTACCAAAATCTTCAGTATAGCATTAAATTACAATTGGCAGCATTCCTTAAACTTCTTCAAAATAGTAGAATTTCATTTTGCAAAGTTATTAGCATTTTCTTTTTTGCACTTTGGTTGACAAAGCTCAGGTTATCATTAGACTCAGATGGTTTTGCATGTGATGATCAAACTGAAATACTGTAAGAAAATTATAGGAGGTGTGTGTGTGTGACAGGAGGAGTATATACATAATTTATAACAGTAATTTTATTTTGTTTGCTCTTAAAACATGCTTTTGCAATCCTGGATTATAGATGTTGCAATGCTCTTGATACACAAGGATAAAAAACCCAGCAAACAGCCTAGGCTAAAAACAGACTACTATAAAATTTAAACTGAAGTACAAAATAATTTAAAAAAAACCAAACCATATTAAGCAAAAGTTCAATTAGTTGTTTGATTGAGTTTCTTATGTGCATGGCTGTAATACCCATAAAATACACAGTAAGTATTTGTCTTAGGTTACAATAGTATGTATTCTATCACCATCTTCATGGGATGTTGGGGCCAGGTGGGGCAGTGTTCCTGGCTCATCCCTTATGGCCCCAGGGCATGTCTTCTAATGGGCCAGCTGTTGGAGCCAGGTGGGGCACTTTGCTTTGCTCATTCCTAATGGCTCCAGTCGTTGGGCTGGGCCGTTGAGTCCCACTGATAAACTACATCATCCCATTGTGAGATGCCCCGCCCAGGGTGAGGAACCAAGCATCCCTATCTGGATATAATCTGGGATTTGGAACACCACAAGTCAGCTTTTCCACTGGATTCCCAGAGGAAGACCAGACCCTTCTACACCACCACTGGACCTTCAGAGGAGAACTACACCTTTCCACAGGATCACTGCTTCAACAGAACCACATCTATCACTCCCAGAGGACTGCAGCCACCTTCTAAGTGGACTACTACCAACACCCTGACCGACAGGGTGTCAGGTTGTATTATGACTCTGACAGGAACTACCTGCCTGTGGTAATGCTCCTATGTAGGCCAGGGTATCATATAAAAACTGCTTTATTGGTTTATTATGTCTATTGCATGATAACCTCCGAGGCAATGAACACCATTCGGAATATATACTCAATTTTGTTTGCTTATCCGAGTCTGGGCTGCTACATCTGAGGCTTCCTCAACAATCGCACCCAGCCCCTAGGGGAAAGAGTAGAGAATGGTTTCTTTCAGCCTTTCAGACCTGACACAACAGTTTTTGAAAATATTGAGTTCCCTTTGTATGTCAAAGATGGTATAATCTTGCTGTTAGTTCTGCTTTGTCTTCTTTGTACAGCCTGCACTGTGTACACCATGCTTAGGAACAGAACAGTACTTGATGTGGTTCAGTGTCTTCTCGAGGAGGGGGAGAAGAAAAGCAGCAAAGCAACAGGCACCATGTCTACACAAACTGTCATGGAGGAAAGAGACCAAAAGAACCAACAGTGTCTCCACACAAACCATCACCAAACCAGAACAGCCTAAGCCAGTAGCAGTTGTCCCCCTTCAGTAAAAGAAAACCAGGAGCAAATCAGCCCACACAGTGACCGATGAGGAGGAGGCTGGACCTTCGCACCAAGCAGAAGAGACGGAGCCAGAGATCATCACTCGCTCTTTATCCCTGGGTGAGCTGCGTGACCTACGGAGGGAGTTCACCCACCAGACAAATGAATCCATCCTGACCTGGCTTCTTCGCATCTGGGACGCTGCAGCCAATGACACCATTCTAGATGGAAGTGAGGCCAGGCAACTTGGATCCCTTGTTGCGGTGGTTCGGAACCAGGAAGGAAGAGGACTTCCAGTGGCATGTTCCACAGACAGAGAGTTTCCCCCCAAAGCTCCCAAAGGTAGTGGTTTGGACCACCAAGACACGAACCCCAAGTTCCT
This sequence comes from Eopsaltria australis, assembly GCA_034509425.1. NCBI lineage: Eukaryota > Metazoa > Chordata > Aves > Passeriformes > Petroicidae > Eopsaltria > Eopsaltria australis. The sequence continues at coordinate 85,678 of JAVTVJ010010813.1, read as the reverse complement.
GCTATTGGTTCCTTGATTTGTCTGTTATGTTTCCCCGCTCTGGGAAATTCCCTGTCACTCCATTGTTCATTCGTTGTTCTCTCTTTTCCCCTCCCCTCCCTAAACCCCATTTGATCATGTACCCCAGCCCCTCCCCTGTATTGCCCCCCTGCCCTCAGCTTATTGGGTGTTGTTCCTCCCTTAAATACGGATGTAATAAGCTGTTCTGGGCTCTTGGTCCATGTGCTCCCTTTGGAGGCAATAAACCTACCAAAATCACATACCAAGAGACCTCCTTCTCTGGAAGTTCTTTGCGGTCTCACCACGCTCCGGGGGCAACATCTCCTCGGACCGAAACGCGGACCAGCTGTGCCCACAGTAGGCACTTCGAGGAAGTCTTCCCAATTGCGAACGACTTCCTAGGGTAGCGCTAGTACTCCGCTGCCGGTACCAGGGTGGGACCGAGCAGGGAACGCTACAAGTGGCGCACCGAACATGGGCTTCGACTTTTCATAGTTCCCTGCGAGACACCTGGATACGCAGCAGCGGTCCAGATAGCGCCTTCGGGGTGCCGCTCCCCTAGCAAGGACTTCCGCGTTCTAGTGGAGGACTTGGAGGGGCCGTCAGCAACCGATCTGGTGTGGGTACGCTAGCTGAACGGACTGACAAATCCAGAGACCCTTGCTCTTTTAGATGTTTCTCCCTCCGAACCCGGTGCCGGCAACTGAAGCCGAGATAGAGGAACCAAGATCCGCGCGCAGGCGGTGAGGTTTGGCGTCCGCGAGGAGCCGCGGGAAAGGAACCGAGATCCGAGCGTGGGGCGGTGAGGTTCGGTTGCCGCGAGAAGCGGCGGGATTCAGGCTCGGGGGGGAGATTTTCGCTTCGTTGTGTCGTATAAAAAGAGCAAGGAGGCTTTTATTCGGAGACAATGGGTATTAAGCTGTCCCGAATAGAGCAGGAGTTTTATGTCCAAGTTAAAGAGACCCTAAAGTTAAAAAATGGGAAAGCTAATAAGCGGGCTTGGAAACGTTTTATTAAGTGGATTTTTGTTAACGTCCCTTTTGCTTCTGCCTCTTCTGTTAAAACTCTGAGTTTTTGGGACTTAGTAGAAAAACGTTTAGAGGCAGTGGAGAGAGGGGGTGATGTTTCTGTCCGGAAATTTTTTCCGTTGTTGATTTTAATTTGTTATACTTTGCGTAATTGTCGGGAAAATTCGGAATCCCCGATTCACCCATCCCATGTTCCTAATTCCCCTTTTCCCAATTCCTCTTCCCCGCTGCAGGAAAGCACGCCCCTCGGTTCTCCCCGCTATGAGACTGATTCCCTCATAGCGAACTCTACCCCAAACCCTTTCTCAGAGCCCTCAGTCAAAATCGCACCGGCTGCGCTCCCACATTGTTCTGTGTTTAAAGATGGCCGCCGCCTCGTGGCGCTGTGCCTCCACCTGTGCACCCACTGTGCAGTCTCACACCAAAAGCCCGCGAATCCTCCCAGCTCCTCCCTCTGTTCCTTCCCCTTCGCGTTGATTGGCCCCGCATCGGGTTCCCCCCCCACGGCCGATGATGTCTTCGCGTCGGGTCCCTCCCCTTGCGCCGGAGGTCCCCGCCCCAGCCCGAGGGAGATCCCCGCCCCACCGCGTGCCTGGACTGCCCATATCAACTGCAGTCCCGCCCCTAACCACCGCCCACTCCCAGATCCCCATGCTCTCTCTTTCACACCCCGTGATTGGGGGCCAAAAGGTGGAGAGGCTGAAGCCTGCGATGCAGCCAGTCAGCCAAGCCCTGCAGTGACATCGGGTGTGCACGGCCCTCAGGGTAACAACCCACGATGGGAACCACTGTTACCTGCAGCCTTGCGAGAGCTTTGCAAGGTGGAGAGAGAGCTTGGGAGAAATTCTCCTCACTTTAAAAGTATGCTGGTCCCATCTGACATAAAAACAATCATGACAGGCATTTTAGTTAAGGTTCAGTATTGGGTGTGGGAAAAGATATGGAAGCAGCAGCTTCAAAGCCTGCTGAACAGTTCTAATCACCCTCCACCTAAGTCTTCCACAGGCTCCTGGACACCACATACTCCATCCCATTTGGGAAACGCATCAGGGAGCGCGGAACAGAACCGCGCTCCTCAAAGAAATTAAAAGCTGAATCCACTGTGTCCTGCTCTCCATCACCACCCATGCCACTGGAAACACCATCAGAGGCGATCCCAGATGACCAGTCGCTTGAACCACGATGGCTGAAGTTAGTAGGTGTCACAACTTTCCACCCGAAGCATCCACCATAGCAGATCCGGACGCATCCACCAACAGACGCTGCTCCACAGAGATCAGCGTGGAAGAGAAGGAAAAAGAAAACTCCAAGATTCAACCTCGATCAAGAAAAATCACCAAGACCCTTCTTCTTGATATCTTCCCCTTTGACTCTCCCTAAATCTGCCCCATGTACCTCCCGTACCCCAATCATTCCCAGTCCTGTAGAGAGACAATGCTTTAACAATGTTTGTTTATTTACAGATTTTCAAGACTTTGCTTTGGATTTTAGTTATTATCTTCATTGTGTTAAGCTTCCTTAGATGTTTTAAAGCCTTCATAATTTCTTTTATTAACAAGTCACTTTCTTTAAGTAAAAAGACAGGGGGAGATGTTGCGATGGTTCGGAACCAGGAAGGAAGAGGACTTCCAGTGGCATGTTCCACAGACAGAGAGTTTCCCCCCAAAGCTCCCAAAGGTAGTGGTTTGGACCACCAAGACACGAACCCCAAGCTCCTGCTATTGGTTCCTTGATTTGTCTGTTATGTTTCCCCGCTCTGGGAAATTCCCTGTCACTCCATTGTTCATTCGTTGTTCTCTCTTTTCCCCTCCCCTCCCTAAACCCCATTTGATCATGTACCCCAGCCCCTCCCCTGTATTGCCCCCCTGCCCTCAGCTTATTGGGTGTTGTTCCTCCCTTAAATACGGATGTAATAAGCTGTTCTGGGCTCTTGGTCCATGTGCTCCCTTTGGAGGCAATAAACCTACCGAAATCACATACCAAGAGACCTCCTTCTCTGGAAGTTCTTTGCGGTCTCACCACGCTCCGGGGGCAACATCTCCCCGGACCGAAACGCGGACCAGCTGTGCCCACAGTAGGCACTCCGAGGAAGTCTTCCCAATTGCGAACGACTTCCTAGGGTAGCGCTAGTACTCCGCTGCCGGTACCAGGGTGGGACCGAAGCAGGGAGCGCTACAATCCCTGACCCAGGATGTAGTCATCGACCAGGGGATTGGGAAAACGCAAGAAACTCTCAGCCTCTGGCGGCGACTGCTGGCAAGTGTAAGGGGCTGATACCTTTGTAAAGAAGACCTCCAGGTGCACCAAGGAAAATGGAGCGCAATGGAACAACGTATCCAATGCCTGAGAGAATTGGCCGTGCTGGAGATCATTTTCTCAGAAGATGAGAGATTCCCTAAGAACCCAGATGATGTCCAATGCACTGGCAGCACAGAGGGGAACACATCTGGGCCGCTGAGATTTGGCAGGACATCGCTACCCGTGTAGAGAGGCTGACCATGAAGGTTTGACACGTGGATGCACACGTACCCAAGAGTCGGGCCAATGAAGAGCATCGTAACAATGAGCAGGTGGACCGAGCTGCCAAACTGAAATTATCACAGGTGGATCTGGACTGGCAGCACAAGGGCGAATTATTTCTAGCTCATTGGGCCCATGATGCCTCTGGTCATCAGGGACGAAATGCAACATACCGATGGGCTCGTGACCGAAAGGTGGACTTGACCATGGACGGCATCTCACAGGCCATCCATGGCTGCGAGACCTGCGCTATGATCAGCAGGCCAAGCAGGTGAAGCCTCTGTGGTACGGTGGACGATTGTCGAAGTATAGGTATGGGGAAGCCTGGCAAGTTGACTATATCACCCTTCCCCAAATCTGCCAAGGCAAGCACTACATACTGACCATGGTGGAAGCAACCACTGGATGGTTGGAGACCTATGCTGTGCCTCATGCTACCGCCTGGAACACCATCTTAGGCCTGGAAAAGCAAGTCTTGTGGAGACGTGGCACCCCTGAGAGAATTGAGTCGGACAATGGGACCCATTTCAAGAATGGCCTTATAAACAGCTGGGCCAGAGAACATGGCATCGAGTGGATATATCATATCCCTTATCATGCACCAGCTGCTGGGAAAGTTGAATGGTGAAACGGACTACTTAAGGCCACCCTGAAGGCACTTGGCGGGGGGACCTTCAAAAATTGGGAAGTGAACTTAGCAAAGGCCACCTGGATGGTCAACACACGAGCTGGTCCTGCCCTGTCTGAACCCTTGCACACAGTGGACGGAGATAGAGTCCCTGTGGTACACATTAAAGGTATTTTAGAAAAGGCTCTTTAGATTAGTCCCACCTCAGACAAAGGCAAACCCATCCTCAGAGTTGTTTTTGCTCAAGGACCCTGATTACACTTGGTGGGTAATGCAGAAAGATGGGGAAACCCATTGTGTACCACAAGGAAGCTTAATTTTAAATGAGAACTGTGTGAAGTTTCATTGTATATGTATATATATATATATATGTAGAGTTTAAAGAGGATATTGGTTTGGGTATCATGTAGATGGTGATAGAATAAGGGGTGGATAATGTCTTAGGTTACAATGGTATGTATTCTATCACCATCTTCATGGGATGTTGAGTCCGGGTGGGGCACTCTTCCTGGCTCCTCCCTGATGGCTCCAGGGGATATCTTCTGTTAATGGGCCATTGAGTCCCACTAATAAAACTGCATTGTGAGATGCTCTGCCCAAGGGAAGGAACCAAGCATCCCTATCTGGATATAATCTGGGATTTGAAACACCACAAGTCAGCTTTTCCACTGGATTCCCAGAGGAAGACCAGACCCTTCTACAATACCACTGGACCTTCAGAGGAGAACTACACTTTCCACAGGATCACTGCTTCAACAGAACCACATCTGTCACTCCCAGAGGACTGCTACCAACACCCTGACCAACGGGGTGTCAGGTTGTATTCTGACTCTGTCAGTGTTTCTGTACTATTGAATTTATTTAATTTTTCTATTAAATTGTAGTTCTGACTTTGAGTCTCTCACTGATTTGCTTTCAAACTACCACAGTATTTCTGGTAGAACTGAGAGTCTGTACTTTTAAGTTGTCTGACGTGTTTATATGCTCCATACCTAACATCTGTTTCGGGCAAAATTCATTAAAAATGAAAGTTAGCCTATTTACCAGTAGTGGTCTTGGGAGAAAATAAATGGTCATTAAAATTATGGTGACCTGCTTTTCAAGAGGAGTTGTTCAATTCTGTATTAATTTTAAAAAGGCAGTTTTGACCTGGTTATAATCTTTTTTTCCTGTACTCTGTGAAACCACTTACTCATTCCCAGCCTCACCCTGTACTCCTACAGAGATTGCTCAACTGATCTCTGTGTTCAGTTCAAGAACACCATGCATGGCCTGTCCTTGTTGTGCTTCCCTGTGTAATGAGCCATAGTAGTCTTGCTGCATTTCTAACAGACTTGTAGTCTAAAACACACATCCTTATCATCTTCTGGTTACCTCCGAGTGGAAAGAACAGAAGGTACTGAACACACAGTGGATGTAGCTCCCAAGTATAAATTAGTTGATAGCAGGAAATATTTTCAGCTGAGTTTGCTGCACAGCTCAGCTGTAACACCAAAGAAAGCAGAACTGGGCTGCACTGCACAGCCTTGGCTGCTGGCAGCAGAAACTCAGGTGTTGTGTTGGGGTAGTGTTGATGGGACTGCAGCTTAAAAAGGTGAATGGTGAACAAATCAGGTGTGACTGCAGAGGGGCAAAATGTGTCTGGAGTCAGTGGTTTCTGATCTTGCCAAACTTAATTTTTTTTTAATCTGTCTCTTTTCAGCAAAGTTTAAATAAAGCAGAAGATAAGAAAGACCTTTAAGTGCATCTAAGATGGATGGCATCGGTACAGTTGCTTGAATGAGAAGTCTTGTGCTGTTGCTGTTCCTGATGCGTACCTGAAACAAAACTTGATTTTTCTGAAAAGCACATGCATTGCAGGTCACTGTTCAGATTCCTCTAATATATCAGTTGCCAAAATGTTCTGTGTTGCAAATAAAATGTTAAGTGGCTTACTGGATTTACCATGGAGTTTGTCACTGCTCTTGTGAAGAGAAACTCAAAAATCTTTCAACTCCACCTGGAACAACCTGTTTTCCAAGCTTCTGCCTCCCATAATGGTAACAAATCACCATTTGCTTGAAGCATTTGAGTGAGGTTGTATATCACACTAGATCATAAAAGCACAATTACTTAAACCTCCTTTTCATCACCTGTTTGGAATCTTAAAAATTCAGTTCCCAGTGGGATGAAGAAGGCTGAAAGCTTTTTATCAGTGGAAAACTGAATGACAATCACTCTAAGGAAAATAAAGAAAAATTGCATTTCTAAATCCACCTCACTAGCTTGTGACTTTTACTTTAGCCACATGGACTTGAGTGTATTTTAACAAACAATATTTTGCATGCCTCTGGTTTATTTTTCTTTAATATATTGTAATATTTCAGTCTTGAGTTGGCTGGTGTTAACAGTCTTTATTTTTACACTGTTTACATTGGTTTACTCCTTATGTACCGCCTAACTTCTTTTGCCTCGATAAGTAAAACATCTTTTTAAATGCAGATAGTTTAGTTTGTTTTGTTTTGTTTTCATGGATACGATACCTCAAATAAATGTGCACTGTTTTGCATAAGACCTTTTTGGTATTCAGAAAGTTGTTTTATTTGTTAGTTGGTTCCAGTTTATATCTGAAAGTTCAATATGTTTGTTATATTCAAGGGATTGTTTAAGTTCATGGTTTCTGGATTTATTCTTGTAAATCTCTCCCAATATACTATCTCATCATAGATAATAGTTACATGCACTAGGAACAAAATATACCTCTAACTTGATGATATTTAGCTCTTTTTGAAAATACAGTCTTCGTAGTGGTAGTTTTGACTGCTCTGGAAATAGGATTTGTTTAGCTTAGAATTCAAACACTGCTTATCAAGTAGTATAAGGCATAATAACATACCATATTAAATAAGAATGCATGTTTTTTAAAAATACTTTATCCTTGCTGAAGTAGCACAGAATGTGTTTTCAGAGATTCTGTGACACTTGAGATCTGTTTTATTCAGATAAAAACTTCCAGGAAAAGTTACAGGTTTTTCATACCTGCATACACACATTTTGAAGATGTAGTTGAATACATCTTTGTTTTTTTCCCCCGCCCCTTTCTTAACGTTCCACCACAATTCTAAATATTTATTTCCAGTCAGATCCAAAGACTGTGGTTGGAAGCCTTGGAGGTATGACAAATTCTGGTTTTAATGACAGAAAAAAAACCCCTCACATATGTTTCTTACTTCAAGACACCGAACAAAAGCAAATAACACTTGCTTTTTACTTACTGTTATCTACTCAAATTTCCAACATTTCTTCTGCTAGTATAAGTAGATAATTGGGTAGAAAATTAGAAGCTTGCAATGAATGATATTGTGCACTGTGCTTTTCTCATACTTAAAAATTAATCTTAAAAATAACATGGAATAAAAAATGGATAGCTGTGAATGCAGTGATAGTACTGATATTTCTCCTTGAGAAGGAACTCTGAATGCTTTACACAGTTTTTTGCTGTATGACTGAAGAGCATGACTGAAGTTTGAAGGAGTGCAGGGTGGTATGCACTGTTCCCTTGGAGCTGAAATGAGGCTGGGTATTTTCAGACATGCAACATGCATATTCAACACATGATAAATACATGCTGTAATACATTACACAGAAAACCGTGATATCAGGCTGCAGGGAAATGTTCCCTGCATTAGAGATTCCTTAAACACACAGATTTTGTATTTTGCCTCCATTCACTTCTTCTGTCATGTCCATTACTTGGATCCTTTTTCCGGTTTCCCTGTCACAGAGTGTGACCATCATCATTTTTGTACTTGTCTATTGTGGATGGTCACACACGTTTGACTGAGTTGCATTATCACACTTTCACCTCTTTAGAGTCCCAGACTTGTTCACAGAAAAATAATCTTTTATTACTCAGATTAAAATAGTTTTGTAGTATCTGGTATGTAGATCTCTATTCTTGGAAAGCACACAGGGTTTTTTTAAATTATAAGTCTAAATAGTATATCTGGAAATTCTAGTAGATGGCAAATCCTTGTGAATACTTTGCATTTGCTTTGTTTCGCATTATATACTTTCAGGTTTCCACTTCCTGTGGGAGTCTGGGTTGATCAACTTTAAGTACAGTTCTCTCATTGGTAATGTTTTAAGTTATGGTTGATATACAGGGAGAGAATGAATCAAAATTTCATGCTTTTATCTCCTGATCTTTCAGGCTGTTGGATCACATTTTGGTCACATGTGCCTGTGTTGTGGGAAAGAGTTGAAAAAAAGTTAAATCTCCACTAATACTGGTGGAATCAAAATTACTTTTGTACTCATGTTGGACAGTTAATTTATTCTGAGTGTGTCTCCAGAAGCAAGAATTCTGAGCTCTTTAATGTCAAAGTAATTGCCTGGTTTTTTCTGAGCCTTTTTTTCCCCTCTTTACAAAAGTAGAAATGTGCATTGTCCATACTTCGGTGGGGAAGCATGGGAGAGATTGTTCTAAAAATACTTGCACAGGTTTAACTGATAGTAGCTTTCAAAAAAAATTTGAGGGGTGTTTCCATATTTTTTTCATAAACCCCTTTTTCTGCTGAGTCAAGAAAGCAGTGAGGTCATGGTGGGTGCATGAGAGCTGACCTGAATATTAATAGATGTGGCTGCATGCTTTGGTGTTACCTTAAATGAAAGCACCTGTAGCTAGGCAGGATGTTTTTCCCTGTTTCTATTTTTGCAACAAACATGCGACAATACATCTTCCTTAATAACATAAATTGTGCAGTCTTTTCTGAAAATATACCCTTGCGTTAGCACTGTGTGTTTGCTGCCACAGTAGTCCCTGGCTACGTAGCCTCATTGAAAAGACACTGTGCTTTCCTAGCTTCTTGTGAAGGGTGAAAGCTCAGCTTTTCTCTCAGCATTGCAATAACATTTGTTTTTCCAAATGTGACATTACTGTAAAAGTACTACATGGCTGCCTCAATTCTCAAGTGCTCCTTGAAATTCTGAATTTACTCTTTGGGAGAGAAGCCCTCATTTTGCTTTGCCTTTGGACAGTGTTTATCCCCCTGTCGGCTGTAATCTGGGTCCTGTTACAACCTAATACAAGTCATTTTACAGATAAGTTGGAAAATCAGTTATGTCATTCCAGTCCTTCAGTACTCTGTGCAACCTATTGCTGCGTGCATTAATTGCGGAATGTCTGAAAACAGTTCTAGAACTGAGCATCTTCAGTTCAAGAATGATGTGGAGTATCATTATTTTATATTATAAAATGTAATACTTGTGCTTTGTTTATGAGGTAATGTACAAATAGGGACAAGCATTGCAAGGTGTATTTGTGAGGAAAACAAGACTCCCTCTAGTTTTGTGTCCACTCTGAAATGCAGCTGTGGTCCAAAGGAAGTTTTACTACCACCTGCAAGGGCAAGTGCCCTGAAAAGATTTTGCCATCCCATCTCCAGCTTTGGAATGCTCAGAAGACTATACAGCCCAGGACTATACATACTAAAGGATTCCCTGCAGGACTGTGTGAAGGTGGTCTTGGTCTGCAGAAAGCACATCTGGGATGTTTGGATTCTCAAAAATACTTGGGTGCAGCAGGGTTTAGCGAGTGTCCACCTCCCTGCTATGTTTAGTGACTAGTAGGAGTTAGATATTAGCTCCAGTGTATCTGTTGGAAGGGAGGAGATGCCAAAACCAGCTACCAGGGAACGTGAATATGGGAAGGATCTCTCAAACTTGTCTGGAAATTGGACACCAATTATTGCTGTCATAAAAGCATGTCTGCAAGACTCTTGACATAAATAGCTGTTGCTTTATCCCTTTATCCTGCTGCTTGAGGTCAGACTGTCTGTGTAGCATGATTTGATTTGTTCTTGTCTTTGCAAGCACAGCCAGAAGAGGCAGTAGCTTTGGTGATAATTGTGTTTTGCAAGATAGTGTAATAACTTCACACCCAGGTGGTGAGACCATATGCTACATCTTACTAAGCGTGAGGTTTAAATCCCTGTTCCTGTGACTATGGAAGAAGAAGGTGCTAAACTACTCCTTTCTTTGTGAGTTTAACAGGGTGTGGAATGGACAATGTGAGAGGAAGGAAGAAAGGAACTGTTATTCTTGGCCAGTAAGGACAAAATCTTGGGCTTTGATTCTTCTCCAGACATGACTTAGGCACTAGAGGTCTAAGGAAACAAGAGCATACAGTGAAGTAGGGATCTTGGAAACAGGCTGTGTATGTCCTAGGTTGGTTGTTTCATACCAAGTACAAAGTGAACATGAACTAATTAGAAAATAATAGCAAATAAGGTAAACTAAATGATTCAGAAGACTGATGCAGATTTCAAGCTAAAAAAAACCTAAACACTCCTTCCCCCCAAAAAACAAAAGACCCTCCACAAAAAAACCCCAACCAACCAAATAAAAAAGCTGAAGTTTAAAAATGAAAAAATAAGAGCCTGCCTTCTAGCTTGAAAGGTAAGAGGGAGATGCATCCTGAGTGGGGTCAGCAACATCCCAGTTCAGAAACATGTTGCGTCTGATTTGACACAGATGTGTATGGGGTCCATTCTGAGCTAGGGTTTACAGTCTTTACCCTCTTCCTCAAATAATTGTCTTTTCAAATTCTGGTAAATGCATTGTGTCACACAGATGGAGATTTTATTTTTCTTGAAACCTCTTGTCCTTGAACTTGCGTACTTCTGTCCTGCCAATATGCATGGTCCTACAGAGTTCTCATCTGTACACCACCTGCAAGTGCTCCTACAGCATGTCGTCACCTGAGGTGCTGAAGCTTGGAATATTTTTCAGGCAGACGTGCTGCAGGAAACAAATTGCAAGGAGTGTGAATTAAAGTCAATTCATATTCTTCTGACTGTACCCTTCCTGTGTTAATTACTTGCTCAGTACTATGTCTTTTCCTCTTGATATCAAGCAGTTCTCCTCTAAAATCCTAGTTATATAACTAATAAGATAATTGTAGTTTTGTGGGTATTCTAGGAGAAAATAATATGTAATACGCAGCCAGTCCTGAAAACTGAGTTTATGTGGTAAGTGTAGGGCATCTACACTGGGCTCCTGCAAATGATTTTGCTGTTGTTCTTTGCTTTTATGATTAGCCTAGAAGCCATTATACCTGGTGGAGTAATTTCATTGTCTTTGGATTAATTTTAGAACTAAGATGATGTTACCACAACAGTTTTTTAAAGTTGGTTTTCAAAACTGCTTTTTGTGGTGCTCCATTTTTTTCTGGAGTGGATTCTAACCTAATACATTACTCAGTTTTGATGCCAGCTCAGTTTTCAGTATGTGCTTTAGTATATGTCTAATATGTCTTTTCCAATATTACTTCAATTTCCCCATAGTATTATCTGCTAATGAGAAAACCTGAAAGCTTTCCCACCCTGGATTAAGAAACATTTACATCATACCACTTTCCTTGTTCCTCTAGAACAAGGCAGCTTTTACTGACTCGAGTGCCATGTTTACAGGTTTGTACAAAACGCTGGGACTTGTTTTGGGAGGCTGGATACAACATTGTTCAGACCAAAACAGTTCAGCAGTTTACCTGGATTTTCTTACAGTGCAGCAGAGGAGAAGCCATTTGCAGAATTAGGAAACTCTACAAAAAACACTTCCAGCAAATAGCTTCTTTCCATTTTAGTAATGCTGGCTTCAACATGTGTCAAATTAGGACTATACTTAATTGCTTTGAAACCAACTCCATGCCTGAGTAGTTCACTGAACAAATATTTCGCTTGATGCCGTACCATCAGTGTGTGCCCTCAACACCTCTGGTGTTGGCTGAAACAGTCACTGATTCTTATTTCAAGAAGTGTCCTAGGTGAGGAGGACACGTGCTTTGCTTCACTCCTGCAAGATCTTTGCTAGGTTGTCTTCTGTACATAACGTAGAAGAGCTTAAATGTAGCCAGCAGTATTCAGCATGCAGGACTGACTTTTTCAGCCCCAGTCCTATCTGTAATCCTAAATTACAGCAGGGCTGCCAAGGAGCTCATTCCCTACGAGCCTCCTTGAGCACACCAGCAGCCCTGGGCTGCCTTCTGTCCTTTCAGGTGTGATGCAAAGAGCCTGTGGGGCCTGAGCCACTTCTTCCCACTGAGGCTCCTGCGTGAGCTCGGGGTAGTTTGGAGAGCAGGTGCTGTTTATTAGGCATTTATATCTATGCATGGAGACGACTCCCAAAACTTGGGTCATGGGACACAGCAGGACTTTGGGAGCTCCAAGGAGGCTTCCGTGCGGGCCAAGCAGTGTGCGAGTGGCTGGTCCTATCTCACCCCCTCAGGCTCGCCTTTACAGCGAGCACTTTGGCCGGCTGCCGGCGGGCAGGTGGCTCTTAGGGTAGCTGGTGAGGGGCAGAGGTCATCACCTGTCGGCGGGGTCCGTGTGCGTGCAGCCGGCCCCGCTCCGCACGCCCAGAGCCATTCGCCCGCCGCCTGCCCGCGGGCCGCCGCCTTTGAAGTGCAGCCCCCGCCCGAGGGTCGGGCGCTGTCGGGGCGGTCGCTGCGGGGAGCGCCGGCCCGAGCGGGGCTGACGAGGGGGCACCGGGGCGGCGGGGGAAGGGCGGACGGAGGCGTCGCCCCGGCCGGCCTGGAGCCGGGTCTCTCTGTTTCCCCGTAAATAAAGCGCCGGGCCGTGGGCGGCCGTATAAATGCGGCTGCGGCGGGGCTGGCTCGCCCTGCCCCAGGCCGGGGAGCGGGCGTGGGTAGAGCCGTTGGAGCTGTGGTTCAGGACGCGGACAGCGCTGCGGGGCCGGGGCGTGGCGGCGGGGCCGGCAGGGGGGGCCGCGCTCGCCGCCCGCCGGCTCAGGCGGGGCCATGGTCGCGGCCGGCCGGCCGGCCGGCCAAGCCGCTGGCCGAGCTCAGCCACTACGTGGTGGCGCGGCCCATCTACAGCGAGCCCGGCTTCCAGGAGGAGAACGAGCGGCGACCGCCGCTGCCGCCCACGCTCCGCGAGCGGGCGCAGGCGGCCTGCAGGTGGGTCCGTGCGGCGGGGGGAGCCGGGGGCGCGCCGTCCCGGCGCCCACAAGCTCCACCCGCCGATAGGGATGGAGTGCCCCACACGCCAGACCGCGGGCAGACATCCCCGCTCCCCTGCCTACCGCAGCTGCCCACGGGGTGCTCCTTCAGGAAGCGCGCTTTGGACGCCAGTACGTGCCCCGTCCCTGTCTGGAAGACAGGACTGACAGTCACTGTCCCTTAAAATTAAATGTGCATCACCTCAGCTCTCTGTCACTTTGGGGTGCTTGGGGCGCTCCAGTTGCAGCGCCGTGGGGTGTGTTCATCACTTGTTTTCTCGCAGATGTTCGAGGAAAAGGGCATTTCAGATTGCCAAATCCTTTCTGCCCATCCTGGAGTGGCTGCCCAACTACCGGGTGAAAGAGTGGTTGATCAGCGACATCATCTCGGGGCTCAGCACCGGCCTCGTCGCCACCCTGCAAGGTAAAGCCGGGCACGCCGGCTCCGCTCTCCAGGACGTCCCTATACGGGAGCCGGCTGAGCACAAGGACGTTATGCAGATGGAATTACAAATCTGAGGCTTGTTATTTAATACTAGATATTAGGTATTATTTTGCAATCAATAATTTATGGTTTTAATTTATTCCTTTTTTCTTTCCTTGGCTAGAAGATTTAAATTTCCTGTGATGTGCTATCAAGATGTATTTAATTTTTCTTCCAGGCGTTTTACTCAGAGTATTTCTTTTGATATTTAAAAATTTAATTACATTGTGATAAATCAGATAGGTTGTGTGGTCTTATTTCTCTTTCTTGGTTGTCTAAGCCTATATAGTTCTTCCGCAATTGCCTACAAAAAATCTAGTTATTCCCCTAAAATAATGCAGCCTTGATCTCTATTCCTCTTTAAAATTAATCTCATAAGGTTGTTCAGATCTCTGCAGAAGACAAACCTCAAGGAGGTGGTGATGTATTCACATTTTAAAAAAAATTAAATTTGATGGATATTTAGAGTACATGGCTTGCAATATTAAGTTTTCCTTATTTCCTTATTCCATTTATCAGTAAAGCTTTCAGTAGATGAACAAATAGGCAAGTGGCAGAAATAAGCCAAAATTAGTTAAAATAAGCTGCTTAAGGAAGACTCAGAGGGCAGAACCATCCTGCCTGAGGCAGCATCCGTCTAAGACAAGACTAACTATAACCCTGACACATCCACCACACTCATTTCTTTAATCTCAGTAGAGTTCTTACACTATTTTCACAATTTTTTCAGGACTGCAGCAGGCAAAACTAGCTGTCTCAACCCCACACTTTCCCTCAACGGAAATTGTTAGCAGAAGGGGACAAAGATTTACATCGGGAACAAAGAAAGCAGTTTACGCATTCCCGATTAGCCACATGTATTCCCTCCAGTCTGTTCCCTTGGAGCATGCTAGGAAGGCAGAGACTGGCAGAAAAAAAGCATTACAAACTTCTGCCCCAGGCAGGGGGTGACCTGAGAAATAAAGAAAGTGATTCTTTCCCGAAGAAGAGCGTCAGAACTGGAAGATCTTTGCTGAAGGTAGTGGCACAATTACAGGATCCCTGAGCCTTTTTAAAGTGAACTGGGCTACATGGACTTTTCATATTACTTATAACAGCTATTGTGCTCGTACTATAACCTCCTTATTTATTTTTTTTTCCAGTGGCCTGATTTTCTCTTAATTAGAATCCATTTGTAAAACAAATTTTTGAAATATACTGTCTGGTCTCCCACCTATGCATTAAAAAAAAAAGTAGAAAAAAGGGAAAAAACCCAAATCAGTGCAAATCTACACCTAGCTATAATTTCTTAAAAATCTGAACTTTTAGAACATGCATTACAGGAAAAATTGGCCAAAATATTTGCAAAAAAAGAGGCTTCTGGGATCTTGAGGTACCTGAAGTCCCTAATTCCCAGCAACTACATGTATTGCTTGCAGTCCTCCCATCAGTCACAGTAGTATGACCAGAACTTCAGTTTGAACTCTGACAGGTTTTGGAGAATCTTTGAGGGAGAATACTATACTCTGGCTAACTGGGATATGAATCTGAAGACAACTTTTTTTTTATTGTTTGCTGGATTTGACAGCTTGCACAGGTATGCAAAGAAAGAAGAACCAAGACTCCCAAATTTATGTGACTGACTATTGGTAGTTTTTAATCTGCTGCTGGGAAAAGAAGTGGCTCTATTTTCACAAGAGCTGAAGATCTGAAGCATATTTGTAGTGTGATAATTCAGAGTCTTGCGCTTGAAATTTCTGTCTGTAACTAGAACCGTCACATATCCTCTTTTCTCTCAAGACGCACACACTCTTGCAACAATGTTCTCCACTTAAGTTTCCTGTCTCAGCATGTGTATTGGGCTACCTATGCAAATATAGGAACATCTTTCAGTACTTATTCATTCAGCTCCCAGCATGGGATATACAGTCATTTACAGTCATTGACACTCACGTGTGCCTGCAACTGACTTACAGACAAAACACATTCTAAATTGCATCTAGACAAAAGCAGTAGATCTTTCTGGAAGTCTATTCTAGACAAATAGTAGATGCTGAGAGATTTTAAATGTGATATTTTGATGATCTATCATTTCAGGTTTGGCATATGCTTTGCTGGTTGCAGTCCCTGTTGGATATGGTCTCTATTCTGCTTTTTTCCCCATCCTGACATACTTTTTCCTAGGAACATCAAGGCACATCTCAGTTGGTAACTGCATGTATTCAAGTTACAGTGAATTATCTATTACAAAGTGTTAATCCTTACTACAGACATTCATATTTCATACAATATAACTACTTTCTGAAACAAATTGGCTATGGTGAATATTAATATTGGTGGATCTGGGGAAATTAAGGCTTATTTCTTCTTTATACAGGCAATTGTGCATAATAGCTAACTTCAGTTATGCCCCTGCTTGAATTTGTGCTGAAGTTTAAATCCTGTCTTTGGCTACACTCTATGCAAGAAATGACAAGATCAAGGCCTCAGTAGGCAGTATGCATGACAAACATTTTGTCTATCAGCTAAAGCTCAAGATGGCTAAAACAGAACTCTTTTAGTCTTCTCTACAAGCCTTACTTGCTGCATCCTTTTTTATTACTGTGGACAGTATCTTCTTGCCTGTTGTGAAGACCCAGAACTTGTGTATCCACTCCAGCCTCACTCTAGGTCCTCACATCAAGGCTATGGGTAAACCTTGTTGATTCTTTCTGAATACTTTCTTTAGAATATGAGGTTTGTTTCCTGTCGGTTCTCACATTTAAAATTCTTGTTACAGCTTGATTACTGCAGTTCCTTTTACTTCATTCTAACAAAAATCTAGTCTTTCCTTGTTCATTATCTATCAAGAACACATTGTTTTCCCTTCCCAGAGCTTTGGCATGATACTACACTTTTTCATCAGCTTTCTTCTCTGCTGCATCAAATGTCTCTGTATGTTTTCTCAACTTTGTTAGCCTCTTCCTACCCTACCAAGCAGCTCACATCTGCTATCCAGATCTGACTTGTTATGTCTACTTATGGTGACATTCCTACTTTCTAGATTATCAAACACTCCTTTTTTATGCTTTTCCCAATGCTCTTATTCATGAAGTGTCCTCTAAGGTACCTGTAAAATTAACTTAACCTTCTTAAAGACATTTTGTGACATTTTCCTTTTCTGCATAATTTTAGCAAATAACTGCAACAAATATGAATACTTTTAGCTTGTGTTTTGCTGATGCAATGATCACTTTCTCTGTATCTTGCCCAAAGCATAGTTTCAGTCATCTTTAGCCAATGTAATAGCACAATATTGCCAAAAGATGTGGTCCTACCCATTGGATCATGTTCCTGCCACAACCGTGGTGTTGGGATCCCTGACCATGTGGCGCACTGGATCAGCTGAAAACTAACCATGACAAAAAAACCAACCAACCAAAAAACCACAAGCAAAGAAACCCCAAAACTTAAAGAAATTAATGTCACTTTCATCTGGATCATTGATATGTGTTGTCTGGTTGTGATGCTGATGCAAGGGAGATGGCTGGAGTGTGTTGAACATGTTGCTCCTTTTGGCCTTGGTACAGCCCTAAATTGGCTCAAGCAAAGCATGAAACTGCACTTGTATCTGTATGTACAATGGAAGTTATTTAAAGAAGGAGCAGTATTTATAGAAGGTGCAGTATTTTTGTCTCATGTATGCAGTGCCTGCGGCTCTTGGCCCCCTAATACTACCAAGGTACCCCAATTACAATATTACATGGATTTCTGACCTAGAGTTTCTTGCCTAGTCTGACAAATGCTTTTTTTTTCAATGTGTGTTAAACTTTAGTGTGTTCTCTTTGTCATTACAGGTCCATTCCCAGTAGTCAGTTTGATGGTGGGATCTGTTGTCTTGAGCATGGCCCCTGATGAGAACTTCCTCATAGAAGGCAGTACTGCTACAGGGACTAATGGCACTGGGGCACTGATAGACACTGAATCCAGAGATGCACAGGGAGTGCTGATTGCTAGTACTCTCACATTCCTGGTTGGAATTTTACAGGTAAAATAGTTGGCTTGAAGACACAAGGTTGACACTGCTTTAATGTTAATGGCAGGAAAATACCTACTAGGGCCATCAGACATTTTCCTGTAGTAAAACACAAAAATGAAGGAAAGTTATTGCAAACTTTTAAGGGCTTCCTATCCTGTGCAGAGTCTCTGACAGCATGACTGGGAGCACAGAGAACAGAATAGCCCTGTGATTGCAGACCAGAAGACCTGCACGAAACTGAGTACTAATGGTGCATATCCTGGAACTTCCTTTCACACATTTCTTCAGGTCTCCTTTATTTCCTTAGATGGACAATACTAAGCTACACTAGGCTGAACTGGGGGAAATATGGTCCTAAGACTCTGCAAATAGAAAAAACAAAGCATAAGAAACCTCCAAATAAAAGTGTACCTTTCTGTTATTTAACAAGCTGTTATTCTTCATGATTTTTCCAGGTTATATTTGGAGTCCTCCAGATGGTTTCATTGTGAGGTACCTTGCAGATCCACTAGTTGGGGGATTCACAACTGCAGCTGCTTTTCAAGTGCTTGTGTCACAACTGAAAGGAGTTCTGAATGTTTCAACGAAAAATTATAATGGTGTCCTTTCCAAAATATATGTAAGTATGCCCTTCTAATCTGCTTTGGTTTTATGACATATATTTTTATATAATTGCTTATCTTCTGCTTCGATTTCACACAGGGATGGTTCATATATATGGTGGTAAGCATAGAGCATTAATTTAGTTCTTTCATGAAGATCTGCAGCTGTTAATTTATAGCTGTGGGGCTCTAAGTAGCTGCTTTTAGGGTTCCCCAGACAGAAAGCCTAATTGCCATCTTGAAGTCTTTTTCAGACAGAGCACTTTTTCACATGGAGTTTAAATGTGATTATTCAGCAAAACAGTTTTTCACTTCTGGAGACTACAGTTTGTCCCATCCCTTGCTGTTGCGGTTTCGAGGTTTGGGAATCAAAATTAGGTATGAAGATTAATTTTGTAGTTTAGATTATTTGATTTTGTTGTGAGATAAGGATTAATAGTAGGCAAAAGAAGGTTTATACTTTAAGGAGTACAAAAAGTAACTTTATTAACAGATTTAAAACAGGAATAATAATTAGGCATCAACACTAAACTTTTCAGAACACTCTTTTCCCCTCCCCACCTTTCTTATTTTCTTTCTTGTTGACCATACAAAAGGTAACACTTCAACTTATAGTTGAAGTTCCACCACCTCTGGAACTTCACAGTTTTCTTAATTTATGTAGAGAGAGAAGCTTTCTTTTGTTTTATCATGTTGACTCCCATAGGAAACACAGTTTCTATGGTTATTAGCTTTCTAGTAAGCGATTCTCTCTTTGAAGAGAGGTATTTGCTTTTCTAGACCCCTTCCCATTTCAGTAGCTTTCCCAGGGCTACACCAATGGACATATGATGGTCATTGAGGTGTTCTTTTGAGAGCAAATGTTTCTATTGCAGTGACAACAACATCCCCTTACTTTATCATCAGCAACACAAGTCTTCTACTGTTTTCCTGGGGCGAGGAAAGAAAAATCTTAATACACAAAAGTCTCAGTCTACTGCTTATAACTTAGAACATTATATTCCCTTTTTCTCACCTCTTTTAGACCATTATTCATATATTACAGGGTGTATTACAGCCAACTTTATCAACATGTTTTTACAAAAGAACTTTCAGCAGTAAAGCACTCCTCATCTCTTCTTTCTTTGAAAAAATAAGCTTAGTTATAGTTATTAACTTAAAGTCTCTATGTTGTACCTTTTGTAGGTGCCTTTATTTTTATGCTCTTTCTGTGTGAGAAGGAGAAATGAATGTTTTTAAAGTCTTATTCTGATACTAGAAAGAAACAGTTAATTTGCCTTTCAGCTGGGTGCTAGTCACATGCCTTCCGCCCCCGTGGTTTGAATGTCGTTAAGTCCGTGCCTGAACTGAAGGAAAAGAGTCCGTCCATGCCGGCTCCCATCTAAGCCACGTTTGAAATCGCAAGGGCCTGGCGGGACCGCATCCGTGCTGCAGGGGGCTGGTTTAAACCCCCTTCCGTGCCGAAGTGTGCGTGGGTGCCGTCCGGCAGAAGCTGTGTTCGAGCTGCGGGAGAGGCTTAATTCAAGTCCTTTCTCCCTCCCGCGCAGAGTTGCAAGGAGTAAACAAAACCGCACCCGAGCTGTGGAAAAGGCTCAGTTTGAGCTCCTTTTGTTTTCTCTTCCGTGCTGAGTTTGCTGCAGGGCTAACCAGGCGGGGCGCTCCCGAGGTTCACGGGGCCCGACCCTAAACCTTCTTTCCCGTTGGGCCGTGCCGCGGAGAGGAAGGGAGGGGGGGGCGGGGAAACCAGCCTGGCCCAGGCTAGGCAGACAGAGCTGGCGAAGTTCTTTAGCCAAAGACAGCAAGATGAAACAGCTTGAGTTTTCTCTTTCTCTCTCTCCTCCCCCTCCCCCCCCACACCATGTGGGTTAGCAGCCCTCAGACCGTGTGGTCTGGGAGAGACCTTACCCAGCTGGTGTGGAGGGGAGGAGAGCAGCGTCTTTCCTCTGTGAACTAGAAGCCTCAAAGAGGGTTTCTTCAGGTGCTTTCCTGGTTTTATAAGTTTTTTTAGGTAGGCGGAGTTTATGCTGGCTACCTCATTTCCGACTCCACCTCCTCTTTGTACACTGGGAATTTTTAACAGCGATTACCCTATGACACTTGCTTTCTCACATATTGTGAAGGACATTTGATCATTTATTAACACTGTCAGGTCATCTCCTAAAGCTGGCCAGTCCCAAGGCTCTTTACACTCAAACCAGCAGGTCATTCTGGTAAAGGGCATCGTTCTCCATTTCACGCTGTAGCCAAGCATGTGAATACCTGAAGGATACAGATTCCCACCCTTTGGCCAGGTACCTATTGGTTAGCAAATGTGAGGCTGAGTGTTACTGTCACAACTCCATTTGTTGATTTTTATAGAAAATGCTCAAATGGAGAAATGTTTTGGCTGCATTACAGAAATACTGAATTCCTAGAGGTCTTATATTACAGAATAGTATCCTTTCCCAGAAAAATTATTCAGAGTTCTGTCACTGACTTCAGCATGAAACTATCCAGGTTCACAGTATTTTAGATCTTCCATAGCACTTCATATTAGAATAGCAGATTTCTAAAAGAGGCCATTCTAGGAAAAAAATGTATTTGGAGATTTTACATGCCAGTTCTGGCAACCAGACTAGCAAAAATATAACAGGTATCTGGATTAACAATAATAGGATGAATATAACTATAAACAGCAAGGTAAAAATTAAAAAAGAAATCTGGAAGACTATTTGTGGGGTTAAAAAATTTTATCTTATGGGCCTTTTCAGAACTAATGAAAACTTTTCCCCTCAGAACAAGGAGAGTTAGATGAGACAAAGTACTGTATAACAGACCTTACAGCAGACCTGGCAGAGTGATGGACTTGTTAATCCAGCATTTTTTTCCATCTCTTTGTTTATTGAATGGATGGTATTTAGTATAATAGACTTTTTAAAAGGGCTACATGGTTCTTCCAGCTCCAGCAAGCCTGAGGGGAATGCTGACTTTTTAGGTTAAAGTTCAAAGCTTCTGTGTTCTTACGGGTGAGCCAGGTCAATGTGTTTGCAGGTGCACGTAGAGCAAAGAAATTGTTATTTCTGGTCTGTTCAACCAGTGATTTGCTGTGTCTGCTTCAGCAAGTTTTGGACTTGCTTCATTAGTGTTGTTTAACAAACTGCAACACCAAGCATCCAACATAGCAAAATCCATAACCAAAGTTAGGAAGTTACTGTTCCCCTGTGAAGTGAAGCAGTGCAAGAGGTGGTCAGCCATTCTTATGGGATCCATGGTAAACAGTAAAATGGGCAAGAAATGGCTTCAGTCAACCAAGGGAGGGCATCTGATTTAGTGTTTCAGGAAGGTTTCTTCTTTGGCTTAGAAAACACAGCCGATTAAGCACTTAGATGTTTTATTTCCAAACCAAAGTCTGTTCAGAAGGGTGGTAGTGGTGCTGCTGCTGCAAACCTCCCCTTATGTTTAAACCAAAAGCTCATTACTGGGGGAGCTAAGCAGGATGCAAGAAGTCTGTTTCTAACTCCTTTTCTACCAGATCGTTCTGCTACAGCTACTTCACTATGCATGGGATAATTACATTTTCTTGGAGACAGGAGGCAAGTGAGAACTATCCTAATGCTTAGGAGGAGGACAGAGGAGGATTTGTGACTTTTCTGTAATCATCCCTTCATGTTTTCTCTGTACAATTACTTGTAATAAGCAATAGGATCAAGCAAGGGCACAGGAAGGAGTAGAGAAGGGAGCTACCTATTGCAGCCCAGTTGTGAGTGCTCCAGTCTGGGGCTGAACTCTGCTTGCAGGGTTAATGTACTTTAAAGTGAGGTTTAGTGACTGCTTTTCTGAAGTGCAGGATTCTTCACAGCCTGGTAGGACCTGTGTGTTCATATTCATTCCCTGTTTGTCAGCAGTGGAAATAGGAACCATGTAAGGCACAGACCATGGGTACTGGATATGTAGTGAGCCAGAGCTTTGTCCATGGGTCTGCTAGCTCTCTTTAGAAAAATGAGGATCTCCCTTGCTATTTGTCAAAGTGAAGAACCTACAGATCTTCCCTTCCTTGCTCCGATACAGATAGAGCTAAAACACAGGTAGAGAGTTAGCTCTTTTTACTTAGTATTAATTGACTAAAAATTGGGAAGCAGAAGCCCTCTATGTGGACAATTCTTGCAGTTATGCTTTTTCCATTAAATTCACTATTAAATCCATTTACTGATTCTGTGGCACCTTGACAATACATTATCTTCAGGCTTCTCCAGGCCTGAATGAAGAAGTTACTTGGCCTTCTCCAAAACCCCATGCATCGGGATAATCTCATGAGTATTTGCACATCTTTCAAGTAGACATGGGCATGTTTTATGTTGTCATTTTTATTTTTCAGACTCCTGTTGAAACATTTGAAAAAATTGGTACCACCAACATTGCAGATCTTATTGCTGGACTCCTCACCATTTTTGTCTGCATGGTAGTTAAAGAAATAAACGATTGGTTCAAACACAAGATACCCATACCTATACCAATAGAAGTTATTGTGGTAAGCAAAGATAAAATGGATGGCTCTAGCTACAGGAAGACAGGAGCTCTTTTTAAGTCTTCAAACTGTTGTTTTATTTTATTACAGACAATAGCAGCCACTGGCATTTCATATGCTGCCGACTTGGAAAAAAAATACAATGCAGGCATTGTTAAGAGCATTCCAAGAGGGTGAGTGTCTTTGTTTTGTGGGAAAAAGGTAATATTTTAATTGGCTAAAAATGACAGTAGTAAGAGAAAATGCATAAAAGAAACATTGAGAGCTGTAACCTGAGTTTAGAACTCAGATCTGGAGATTTTCTGAGTTTTACTTCTGGCTCTATCAATTATGCCACCTAAATATGTTGCCTAGCTTTCCTTCTTCTGTAAAATGGGCTGAGGAATGTCTATCTAATTCATGAAGTCCATCTGAAAACTAATTGCTTCCTGCTGATGAAGTGACTATAGGACTATGGAAAATGGTTTCAAAAAAATAAGGATTTTAATAAAGAAATTCTACATAGATTTAATTTCTGTAATCCTGAGTTATCCCACTGTGGTTCATATTCATGCTGCTAATTTTATCCCAATCAACTTTGTCACTTCCATACTCATAGGAGCAAGGATGTTACACTGGTAGAGACTTCCACTTGAAAGATTCAGAGCACTTCACAGTAGTAACCTTCACATTCCATTTGGTATTCAGAGCTTAATTAATTAAAATTTGTGGAAACACAGTAAGAGATAAAATGCTTCTGAGATCTTACTGAAGAAGTATGTTAACAATAATATGAAGTGTCATTAACATATTTATGTAATTCATCATACTATTCAATACATACTTTATTTGATGCTTCAAAAAATGTAGTTTTTCACTTTGCTATCATAGGGCCAAATCTCAGTCATGCTGAGAACAATGGGAGCTTTGTTGCTGACTTATAGCATCAGGATTTGGGCTGGGGTGAGCTAGATAAGCATGTTCTGTATGTCAATGGGCTGTTTCCACCTTTTTATTAACTTGAAACATTACACTTCGTATTATAAGCAACCTGTATGCTTCCACCTCAAACTCCTTGACAGTTCTGGTAAGAACATAATTCAATCAAAGTTGGTAACCCTAAAATATTTTCTAAATGCTAGATTTTTGCCTCCCGTGCCTCCAAATGTCAGCCTGTTTTCCCAGATGATAGCAGCCTCCTTTTCCATTGCTATTGTTGCTTATGCTATTGCCGTATCTGTGGGGAAGGTCTATGCAACCAAGTATGACTATGCCATTGATGGAAACCAGGTATGTATAATTGAAATAGTTTATAAACATAGTGACTGTAAAACATGCTGACTTATGTAGCCAAATGAAAGAACCATTCACACACATTTTTCAGACAAGCATTGAAATCTGACAGGAGAAATTTTTTCAACTCTTGAAAAAAATTAGCTGAAATGGTCACAGAGATGAGCCAGATCCATCTTCAGTATGGGCTTTTCAAACTAATTCATTCCTTCTGTATTGGTTTAGTGACTGCAGTAGCTCTGAAAGGGCTAAGCACTGTATAGGGGCATTTTCTGGTGATGTCAAGTTGACATGGCCAGCTTTAGCAACCTACTTTCCATTTCCACTTGTAAGGCATATTTTGAGGTGTGTTGCTTGGGCAGTTGAAGGCAATGTCAAGCTAAGAAGTTGCTTTGGACAGCTTTATTTAGGCTTAGTCTTCATGCAGGATTTTAATCAGTTGAACTTGACACTTAATAAATTATTGTACTTCTCAGCATGACACCAGTTACACCAATATAACTCTATTTTTAACCTAATAGATCAGTCCTGCAGCCTCACAAAAGTTAATGCCTACCAGCATATGAACGTGCTGGAGTAGCTGTGTGCACTAAATGGCTGAACTGCTTTAAGCACTGGTTTCTAGGAGCACACAGCTAGAATGTGACATGACCTGTGCATCACAAGCTCTTACAGGATTCCTGCATTTGTTCAATGTCTTCACTGGGGGTTATGTTGCTTGCCCATGGTGTGGAATTAAAATGTCAGAAAGATTCCTCGTCCTGAATCTATGCTAATTTTAAATTTTATCCTTTGAGCATATTAGAAAATGCCCTCACTACAACAAATAGATAAGCTGAGTACTTTGTTTAATGAGTCCTTTATTTTAGTACTAATGGGTTACATAAAGTTTGTCTTTAGAAACACTGTTTTGTAATATATAAGAAAATTATGCTTCTGTTTGTCCATTTACAATCCTCAAACGTCATATCTGGTACCACTTAAAGTTGACCAAGATGCACTAACTTCCAGTTTAATAAATCTCAAAGAATAATACAGAATCCTAGAAGTGCTATTTATGCTGTTATGTTGTTGAATATGTTGTTCTGCCAGCAGTGGTGTACTTCAAAGATACTGATTAAATATTGTAGTAGAAGAATTAGTTTATGAAAGCAAAGTGCCTTCCTCTCAGTACTATGTTATGAATTTTACATGTAGCAAAGGTTAAATGCAGCCCAGAATGATGGGCAAATAGTTTCCTTGATCTGGAGTAGTTAAAATAACATCATAAAAGCAGGTAGTAAAATAATTTTGAAGGACAGGTTAATACTATTATCTACCAGTGTCTATATTGTCTTCATAGATCCAGATTATTAACACCTAAGAACACTAGGAACTATACTTCCAATATTTTCTCACAGATCCCAGCGGTTATATGGGAATAGGCATGAATCATTTAGGTTTGTTCTGTTAAAGAAAATTACTTCCTGCTCTTGTAGTTGGAGCTAAATTAAAACCTACAGGAAATTAAATTTTGTAGAAAAGAAGGGCGACAGTTAAAATCAAATCTTAAATTATATTTTTAAAAGTTTGCAGTGAGTGAAAAGTTCCTGTGCCTGTGTCAGCTTGGTGAAAACAACGTTTCTGTCAATTATATGGGGTTGGTTGCAGACAGCTCCCAAATTCTTTATTTCCCAGCAGAGGAATGACCCAGATCCCAGGACATAAAGCTCCCAGGGTCCTTGTCACTTGAGCAGAACAACTAGCGTCAGTAGGTGCCAGTATCTGTGACCCTGGGGCAAATCTATGAGAATGCTGCCTGAGACTCAGCGTGAGTTCATTGGGATGCTTAGAGTGAAAAACTTCTGGCTCAACAAACTAGAAATTTTCAGTGAAACTGTTTTTTTTGCCAAGTTCCTTATTAGTTCTACTAATAATACAATGCTTTGCATTAGTTAAAGGCTTGTCTAAACTCAGACTATTGTACTGATCAAAATAATTTGTTTAGCTGATGATACCTGGGAGTTAAATTTATTTTAGTACCCATATCTTGATGCAGTTATTCCAGTGTAATTCTTAGAAATGTTAGGTTTGAGAACATTGATGGAAGTAAGCTTTAAACACCTTTGTACTCAGACGAGTATGTCCATGTCAGGGGGAGTATACCAACTTCTTTGTGTTGGTTTCCAAACAGAGGTAGCTGCACCGGCACAAGAGGCATTTGTGTAAACATTTAACAACTATTACTAATTCATACTCGTCTTAATATTATTGAGCTCCCTACTTTATCAACTACTGCAGAAGCTATTGTCATTCTCCATTGTGTCTTCAGACATCTGTATTTACAGCATCATCCAATTATCTTTCAGGAATTTATTGCCTTTGTGTTCAGCAACATTTTTTCAGGCGCCTTTTCTTGTTTTGTTGCAACTACTGCTCTTTCACGGACTGCAGTCCAAGAAAGTACTGGTGGAAAGACTCAGGTAATGACTTCTTCTTACTAGTACTGTGCACAGATAAATTTAATTTTGTGTAGTGCACAGATTTCACCGTGGGATGACAACAGTCCTAAAATGATTGAGTTCCTGGCACATGAAAAGCCACAGGTGTCTTAGCAGCTCAGCTCTAGTAGTGAATCAATTTTGTAGCTCTGCCAGAAGAGGGCAATCAAGTTTTACATAGCATGAGTTACCTTAGGGGTCAGAAATCTTTTACCTCCAGTTCCCCAGAATTTCATTTCCAATCAAAAGACTGAGTTTGCACAGTAGGATATGGGAGGAAATCTCTCCCAGCTGGCCATGATATCTTTAAGTTTCCATGTGCTGGCTTGAGCAGCTCTGCCATTTGCCATTCACCATCAGCCATGGACCATCTTTGCCATGTTGAATAAACTACTTTGTTTTACCATACTCCAGTTGTGCAGTTCTTAACAGTGAAAAACTACAGGTTATCCAGCAGCTCCTTTTCCAGCTGACACACAGACTGCTCCATTCGTCTGTCTTTGTAACATAACCCCTCCAAGGGCTACTACCTTGTGTTTGTTTAGACTTCCTGCTTAATTGAATTCCCTCTGTGTTAGCTGAAGTGCATAATGGTTGCCCACATAAGCCTAAACACAATGACACTTTGGCAGGTCTCCCTGTTCCTAAAGAAATGTAATGTGCAACTGTTTGTACCTTTTTCTTTGTAATCCTAGAAACAGACAATAGAGTCGTAGTAAGTTCACATAAATACTGTTCTTTGCAGGTTGCTGGTATAATCTCAGCTGGGATCGTTTTGATTTCTATTGCTGCCCTGGGGAAATTGCTAGAGCCCTTACAAAAGGTACTGTACTCTTCCTCGGCAGAACACCCACGTCAGATCCAAATGCTCAACTACGATGGGCAAGATTAATATCCCTCTTTAAACTGTGGTGACTGATTCAAGACCGGGCTGTGGTTTATAGTGTGTCATGTTGAGCACTTATCTTTGCTTCTGAATACCACTTTTTCATTATTTTTCTTCACAGTCTGTGTTAGCAGCTGTAGTCATAGCTAACTTGAAAGGGATGTTCATGCAAGTGTTTGATGTTCCCCGTCTGTGGAGACAGAATAAAGTGAATGCTGTAAGTAACCTAAATTTTTTTTTCCTCCTGAAATTTTTTGTCCAGTTTTGGGTTTTTTACCTTTTAATGCCATCCAAGTTTCTCTTAACTACCACATAAACAGGATTTTGAAGAGTTAACATCAGAAAACTTCTATGTGCATCCTCAAAATGCAAATGCCATGAGGTCAGTTAAAATTCCCCATGTTTAGGTCAGTATTCTGGTAATCTTCTTTATTCCCTAAACCCTGCAGTAAGGGTGCCAATCAGGGTATTTGTGTGCAGTGATAACTCCTTCATACCCATTTCCATAGTTTACAGCAATCTTGTGCTGATATAGCTTGAAAAGCAGAATAACGATGGCCTGTTGCTAGCTTTACCATTCTGATTTTATTTTTTACACTGTTTAAATGAGTCAGAAAAGCTGACCTTTCCTTAATTCATGTACATATATTTATGTTGTTACCACATGATCACCCCATTTGCCTGAATAATCTCAGATAGTCCTCAGAAAATATGTTTTCTTGTTGTAGCAAGACTAATCCAAGCTAGAATGTGGATTCATTTGGCATGCTAAGGGATGTATGAACAGACTTTTCTTATGAACCACTATAACCATATCTCAGGGTACTTGCTCACATCTCCCACTGTGTATTTTGTGGAAAAGATCTTCAGTGTGGCTCTTAGGGCAGGGAAATATTGCATGAAAGACATTTTTGCATGCAGTCCTTACTGTGCTTAGATTTTACAGTACCATTGGGCAGTACCTGTCTTAGACAGATATCAAATATTTCAGTCAATCATTTACTGATTTATAGACAAAAGATCCCACTGACTTCAGTGAGAAGTGCGAGCACTCAGCTTTTTAAAAATTTGTGTCTACTGCTGATGCCTTATGAAAGGCTGACCTGAAACAGAATAAAAGAAGTATTTATTAAAACAAGGTACACTTTGGGCCATGCAGGAGTCTCGCAGAGACTACACCCAAAATGGATGCCTAGCACCTGCTTTTGGGACAGATATACCTTCGGTCCATCTGCATATCAGAAACCCACTGTCCAATTACAGTTTCGGGTACTGAAGTCCCATCCCCAGCTTGTCCCTTTCTTCTCTTCGCTGCTGTCCATGGAAGTTTACATTTTGGGCTTTTGGAAAAAACAGTATGTCCTTGAAACTCCAGCCCAGAGAGAAATTGTTTCGTCTAAATGACAGTAACAGAACACTAGATGACAATTTATGGAGTCTTAGAGTCATATACTAGAGCAGTCCTGATGTAGAAAAATAAAAAGTTAATACCTAAGGCATCATTTCCCCCCTTTTAGAGGCTTGACAAGGCCTCTACCTTGTCAAGTCTCTATTCTAAATATCTGTTATCTATTAATAATCTAGATTAATAATCTAGATTAATAATCTATTAATAATATACACTTAATAACAGTAATGTTTTAGGTTAAGCCAGAGGGGTCAAAATCTAGGAAGTGATCTGTGCTGCAGGAATGCAGGAAGGAATACAACTTCCTTCCTGCGAGAGAGAGAGCTAATAATCAGGTAGTTTTAAGAATTGATAGGTAAGTAAACTAATTAAAAAGTTGGTCCGCTTTTAAGGAAAAAACCATATATAAGTAGAGACTTTCTGACGCTCTTCTTCTTTAGACTTGCTGTTGCTGTGTAGAAAGGAGCAGCTCCTGCTTCTCTCGCTAGTAAGGCCCAAGCGCTTCAAGGAGGGATGAAGGAGAAGAAGGGAGGTTTTACGGCAGCCGTGCCGCTGCAGCCGGGCAGGCATGGGAGAGGAAACGATTAGAATTTTCAGCAGATCCAGATCAGCCGACGTGTCAGCTACATAAGAGGGAGAGCCGAGCCAGGCAAGGACCAGGCCGGACTCCATCCAGCTCGGGCCAGGCCCTGCCCTGTCACCCCGGGCCCAGATGGCCCCACCAGGCCGAGCCAGCTTGGCAGAGCCAAGCAGAGACTCTTGAAAGCATCTGACATCCAGCTCGAGCCTGTTCAAACAGCCCAGCAAAGAGCACATAATCCTCACACTGCCAGAGAGAGAGAGAGAGACAGCGATTAACTCTCTCCATGCCTGGACTAAACTCACAGACACCCATCCTTCCTCGCAGAGAGAGGAATGAGTGAAGACATCTACATAGTGCAACGCAGAGACTTTACAGTCAGTGAGGAAAGCAGAAGTGATACTCACAAAGGGGTGCATGAGAAGTTGCTTCAAGTGTGAAGCTGAAAACTCTTTTAGAGAACCATAGTTGAAGACTGAACTTATAAATTCTCTGTAATATATGAAGATATAGTCCAAAAAAAGATGTGAGGTTCTTATTGCAGCCAATGAACTGAAATACCTAAGTGCAGACAAGTAAGTGTTAAAGAAGTACAACCTAATGAGCAACTAAAACCAAGAGAGAGGAAAGGCTGTAACCCAGAACCTTAGTCCCGAGAAGAATGCTAGAGAACCTGAACTGTCAAGAGAACCTGTGTTGCTAAGCACAGAAGAAGAGATTTTCTTTGTTGCTGCAATTGAACTGAGCATCCTTAAAACAAGTACCCTGTAGACTGTTCATAACCCACCATAGTGGCTGTGGGAAGGCTACTGGTGTGAGAGAGATCCACCATTAAGCTAGACTTTGCTCCGGGCGGCGGTTAATGGTGAGACAGAAGACCCATAAAAACTGTATTTTTCTTACAGAAGATCCATAGTGTAAGCAAAAGAAACTTCTCTCCCTAAATGAACTAGAACAAGAGCTGTTTCTGAAGTAATAAACTGACTAGAAGTCGAAGTGTTCTTGTCTTTTGTATAGTGTCAAAGAGAATGAAATAGAGAGGTGGAGAAGGAAGAGTAGTCTGGAGAGTTTGTTCTAGTTTTTCTTAAGTTTTTTTTTCTTTTTCCCTTTGTCTTAGATATATTAATAAAACTTCTTTGTACTTTATAAAGTTTGAGCCTACTTTGCCTACTCCTAATCCTTATCTAACAACAAGCAATCAAGTAAATTTAAGTAAGTGTACTGACATTTAGCCACAAACCTAAATAAGCGAACTAAAACCACTACAAGAAAATATTTAACAACAGTAGATATAGAAGAATTGTGACTATGATTACTATGAGCAGTTCTTTAAGTACTGAAGCATTATTTAAATCACGCTGTCTTCTGCATCACTCTTTGTTTTCTCAGTTGTTTCAGGAGCAGAAGGTTTTTAACTCTGGAGTAGTGGATCCAGGGTCCTTTGCCAGAGACTTTGACTGCAGTGAGGGTAGTCAGCAGGACTTGGAATGTTCCTTTCCACTTAGCTTGTAGAGGTTCATTGTCCTACCACTTGATATAGACCCAGTCTCCAGGTTGGAACAGATGTGCAGGTGTGTCCGGTCCGATGGGTCTGGATAGCATGATGTAATTCTGGAGCTTCTGCAAAGTGGAACCTAAAGCCATTAGATATCTCTGTAAATCAAGTTTCCCTTTTATATGAATTTCACCTGGAATGTGTGGAATCTGGTATGGCCTACCATACAGTATTTCATAGGGACTGATGTTATCCCTCCGCCTTGGCTGTATGCGGATCCTTAGTAAAGCTATAGGCAAGGCTTGAACCCATGTCATGGATGTTTCTTGACAAATGTTGCTAATTTGTGTTTTAAGGGTTCCATTCATACGTTTGACTTTACCACTCGCTTGGGGTCTATAAGGTGTATGTAGATCCCAAGTAATTCCCAAAATTTGACTGATTTCTTTAATTACTGTGGCAACAAAGTGTGGTCCCCTATCCGATGACATTCCCAGGGGAACCCCAAACCTTGGAATTATATGATTGAGCAAAACCTTTACCACTTCTTTGGCTGTGTTGGTGCGACAGGGATAAGCTTTGGGCCATCCACTAGAAGTGTCAACCAATACCAGTATGTACCGGTATCTCTCTCTACGTGGTAATTCAGCAAAATCTATTTGCCAGTAATCTCCAGGAAGATCCCCTGCTTTTGTTACTCCTAAGACAACTCTTTTCCTTGTATCAGGGTTGTTTTTGCAGCAAACTTCACATTTGCTTACTACTGTTTGTACAATTTCAGTCATTCCTTTTCCTATTACTACCTTTTTTAGATGTTTTAGAAGGTTTTCAGTCCCAAAATGTGTGTTTTCATGTTCTCTCTGAGCTAGCTCTCGAAGAATCAGGGGTGGGACTACAACTTGGTTTGTTGGTGTGACAGCCCACCCACCTTCTGTGATCTCAGCCTTGAGAGATTTAATAAGCTTCTGATCTGCTTGATCATACTTTGGGATGATCCCTGATAAGTTAACTTCCTTTTTGGGAATTATTGCAAGGATACCTTTTTCTGCAACTCCTTTTGCCGCTTTGTCAGCAAAGTGATTTCCCAATTCTGGAGTGGTTTTCCCTTTTTGGTGACCCCTGCAGTGCATGATAGCTACTTCTGTGGGTTTTCTAATGCTCTCCAAGAGGGCAAGTATTTGTTCAGCATGTTTAATTTGATTACCTTGAGCGTTCAGCAGTCCTCTTTCTTTCCAGATGGCTCCATGGGCATGGACGACACTAAACGCATATTTAGAGTCAGTCCATATATTTACCTTCTTCCCTTCACTCAGGTCCAGGGCCCTCGTCAGTGCAATCAGCTCAGCTTTCTGTGATGACACATCTGCTGGCAGGGCCTTCGCTTCAATTACCTTGTCTTGAGTGGTCACTGCATAGCCTGTCATCCTTTTACCATTTCTCATAAAGCTGCTCCCGTCCGTAAAAAGCTCCCAGTCTGGATTGTCTAGGGGCACATCCTTCAGATCTGTTTGGCTGGAGTAGACCTCTTCTATTGTCTGCAAACAATCATGCTCAGGGACATTGTCAGTTAGCGTGGAAGACAGAAACATGGCAGGATTAACAACAAAAATTGTTTTCAAGGTGACATCATCTTGTTCTAGTAGCAGTGATTGATATTTAAGCATCCGGTTGCTGGACAGCCAATGTCCCCCCTTTTGCTCGAGTACAGCTGCTACAGCATGGGGTACATACACTACAATGTGCCGTCCAAAGGTGAATTTTTGGGCCTCTTGGATCAAGATGACAGTAGCTGCCATGGCTTTCAAACACCCCGGTCACCCTTGGGCAACATTGTCTAGCTGTTTGGAAAAGTATACCACGGCCCTCCGTTGGTTCCCGAGGCGTTGAGCTAGTACCCCTTGTCCTGGTTTGAAGGACAGGTGTCTGTTAAGGAAGGCAGGAGCCTCCCTTGGAATGGGAAACTGTAACCCCTCTCCCTCCAAGTTATTATAAATTTGAAATCAAGAGGCTCTCAGGCAAAGATATGGGAATAGGAATAACAGTTCTTTACTACTATCTAAAACAAGGATAACAAATAACAACTATACTTGACAAGAAACAGAACCAGAAACCCAGTGGCAGGCTGCTCGGCTTCAGGCACCTTTTCCCTTTGGTTCACAGTCACGGCCTGCAGGGGGCACTCTGGGTGTGATGATTCCCAGTGGCTGCAGAGCTCGTGAGCTCAGGTAGCAATGGCGGCTGCCCGAGCACGGAGGATGGAGGAGAGCCCTTGCTCCACAGACCCGGGAGAGGGCAGCTGGTGTTGTGCCAGGATCCCCAGACACAGGGAGCTGGGAAGGAAAGGGGTCTCCACGTGCAGGGAAAAACCCCGCTACAATGTAGCGGAGAAAACTCAGAGCGGGCTGGTGGCAGGCAGGTCGGCTCCGGATGAGGCAGAGGGCAGAGACTCACAGCAGACAGACCGGCAGCTCCGTGCTGGCTTTTCAGGGGCTGTGGGTGCAGCAGACAGCAGCTCCGACCGTCCCGCTCCGAGGGTCCCGAGCAAGAGGGCGTGACCTCCCCCCTGCCCTTGCTTTTCAGTCTCTCCAAATCTCGCGTTGTCAGCCCGACTTCCATGAGGGGCAATTTTGCCCCACCCTGCCAAGGAGAAAGGCTCTAGCCTTGTGCTTTGTTTCTCTTAAGTATCCAGTCATTTGTGTCTTAGCAACCCATGGGAGAAAAATTCCTGAGGAAAAGAACTAGATCCAACCTTCAACACCCCTAAAGCAACATTCAATCTTTCATAAGTAAACAGTTCAAAAGATTTAGTTAAGTCTGGTAATCCCAGTGCTGGAGCTGACATTAGGGAGTGTTTCAGCTGTTTAAAAGCTGCCCTTGTATTTTCTGTCCATATGATAATTCCATTTTCAGCTGCTTTTAATGCTCCATATAGAGGTTTTACCAGCAGTCCATAATTTGCTATCCACAAACTACACCAACCTACCATTCCCAGGAAAGCTTGCATCTCCCTCACAGTGTGGGGCTCTGGGAGTTGACAGATGGCTTCTTTCCGTTCTTTGCTGAGCTGTCGATGTCCACGAAAGATCTCAAGCCCCAAGTAAATTACTGCTTCTTTGGTGTCTTGGGTTAGGCTAGAGGGGTCAAAATTTAAGAAGTGATCTGAGCTGTAGGAATGCAGGAAGGAATACAACTTCCTTCCTGCGAGAGAAAGAGCTAATAATCAAGTAGTTTTAAGAATTGATAAGTAAGTAAACTAATTAAAAAGTTGGTCTGTCTTCAAGGAAAAAACTATATATAAGCAGAGACTTTCTGACGTTCTTTTTCTTTGGACTTGCTGCTGCTGTGTGGAGAGGAGCAGCTCTTGCTTCTCTCGCTAGTGAGGCTTAAGCGCTTCCTCCCCCCCCCCCCCTCCCCTCTCTAAAGGAGGGATGGGGGGGGGGAAGGGAGGTTTTACGGCAGCCGTGCCGCTGCAGCCGGGCAGGCATGGGGGAGGAAACGATTGGAATTTTCAGCAAATCTAGCTCAGCCGGTGTGTCAGCTACACAAGAGGGAGAGCCGGGCCAGGTAAGGACCGGGCCGGATTTTATCTAGCTCGGGCTAGGCCCTGCCTTGTCACTCTAGGTCTAGATGGCCCCACTAGGCCGAGCCAGCTTGGCAGAGCTAGGCAAAGACTCTTGAGAGTGTCTGGCATCTAGTTCGGACTTGTTCAAGCAGCTCGGCAAAGAGCACGTGATCTTTACACTGCTAGAGAGAGAGAGACAGAGATTAACTCTCTCTATGCTTAGACTAAACTCACAGACATCTATTCTTCTTCGCAGAGAGAGGAACGAGTGAAGACATCTACATAGTCCAGCGCAGAGACTTTATAGTCAGTGAGGAAAGCAGAACTGATACTTAGAGGGAGGTGCATGAGAAGTTGCTTCAAAAATGAAGCTGAAAACTCTTTTAGAGAACTATAGTTGGGAATTGAGCTAATAAATTCTCTGTAATATATAAAGATATAGTCTAAAGGGGGATGTGAAGTTCTTATTGCAGCTAATGAACTGAAATATCTAAGTACAGACAAGTAAGTGTTGAAAAAGTACAGCCTGATGAGAAACTAGAACTAAAAGAGAGGAGAAACTGTGATCTAGAGCCCTGGTCCTGGGGAGAATGCTAGAGAACTTGAGTTGTCAAGAGAACCTGTGTTGCTAAGCACAGAAGAAGGGATTTTCTTTGTTGCTGCAATTGAACTGGGCATCCTTAAAACAGGTACTTTGTAAACTGTTCATAACCTACTATAGTGGCTGTGGGAAGGCTACTGGTGTGGGAGAGATCCACCATTAAGCTAAACTTTACTCCGGGCGGCAGTTAATAGTGAAGCAGAAGACTTATAAAAACTGTATTTTTTTTACAGAAGATCTATAGTGTAAGCAAAAGAAACTTCTCTCTCTAAATGAACTAGAACAAGAGCTGTTTCTAAGGTGGTAAACTGACTAGAGGTCAAAGTGTTGTTTTTTGTATGTTGTCAGGGAAAATGAAATAGAGAGGTGGAGAAAGAGGGGTGGTCTGAAGAGTTTGTTCTGGTTTTTTTTTCTTGAGTTTTTTTTTTCTTTTTTCCCTTTGTCTTAGATATATTAATAAAACTTCTTTGTACTTTATAAAGTTTAAACCTGCTTTGCCTACTCCTAATCCTTATCTCAAAACAAGCAATCAAGTAAATTTAAGTAAATGTGCTAGCATTTAGCCACAAACCTAAATAAGCAAACTAAAACCACGACATTTGGCAATCTTTAGAAACTCTGTACCCACTCAGTCCCAAAAAGTTTAATAAACTGATGGTAAATTTAATGCAGTCATCTCTGGTTTTAGCCGCAATCAGGATGTCATCAACATATTGAAGAATAACTCCCTCTGGCTGCTGTCTTTTCCAGTCCTCTAGTTCCTTTGCTAGCTGATTTCCAAACATCGTGGGGCTGTTTTTATATCCCTGGGGCAAAATGGTCCAAGTAAGTTGACTTTTCTTCCCTGTCTCAGGATTCTCCCACTCAAAAGCAAAAGCTCTTGGCTGTTTTTATGCACAGGAATTCAGAAAAAGGCATCCTTCAGGTCTATAACAGTAAACCACCCTAATTCGTCCGTCAGTGCAGTCAAAAGGGTATATGGGTTTGCTACAACTGGATGTATGTCTTCAGTAATTTTGTTAATTGCTCTCAGATCTTGAACTAATTGATAGCTCTTACCATCTGCTTTCTTAATAGCAAGTATGGGGGTATTGAATCTGGACTCACATTGCACTAATAACCCATGTTGGAGGAATTTTTCAATTATGAGTGCCAATCCTTTACGACTTTCTAATTTCAAAGGGTATTGTTTTTGCCTTACTGGTGTGGCTCCTGGTTTGAGAGTAATACTCACAGGCTCTGCTTGTTTGGATCTTCCTGGGATATCACTGGCCCATGCTATTGGATTGACAGCTTTTTCAACTTCAATGGGGATTTCACCGCATTTGTCCTGTATGAAAAGTGCAGCAACTTTGACAAATTTAGATTCAGGAATTACAACTTGTATTCCCTTCCCCTTTTTGACTTTAATTTCTGCTTCTAATTTCTCTTGTAAATCTCTCCCTAATAATGGTTTAGGGGAGTTAGGCATGTAAAGGAATTGATGAGTTACCCAGTGTTTGCCCAATTTGAATTTTAAAGGTTGGAAGAAAGGCCGTGTTTTTCTTACCCCTGTCGCCCCAACAACATGTACAGTGTTTTGACTCAGTTTCCCTTCCATGGTATTTAGTACAGAAAATGCTGCTCCAGTATTGTCATGGAGTAATCGCTGTTAAGAATTCCCGGTGTAGAGAGAGGGGGTGGAGTCGGAAATGAAGTAGCCAGCGTAAACTCCGCCTACCAAAAAAACTCATAAAACCAAGAAAGCACCTGAAGAGACCCTCTTTGAAGCTTCTGGTTTGCTGAAGAAAGAAGTCTCTCTCCCTCTCCGTGCCAGAGCTGGGTAAGGTCTCCCCAGGCCACATGGCCTGGGGCTACCAACCAGCATGCTGCGGGGAGGGGGAGGAGAGAGAGAGAACTCAAGCTGTTTCATTCTGCTGTCCCTGGCTAAAGAACTTCGCCGGCTCTGCTCGCTTAGTTTGGGCCAGGCCAATCGCTTCTCCGTGGCGCAGCCCGGCGGGAAGAGAGTTTGAGGTCAGGCCCCGTAGCTTTTGGGAGCTCCCCTCCCCGCCCGGTTAGCTCCGCAGTGACCTCGGCACAAGAGAGAGAGAGAGAGGACTCAGACTGGGCTCCTCCCGCGGAGCTCGGACATAAATCCCGCCGGGCGGCCCCGCGTGGCTCGGCACAGAAAGGAGACTTAGACCAGCTCTCTGCAGCACAGGTGCAGTCTCACCGGGCTCTCACAACTAAACGCAGCTTAGATGGGGAGATAGCACAAACAGACTCCTTTTCTCCGGTTCAGGCACGGACTTATAACATTCAAACCACGCGGGCAAAAGCCACGTGACTATTGCCCAGCCAAAAAAGACAAGTTAACTGTTTCTTTCTAATATCAGAATGGGACTTTGGGGGTATTCATTTTTTCTTCCCACACAGAAGGAGCACAGAAATGAAGGCACCTACGAAAGGTACAACATAAAGACTTTGAATTAATGAATATAACTAAGCTTATTTTAGAAGAAGGAAGAGATGAGGAGTGCTTTACTGCTGAAAGTTCTTTTGTAAAAACATGTTGATAAAGTTAGCTGTAATACACCCTGTAATATATGAATAATGGTCTAAAAGAAGTGAGAAAAAGGGAATATAATGTTTTAAGTTATAAGCAGTAGACTGAGACTTTTGTGTATTAAGATTTTTCTTTCCTCGCCCCAGGAAAACAGTAGAAGAAGACTTGTGTTGCTGATGATAAAGTAAGGGGATGTTGTTGTCACTGTAATAGAAACATTTGCTCTCAAAAGAACACCTCAATGACCATCATATGTCCATTGGTGTGGCCCTGGGAAAGCTACTGAAATGGGAAGGGGTCTAGAAAAGCAAATACCTCTCTTCAAAGAGAGAATTGCTTACTAGAAAGCTAATAACCATAGAAACTGTGTTTCCTATGGGAGTCAACATGATAAAACAAAAGAAAGCTTCTCTCTCTACATAAATTAAGAAAACTGTGAAGTTCCAGAGGTGGTGGAACTTCAACTATAAGTTGAAGTGTTACCTTTTGTATGGTCAACAAGAAAGAAAATAAGAAAGGTGGGGAGGGGAAAAGAGTGTTCTGAAAAGTTTAGTGTTGATGCCTAATTATTATTCCTGTTTTAAATCTGTTAATAAAGTTACTTTTTGTACTCCTTAAAGTATAAACCTGCTTTTGCCTACTATTAATCCTTATCTCACAACAAAATCAAATTCCCAAACCTCGAAACCGCAACAAGTATCTACCAAAAATTCGATGTTATCTGACCCCAGCTTAGCTATAACCAAAGGTTCTGCTGGGGAAGAAGCCTTCGGTTCCCATCATTCTGAGCATGAACCCGAGCCTTGTTCTATTGGGAGTTGGGGAACTGGGGACTTTTGCTTCAACACGGGACAATCATTTTTCTAATGTCCCCACTTTTTACAATACGCACACTGATCTTTGTCTGTAGGGGAAGTTTTCTTGGATGACTTTTCTTGGATTGCCCTTTTGCTAGGTTGTCGTCTAACTCCTTCATTTGAGCCCCTGTCTCGATATACTCTCCAGGCTACTCCTAGCATTCTATCTATGTCTCGAACACCCTCTAACTTCTGTAGCTTCCTTCTTATATCATCTGCTGCTTGACCCATAAACAAGAGGACTAGATGTGCTTTTCCATCAGCTGAATCAGGATCTAGATTTGTATATTTGATAGCAGTCTCTCTCAACCTATTAAAAAAATCAGTGGGTGATTCATCATAGTTTTGCTGTACTGCGCAAAGCTTTGACCAATTTAGAGCTTTAGGGACCCCATGTTTTAACCCATATACTATGAGATTTTGATACTGTTTTAGTCTTGCCATCTGCTCTGGGATGTTTGGATCCCAGTTAGGATCACTTAAAGGATATATTTCAGCAACCGTACCTTGGATCAATCTATTTGTTATGCCTGATTCTAACGATGTTGTAATAGCGTTATTAACCATTTGCCTTTCAGTGGGATCAAGTAATGTATCTAACATAGAGTTCAGATCTGTCCAGTCAGGGTTTTGTGTGCTAATAGCTCTATCCACTAGCTTGGCAACCTTATCTGGGTTTTCTTTATACTGTCCTACAGTGGTTTTCCACTGTTCTAACTCAATAAGGGAGTATGGAACCTTTACATATATTGGCCCTTGGTTGCCAACTGCTTGCCGTAATGGGGCTTGTAGAACTGGTTCTTCTCTTTTTTCTTTTTTTGATCTAGTACGTTTTGCTACAGGACTACGTTCTCGTATGGCCCTTCGGGCTATCCTTCCCTTCCTTCGCCTGCTTAGGGCAGCTAAGATTTCATCTTCCTTTTCAGAAGAGCTATCAGAGGGAGAGCTATCCGATTGTGAATCAGCTGTGTTAAATTTACCTGGATCAGTTCTAATCTTAGGAATCGCGGCCCAAGATCTGCTGCGGCGTACAGCGCTTACGGCCGGGTCGCTTGCTTTGATGACGTCATCCCCTGAGCCAGCTCCTCGGCGCTATGGAAGCTCACAGGCCTGAGAGCGGGAGGGGCTCGGTCTCCCTGTAGGGGGTCCCCTCTCCGCCCTCTCGGTAGAAAGCTCTGCTCCCCGGCCCCACCTTCAGGGGTGGTGCCGTTGGCTGCACCCGCTGGCATTCCCCTCCCCCTGGCCCCTCCCACCAAGGCGCACACAGGGTTGCAAAGAAGGGGGAGGCCTCCCGAGAGCAGGGACAAAGCGCAGGCGGGGCCGGCTCCCAAGCGGGAGGCGGCACAGGGACCTGCATCTTCTTTGATCGGCAAAGCCAGCATTCTTCCTTCTTCACTGACAGGGATTCTGTGGAAGCTGCGTCTCCCCTCTCACTCTCCTCTGCCCCTGATTGTAACGGTGGCTGTAGAGGGGGCGGGGCCGGGGCGGTCGCGGCGTGCGCATGCGCAGAAGACGCGGGCACCGGCGGGACGGACATGGCGGGGAGGGCAGGGGCGGCCGGTGCCGCCGCTGCTGCTGCTTGCGCAGCCGGGACAGCCCGGACCTGGGCTCCCCCCCTCCGCCGGGGCTAGAGCAGCCCCTGGGCCGGCCGCGGCTGGGCTCCCCCCCCGGGGCTGGATTAGCTCTTAGTGCAGGTGCTATTAGATCTGACTCTGCTTCGTCTCTGTTACTGCATACCGGATTTAATATGGGCGGTTTCCCTTCACTCTTTTTCTCTTTTTTCCTTAAGAACAGCACATAC
The DNA here is from genome assembly GCA_034509425.1 of Eopsaltria australis. Taxonomy (NCBI): domain Eukaryota; kingdom Metazoa; phylum Chordata; class Aves; order Passeriformes; family Petroicidae; genus Eopsaltria; species Eopsaltria australis. The sequence goes on along the minus strand of JAVTVJ010010813.1, from coordinate 45,431 downwards.
TGTGATTTCGGTTTCTGTAGCTGCTCATCTTGTGCTATAACTAAAAAGAATCTCAAATACTCAGTTTCTTGGTAGTAGTGCCATTCACACAGGCGAGATGTTAAATCCAGTATCAGTTCTTCATCCAAGCTACCAAGTTTAGGCCACTTTTGATTGTTTTTTAAATTAAAAGTTGGCCAAATGGTTTTAGACAACCGTATAATCTCAGGTTTTGTAAGATGTTTGCTCGTCCCGGTTAATTCTTGCCAGTTTTCTAAGAATAGACCTAATGGAGAATCCTTAGGTATTTGAGCATTATCTGAACAAGAAAACCTGCAAGCCATGATGCGTAGTTATAAACGATACACTAAGCAGCTAGCAGAGCAAACAAGCAGGAGGGGGATTCGAACTCCCGAGCTTGGTGCCAGCAGGCAGCAGTTTAAGCCACTGCCCCACCCTTGGCTCCGAACCAGATTGCTGCTGCTGCAGCACTAAGCTCTCACGAGCTAAAAACAACCAGAGGGGGAAGTAGCAAGTAAGCTACAGCCCCCTTGGGACACTATATTGAGCCCCAGAGATGCTAAACAAACTCTAAGAGATCCACGATCTCTTGACCCCTCCCTCATAGACTAAAACAAACAGAATACTGCTTTTATTCAGTTACTCACGTGCCTCTGAGTCAGGTCCAAGGATCCTTGGGCTCTGATACCGTCTGGACTGTGGTCACAGCCTCCCCTTCCCGTGCTGGTGAAGAGAGGGGGCGAGGGCTGGATTTCCTCTGGGTCCAGGGGTTTTTCAGAAGCCTCCCGTCCCGGCGGAGTCACCAAAACTGATGCCTTACGAAAGGCTGACCTGAAACAGAAGCTGGACAGAGTTAAAAGAATAAAAGAAGTATTTATTAAAACAAGGTGCGTTTTGGGCCATGCAGGAGTCTTGCAGAGACTACACCCAAAATGGACACCTAGCACGTGCTTTTTGGACAGATATACCTTCGGTCCATCTGCATATCAGAAACCCATTGTCCAATTACAGTTTCGGGTCCTGAAGTCCCATCCCCAGCTTGTCCCCTTCTTCTCTTCGCTGCTGTCCATGGATGTTTACATTTTGGGCTTTTGGAAAAAACAGTATGTCCTTGAAACTCCAGCCTAGAGAGAAATTGTTTCGTCTAAATGACAGTAACAGAACACTAGCTGACAATTTATGGAGTCTTAGAGTCATATACTAGAGCAGTCCTGATGTAGAAAAATAAAAAGTTAAAACCTAAGGCATCATTGCATAGGCAGTGATGTAGGAAAGAGCTGAGGAGTGCACTTCAACTGTTCTGCCTGAATATTCAGTGGAGATCTTAGAGAAGTGCCATCAACCTGTTAATATGAAATACCTCTCTTTGCAACAGTTCTTTCTGATTTAGATGTCACTGAGGAATCCCCTTCCTTCTCGATATGTCTGCATGGGGCGCATCTTACAGTATTTTACATCTTGGTAAAATAAAACTCTCTCCAATTTTTAAGAAAGATTAACAAAGATTGCCATCATCAGAAATAAGTAAATGCAACGTTTAGCTGTATCTCCTTTAATTTCACCAAAGGAATCAGATCCTTAAAAAATATTGTTATGTTGAAAACTCCCCTATTTCCTAAAAAGCTAACTATGCCTAATAAGATAATGATGGATGAAAGCATCTTGGAGGAAGAAGACGACTTTTGTATGGAAGTCAGCTAATTGCTAGTGTGCTACAATCAGTTCCAAAGTTAAAATATGCTACTCATATTATCTGGTCTAGTGTTTCTTTAGCATGACCAGGAGTCATATGTTAAAATTAAAATACTTTACGTTTGTTATTTCTTCTCCAGATGATCTGGGTTTTTACATGTATAGCATCCATCATTCTGGGACTTGATTTGGGATTACTTGCTGGCCTTTTGTTTGGATTGCTGACAGTTGTGCTGAGAGTTCAGTTGTAAGTAATACAGTATCAGAAATAATTCTTAGTTTTATATTATGAAAAAGGAAGATAATATGCTGAAAAGCAAGATGATTTGTGGCAGAATATCTGCTTGGGTTTACAAAAATTTCAAAACGAAAAAAATCTGTTTCTTTTAGAACAAGACACTCCTTGAGTGCTATCATTTCATTACACTGATAAAAGAGAAGCTGCATTATTTTATCAGTATTTCATATCATGTTGGCCACTCTGGTGGTACTTAGTCATATGTTTTCTATGCACCCACATAGCTGAGTTCTGAAATATAAACAGATGTTTGACTTCTGTAATTAATTGATCATTATAGTAACTCTCAGGAGGTTATACTACTACAGTATGTTGCACATGCCAATAACCTTTTCACTTATTGCTTATACAAGACTGATTGTATGGCTGTAAAAGAAGAGCAAGAGAAAAAAAAATGTGTGCTTCTGGCTGATTTGTTGCTGCTTAAAGAATATATGGGAGTGGAATGGTGAGAAAAGGTGGATTCGAAGAACCTTATTTGGTCATCTTGTTATTTTTCATTATCTTTTATCTGAAAATACAACATAACTTCTTTCCTTCAGCTTGGAGTCCAGAGAGTATGGCAACTAGCATTACCAAAGGACAGTTGCACTGTCAGCAAATGCATAAAAATAAAACCTTGTGAAAGTTGTTACACAATAGTAGATTATAAAAAATGAAATTTGAAGAGCCTCAAAAAAACATTCCCAAATTCAACTCAGATAATATTATCAAAATATAAAAAGGAGATGAAGCCTTACAAACTTCAAAACAATTTGCTTCAACTGTTAAATATATATCTGGAGCCTGCCAAATATATTGGGTTTGTTATTGACTGAAAAATTTAAAAGGTTGGACAAAAGGTTTACATAATCTGAAAATAATGTAAATGTATGTCAGTTGATTTGAAATTTTAAAAGCCATCAATTTTTTCCAGTGTAAAAAAATGTTTTTTTAAATTTCAAGCAAACTAATTTACTTTTAAAATATTCTTCTGGTTTGGGAAACCAATTGAACAAGTTGTTCACTCAGCTCTTAAATCAAAATGGTGCATTAAGTTGGCTGAGACCAAAGTACATTGTTTTTATAAAGGCCTTTTCACTACAGTGATAGAAAACAGCTTCAACACTTTTGCAAGTCTGTTAGTTTAGCCTTAGAAAGGAAACTGCAGGAGTCAAAGACACTTTGTATGCAGCAATCCCTTCAATTCTGTGAGTGCCCATGTATGACATTTACTTTCACTGTCTTTTTATTTTTGTTAGTCCTTCATGGGGAGGCTTTGGAAACATTCCTGGTACAGACATCTACAAGAAGGTCAAGGACTACAAAAATGTAAGCCATTGCTGAGTTGTTTTCCTTCAGTCTACAAGTCAGTGTAAGAAAAGGTTGTGCCCTGCATATGGTACACAACTTGAATTTGGAAGTGGGGTCCTCAAAGATAACAAATTTCAGCATCATCTTCATCCAGATGGTTGGTCCTTCTTGCATGCTGGGGCTGTAAACTTCTAAAAATGTAATCCTCTCAATCATCAACAAATCCACGCAATTTTTAAAAATTAGATATGTAGTTGAACTGTTGAAACAGTTAAACTGCTTCTTATTAGTCAAAATATGGCTGTTGCTGTTTAACCTTATATTCTTTGGCAACAGGTTTTAGAACCAGAAGGTGTGAAGATTCTCAAGTTTTCAAGTCCAATTTTTTTATGCTAACATTGATGGACTGAAAAGCAGCCTCAGATCCACAGTAATTGATAAATTATGGGTTTGGAAGCTTCTTAACTATCCTTGAGATTTCCTCCCAATTATATCTAGGTTAAGTTAAATAATTTTTCCTCTGAATTGTATCTAGGTTAAATAACTTTGGTCCTTTTTCTGTAGGTGGGATTTGATGCAGTCAAGGTATGTAATAAGAGACTCAAAGCACTAAGGAAAATACGAAAGCTAATCAAGAAGGGAAAACTAAAAGCTACTAAGGTAGGCCTTTTTAAAATTATTTATTTCTATTTTTTCTCAAAGGATTGCTGTTGCAGCTTTTTAATTAAGGCTTAATTACGAATTGCTCTGTACTCATCTTTAAAATAGAGATGAAAAGTGTGACTTACTACATGGTAGTACTGGTCACAAGTGTCTGTCTTGTCAATTTCTTCAACAGAAGGTACCACAGGGTGGTATTTTCTGTAACTCCAAAACTTTCCCCATTGTTAAATTCTATATTCCATATATTACCTGTACATTAGAATGGCATCATCAATGAGCCTGGTATTAATAATGAAGCTTTTGAGACTGGCGAGAAACCTGAAGACAACCAGGATCTTCAAGTTCCCACCAAAGAAATAGAGATCCAGGTGGACTGGAATTCAGAACTCCCAGTCAAAGTAAACATCCCCAAGGTGCCCATCTGTGGAGTTTTAGGGTCGGTTTCAGACGGCCGGGACAGACGAGAGATCTCTGAAGTCGAGTTGTAGAGCATGAGGTTTATTGTAAGAGAACGTTGATATAAGAGACCTGCTGAGAGCTGCCAGATGCAGCTCGGAGCAGGTCAGAGAGACGAGAAGAGCTAAGAGTGAGGATCTAAGAGAGTTGAGAGCGGAGGTCTAAGAGAGCGAACTTGTCGCTTACAATACAATAAATCATCTTCTGTGTTGAATATTCTAATTTTCATTAACCAATCTAGAACAAACTACAAATCTTATAACATTTGCATACAGCCTATGAGAACTGTTGCATTACCATACAGTGTTATATTTTAAACTCTAAAAGCTGCTTTTTGGACCCTCTGCTAGGTTGGTGGGGTCTGCTCTGACCCTTGGACCTGTCTGCAAGCAGAGGGTATTGTTTAATCAAAGGGGGGATTACTGCAGGCAGCCATGCCATTGTTTTCTAGTTGTTCAGTAACTGCAGTTTGGCATCTCAAAGCTTGTCTTCATTTCAATCTTACTTATAGTTTCTGCATTCTCAGCATCTCCTACCAGGCAATCATATTTATAAGGTTTTCCTATTTCATCTTCCCCAACACCCATCCACAGTCTCATTCTTGATTTTGGAGCAGTAACCTTCTTGGATATTGTAGCTGTGAGATGAATAAAAATGGTAAGGGCATTTTTTTCTGATGTTCTATGAAAATGAAACTAGTCAGTAGTATGTAAATCAAGAGCTGTTTCTGAGTTTTAAAAAGTATGTTGTTGAAAATACCATCAAAATGTAAATATGAAAAATACCAGCAAAAGGTAGAATATTGGTGGCGTGTGTATTTTAAGTGGGAAAAAATGCATTAAAAGAACAATATGAAGGTTGCATAGTCAAGTACTCAAAAAATTTAACTGCAAAATGTGGTCCCCTTATATGCATGTTACAAAATATTTTAGTTATGTATTTTCTTTCCACATGCCTCCTGCTTTAATCTGGGCGCACAGGATGATGCTCACTCAACACAGAGGTACTAAAAATTTCATCTTACCATCCCTGTTCAGTCTTTAGCCACAAGATTTATTTATTCATTCCATATTATTTTAATTATGAAGAATGATTCATTTCTTTATAGTATTTTCTGTGGCTAGTATCAAGTGCTTCATCAACATTCATTAATTAATCTTCAAACTCACAGTACATAATAAGGAGATAATATTTCTGGTTTAGGAAGAAGGAAATTAGATGTAAAGATTAAGACTAAGTATTTCCATTGTTTTTGGTGCCCAGTTACAAGTGTGTAGGACCAGATTGTTCAGTCTTCAGTGTTTTCTGATATTATGTATGTTCAGATTGATGCTTTAACTAACTTAATTTTGCAGTTGGGCCTACTTAGCCTATATCTATAAAACCAGATCTTTACCATGACTCCAGTTTATCAATTAACAGGAATAGAATTAATAATCACCTCTGAAAACACTAATCTAAGAGATTTGCCTGCCACCAGGGAGCCAGGGGTAGATTCTATTCTCCTGCCTTTTAACTAAGTGAAATACAGGAGCAGTGTGTGCCTCCTGCCTAGTTATGTGGGCATACAGGGTTCTTTAACATGACTCTCTCCATATGTAGCTTGTTCATCCAAGAACAGGTCCATCTGGTGCACTGCATGAGGGAAAAATCTGTGTAAAAAACCTGCACGTGCCAATGAATGATTGTATCATATCACACATACATGGGGGAAATAAAACTCGCTCAGGCCCTCGTGGTCTCGCTTGGAGAGATAATTATTCAAATTTTGAGAACAGAACAACCTTAATTGGCAGCAATGCTTGTGGGAGTAAAATGGGTAGATCTACTTACATAGTTGAAGGTAGCCACTTCAGCAACCAGGTACTTAACTACTGGATCTTTAAGTATAGCGAAGTATAGCAGTACCTTATTTATGATGAATAAACAAAATGTACTATCTGGAATGTAGACAATCAGAAAAAAATGAAGTGTGTGTGCCTATACATTACACAGAAGTAGAGGCATATTATGTATTTTCTCCTTAGAGACTTTATTTATTGATGTCCTTGTTGCAAACTTTTTTTTTAGATAATTAAAGAGTTTGAGAGAATTGATGTGAGAGTATACTTTGCTTCATATCAAGGTAAATATCCAAGTATTTCACTCATGCAAAGAATAAAATGAAGATGAGAAGGGATCTCTAGATGTGTCTGTAGTAGCATCTGCACTAATAAATACGTGAACCGTAACACTGATAAACATTGTCGGCTCCACTGGGACACAAAAGATGGTGGGGTGTAAAGGAAATATGGAAAGTAAAAGTCAAGACTAAACTATAATTGATGGATTCATTTGGCTGTACTTTTGATTTCTGATAGTTACAACCATGTATTTTAACATTTATTTCTTAAATTACTTCATATTGTATAACCCTGTTATGACTTTTTTTCAGACAACCTTTTCTTTTATTCAGACAACCTTATATCTCAGCTGGAACGGGGTGCCTTCTTTGATGACACTGTCAGAAAAGACATATTTTTCTTGACTGTCCATGATGCTGTGCTCTACATAAGGAATCAAATTACATACACTGACAACCAGGATCCCATATTTGAGAAGGTAAGGATATCCAACAGTACACTTCCTTCCTTCCTTCATCTAGAACTCATTCTTGAAGTTTCCATGGCACATTTGAAAACTAGACCTAGAACTGTAGTACAAAAAAAGTGGGAGTGCAGTAAATTGGGCAGCTGCTGTAGTACATGAGTATTTTTCTAGATCAAAGGACGGGTCTGTCAACTCCAGGGGCTTGTTAGTGAAAAGAACATGAGAAACAGCACATATGGAAAACACTTCATCCTAAGATATGTCTTCTAATTTCTGACTATTTGCATGTTAAGAACCTCATCAGCTAGAGGTTGCATTTGGAACATTGTTACAGATGGATCAATGTGTCTGTAATACTTCTTTTGGAACCTGTGACACTATCCTGTGGAGATGCATTCTCTAATTTTAGATTATATGACAAATATTTCCTGCTTGGTTTAAGCCTGCTGGCTTCTGGATCGTTAGCTGTGATGAATAATCATTCCCTGCTCCCTTTCCCAACACTCCATAGACTTCTGATCAAAGCTATAATCTCATTTTACTTGGTGTGGATGTGTACGGAAGCTGTTCCACACTAGTGTTCATTCCTACTGCCCTTCTCTGTGCATTTCCTTGTTGTATTCTGTGTTTTTTTCAGATAAACAGAACACTCTGTAGCATTTAAATATTTGCTACACTCTGTAGCATTTAAAGCATTTAAAGGGCCCTCATTAGGAAAATGGTGATATAAAATGTCCTCCTTTCTTTTCACTACAATTCCTTTCCTAGCAATCAATATTACAGTATTATGAATAAATAGTAATTAAAATTAATATTACTGATAGATAACTAGGATAGGACCCTTATTTTATAACTTTTTAAATATTAATGTTTTATAGTAGAGATTAACGTTTTTATAATGGATACAGCAGTTTAGAGAGAGACTGTGTTTTTATTATTTTTACAAAGCCATATCTAGATCATGTGAGCAGAGACAGGCTTAACGGCTCTGCAATTTAGAAGTTCCTCTCAGCTGAACTAAATCATTATCTTTGTCAAGGAACAGTAAAAAATAGACTCGTCTAAGTTGTGGAAGTTACTTTAAGGTACTTCAGAGTAAAAAAATCAATTTCAATGATATGGACAACATGTAACTCATCATGTTTCTTAATTTCTTTCTACCAAGATTTCACTTATGCAGGAGTCTAAAGAACCCATAGAGTTCACAGAAGCCAGCCGGCCTGATGATAAACTTGATGTTCAGGAAGAGGTATGCACTTTAGAACTGAATTTGTCTGTCCCTCTGCCTGTAGCCTTCAGTCATGCTGTGAGAGTATGGCCCTCAACAGGTACCTTCTCCATAAATAAATAACCTCTGGATACTGAATGTGAGTGCTAAGTGGAGGAAGTCACACTTTTCTTGAGACGGTAGTAGATTATGTCTGCTTAAGTATCTCCTCATCTCTCTTGCTTTAGGACTACTTTTTGCCTTACACAGGCTTATAAATAGATCTAAACACAAGCTGGGTGCCTAAAAGACTTTGTAAGGCTTGAGGCACCAGAGTCCAAAATGATGATCAGCCTTCCCCTTTCATTCCTCCTTTTAACACAGGAGACAGCGTCTTGCACAATCTGAACAGTTTACAGAAGTTACTTTCTTTGTACTTTCACTGAGTTTTTAGTTTACACAAACATGTAATTTTCTCAGATGGTGTATACTCAGAACTAACCATGACCTGTTTCTCTCCACTTTTCAAAACCCATTTCTCTAGGCTATGCGCCAACTTGCTTCCTGAAGAACTGCTGGTACTGTCCTGCCCATGAGTGCACAGCAATAGTCATGCACCAGTACTATCTATATCAGCATTTTCTGCTATGAAACCAATCTTTGCACTTGAAGAAAACCCTGATTGTTTGTCTGAATGATACAGATCTTTATAACTCTCCAAATTTTAGCTATCATTATAGAAATATTCTGGAACTTGATTCTGAAAGCACTTTCTGCTATGATCTATATCCATAAAAAAGAAAATCAGAAGACTATTATGAAAGATGTACTCAGTTTTGGGACTAGTCAGGCAGAGGTTGCACTACACTTTTTTCAGTGTGTACAGGATGAAAAGCTGCTCTGTGGTCTGCCCAGGAGAGTGGAAGAGACCAAAATCTTTGGATGGCAAGCCTTTTGTTCAATATTCGTACAAAGCCTAGTGAAAGGGCAGGAGTTCTAGCTGGCCAAGGCTTTGAATTCTAGAACATTAGTGTGAGAATATGTGCTGACAAGCCTTGAAAAATGTATAATGATCATTTTTTTCAAGCAATTCCTTAAATTGCTGCGGGTAGTTAGATCACTAAAACAAGTGACAGGTGAAACTGTCACATGAACAGGAAACAGCACTGAACTACTGTAATGCTTCAAATAGGAAAAATTTCTAAAGACCCTTGGATATGGGTTCATTAGTTCTTTCTTAATCCCATTGTAGCAAGTCTTGCACTACTATTAATGATTGTCCCTTAAATGAAGGACAGACAGAAGATGATTTTGGCTGGGTTACATAATCTTCATCAAGAGGCAGATAATGACATAAATTAAGGAAAACCTTAGTCCCTGGGTACTTAATGGAATCTGTAAAACAGGCTGATACTGAGTGCAAGCATGAAAGTCAGAATGTGACCTAGTTGAGGTTTGGGTTTTTTAATGGAATATAGGTGTATTTTTTGTTTAATGAATAGTTATATTTTTATAGAGATTTTTTCTTTTAATATTCTACATCAAACTGCTGCTGTTATTTTACATATGAAAGTTCATAATGCACAAGTGCAATAATTTACAAAAGATAAACATTTGAGCAGCAAAACTTTAATACACATCACACTGCACAGAGAAGATTTCTGCTGCAGGTAACACTAGTGGAAAAGCTAAGCACTAAATAAATTATTCTGTCCTCAGGATCTGAGTGAACTCTGTCAACATCAGTAAAAAAAAAAAATCCTATAAACTTTGGCCAGTTGGACAGTATCTTACACAATAGGTAACAGCATCAAACTGGCATCTCTATTCTCTGGTTAAGGCACAGACCTCAGCCTTCACAACAGTGAAGTTTCTCAGTACAGATGCTTGAACTTAGGTGACGTTAGTGCTCCAGTACAAGCCAGCAAACAGCAGGATTGTATTCACAATGGACATGGGCCACTTGTCTGTGGGAGGGGCATCTCCACCAGCTGAGAATGAGGCAAGTGTTCAAGAGGCAAATCAGACCACTCTGCACTTCTTCAGATGGAACCATTAATTTCTGCTGACACTAATGCTCCAGCCCCAGCTGTGATTTGACAATTCATGCTTTTAACTCTACCTGTCCTCCTTCTGTCCCCTTGCCAGCCTCTCATGGGAAACTGGCCTGAAGTCCTTCTCAGGCCACAGCCCCAACCCCTGTTAACCTGAGCACTGGAACAGTTGCCAGTGCACGAGGCCAGTGGCATGTTTTTTAGAAGCTGTATTGCTTTTCTAAAACAGATGTACATTTTATGTAAAAAGTAAAATAGTCTACCTGGTAAATGAGCTTTCAGCTAATTGTTATGCAGGACACATTCCACAGAAAAGATGGTAAAAAAGTGGTAGCAGTGTATTTTTTTTTTTCTCAAGACAACATCTGCACTGAGAAGTTTGAGTACAGATTCTTACTTGACAGAGATGTCATTACATTATTTTTTGAACTTTCTCTAGTTCTTGTCTGTACAGGTATTTAAAAAACAATGAAATACTCAACAGTCTTCCAGTTTCTTTCCAAATATGACATCTGATCTGGGATTAATGTGATAAAAATATGATAAAATGCACTTATTCTTGGCCTGTGTATTTCTTCCAGGCATGGTTGTTCTTAATTTACCAGCCACAAAATATTAAAACTTTTTCTGAAAAACAGCATTTCTCTCAAAGCCTACAGTGGCATAGAAGAGTGAGAGGTAATATGCAGAATGCGTTCAAATGCCTTTCTCAGTGGTTATGTGCTTAATTTTCTATGTATCCATCAAAATTAAGGATACCAAAATAATGGATTTTGCAATGAAGCTAAAATTCTGTGCAGTTTTATACTAATTCAAATATCCTCAAGTAGTGTAACTAGGTGTGCTTATCTTTTTCCAGTAGGATGAAGAAGTGGTATTTTTGTATGCATTTTGAGTATTACTGTTCAGTCCTTGCATGTCAGATATTAAATTTGGAGATGTATTTTAAGTTTTTTTACACTTTTAAAAAGCTGCATTTGAAAAGTGTAATGGATGAATAAATTATAAATGTTGGCTTTGTAAAAATAGTGTTATGATAAAATATAGTTAAGTAAAAACAAGATTGTAGTAAAATTATAACCTCGAGATAAGTGTGATATATTGGAAAATGTAGTCATAAATATACAGCTATAAACGTCTTTTAAGCTGATGACTTGCAGTGCAAAGGAATTTCAAGGGAAACAAGAGAAGATAAGGCCAATTCACAGCTCTCTGCTGACACTGTCCAGGCACCTGAAGAGACATTATGGCGAGAAGGAGGGGGGCAGAGACCAGGGGGAAAGGGTTGTTTGAAATGTAAATTTTCTTCTGAGCTTAATGAATATGTAACAGTTAAAGGTATTTAACCCATTGTAAAATGAACGAAAGCGTGCCTCTAGCAGATATGCTATGCACCCAGCGCTGGTTTTGCCTTTGTTCCACTAATAAATGTTCAATATTATTCTACTGAAATTTTTGTTCATGGACCTGTTTCTAACAAAAAGTAATTGTACCCATTGACGAGAAAATAAAGTTGTGCATACTGAAAACATGCTCCTTGCATTTGTATATTTTGTGGGTTTCTTGTTTAGTTTTGGGTTTTTTAAGTTTTTTCTTTGTGAATTCTTATTATGGGGAGATAAAGCATATTATGAAGGGATCAGCGTCACGCTTCCCTTGGGTCTGTTTTGAGGATTAACAAAGACAAAAGGGAAAACCTGTTCCCTCTACCTTGTGTGGGTAAAAGACGAAATGTTAGACTTTAATGGCAGCTTTTAAATGTTAAAGCTATAAAGATAATGAGAGACATTGTCTGTAGGGGCACAAGATCCCAATCCAGGAGGCTTTTAGTGAGACAGTCACCAATCTGAAGTGCATGGAGTAGAGTTACGCTACTTTAGGGTTGTGGAAGGACTGCTCGAGGCCATTTTCTACTTATAACCTACAACTTCATTGTATTTTTATTTCTTTCCTTTCTTCAGTGCTATAGAAACACTCAGCATTGCACTGAATTACACAGGAATTACAAAATGCTAAATGTAATATGAAGTCCTCTCCTGAGCTAGTGAGCTCTACTGCTGTGAAGCTTCTGAGAGTCACTGTTCCATTGCTTCCACAGGGTGTCAGGAATGTGCCATTTCCATGCTAACACTTAAGGCTGACCATCTCCAGCCGAGAGCGCGATGCGGCGTCCCAGCTTTCCCGTGTGTGTTTGAAGGCTGCACCGCACACGCGGCCGGACGGGGCCTCGGCAGCTCCTAAACTGAGACCCCGCTCATGTTTTCACTCCATCCTGTGATAAACACATATAGTATTGGCTTTTCGCAAGTGTCAGAATGGATACTATGTGTATAATGTTAATCCTTATAGAAGTTGCTTTTGTTATAGAAATATAATGATTACTAAATGCTTTTTTCTTTGTTCTTATAGTTGAGAAATAACTAATATAGCTGTGTTAAAATGTACCTAACTTACAATAAACCACCTGCTTAGCCGGATAAACACAGGTGTGACAGGCACCTGCCACAGGACATCTCTATCAACAACAACCATCTGTTGGAAACTGATGGACGAAGGAAGATACTGAACTCTCCAAAAGGACCACGCATGCTCTCAAAAGGCGGACCCAAGGACGAGCCATGCTAACTAGTTCTTGGAACATGTAAAATAGTTTAGGGGAAAATTTGAATATGCATAATTGTCTATGAATATGTAGTAGGCTGATGCAATAAGAAAAGTATATAAAGAGAATCACCATAACAGGTGTGCTCTTGGCTCAGTGCCAAGGGTACCCAGCGTCCTGGGCGTTGTAATCTTTTGTTCTATCTTGTCCCTTATTGTCTTTTATTAAACCTTTTAATTTTAAAAGGAGAGTAGACCTCGTTTTTCACAATCCTTCCCTCCAAAACCAAGGGGGGACGCCTCCCAATCGCAATCCCAACTGGTCGCGGCTCTGCACCCCGAGGCCGCGGTCCCGCAGGCGCCGCCGCATTCCCGTCCCGCCGCGGTGCGAGGCTACCCTGCTCCCCCGTTCCCCTCCCGCCGCGCTGTGAGGCGGCTTCGCTCCGCCGGACCGAGCCGCTCAGTCGGGGCTAGGCGAGCGCGGCTCCGCCGATACGCCCCACCCGCGCCGCCGCCGCTGCTTCCGGCCGCGCTCTTCCGCTCCCGTTGCGCCCCGCGCCGCATCATGGACCACAATGGTGAGCAGGGGGAGGCCGGGGGCCCGTCCGTGCTCGGCTCGCCGGGCCCGCTCCCGCCGCTGGACGGGGAGCGGCCAAGCGGGGCAAGCGGGCGCAGGGCGGTGTAGGGGCGGCGGCACCGGACTCGGCCCGGCCCTCGGGAGCGCCGGTGGGGCTCGGCTGCGCCGCGGGGCCTGCTTTCTGCCCGGGCATGCGCGGCTGCCCCGGTGCCACCTTGGGCTCGGCGGCGCCTGGCGCTGCCCCCGCCCCGAGGGCGCTCGGCCGGGCTGAGGGGCCGCTGCCGGCTGGACTCCCTGGCCCGGGCGGAGCAGAGTGGCGGCCGCTGACTACGCTGGCCCCGCCGGGGTGCCCGGGCCCGGCAGCACCGGATGCAGCCTGTAGTGTCACGGAGGTGGGGGAGAGACGCTCGTTTGCTCGCGGCGTTTGCCGGCATCGGTGCCCATAATGTGTTTCCTGATGTCGTGGTTGTGGCCCGAGAGGAAACTTCCTCGTGTGCTTAAATTTGGTTTCGTGGTTTAAATGTCGTTCGCCTGTGAGCGCGCTGGCGTAGCTGTGATCCTTTGCTAGTTAATGCGCTGGCGTAGTGCAGTGAATAGATGAATCGACGTGGGCTTTTTGCTAGGGTGGTTTTGGAGGTTTTTTTCCTTTCCCTTAAAAAAGATTGCGTTATGATTCTATCTGTATGAAGTATTTGAGCTGTATTTGTGAATTTTAATAAAGCTTGAAATGCAAAAATAAAACTTGATGAAGGTGACATTTCAGTAGGTTGAATCACCTCTAATTAGAGCTTCTTTAAGTAGTCTTAACAAGTTTGGTATGTTTATTGTAGTTTTTTCTGGACATAATCATGCAAGTTATGCTCATGTAGACTTGAATTTATTATCCTTCTGTGAAGCATGAGTGACTAATAAACTTGCTAGTTTGGGTTAGTTGAGCAGCTAACTCATGTAAATATTCCTGGCTTGAAAGGCTGTAAGGAGGAAGAGTGACAGAACCTATTGGCATTTCAGTGGACTAACTGATACACAAGTTTTTGATTTTAAAATTTTTAGTTATCGCTATTTGCAAATGGACTGAGTTGCTGCAGAGACTGTTTGTGGTTTATGGTGCTGTGGCTTTGTGTATTCTGGTAGAAAACAGAGTTTCCCAACACGTGGACAAGCAGCTTTACCTCTGATGTCTTGATCCAGCACTCCCTAGGGAAGCCTGGTGATATAGTTGAGTGTTTGCAGGTTCATCTGGACAGCCGAAAGACATAAATAACCAGAAGTAAAAACAAACTTTATTGCTTTTGCCGTGTTGCATATTGCCTTTTAGAGTAAAACTTTCAAGCATAGTGTTAAGAGGAGTTTGATTTATCAGAAGAAATTAAGAGCTTGCGATTTGAAGGTACAGGACTGTCAGGGCACAGTCCCAGTTTGGAATTGACACATTTCCTAGCTTTGGTGGTAGCTGCTGAAAAACTGAGAGCAGTCCCAGTTTTTCTTGTTTTTCCTTCTACTTGTTGCATTGTGTGTGGTGGTTATAGGCTTTAAGAGACAGTAGTTGGTGCAGCATTGTGCAGAACTACACTAAGGGGCCCTAATTTCAGTGTCCAGGTGTTCCTGCACCCAGTCCTTTGGGGCTTCGGCAGTCATTGCAGGGCCGGAGTGCCGAACCCTGCGGAACCGCAGGGCTGTAACTGCTCGGGGCTCACCCCTTCCAGACTGAGCATGCCCTGCTTTGAAACACCTGTGGCATTTTCAGTTAAAATCCAAGTGAGCTGGGAAGATTTGTGAAGGACATAACTTCATTTTTGTATGAATGAGATGCTGTGTGGTGGTTTCAGATAAACTCGCTGGAGGTTGAGGGAATTACACCTCCTGATTGGTGTTGCTTGTTGCATTACCTGGTCTATGTTATCTCTTGGAGCCTGTGCCTGCTGATGCATGTGTCAGGCTGTTTCTTGCTTTGTTCATCCTGGTACTTAGATTTAAATCTGATTAAGGAGAATTTTGTATGTAGCTGGAAACAATAATTTTTAGATTAGGAAGTAAACACCTACATATTCCTAAGTACCAATACTTTATAATAAACTTCTAAGTGATATGTCAAGATGTTGAGTTAATATATGAACTAGTTTCCTTCCTACTTTTATAAACAATTTACATAAATCGTAAAAATTATCTTTTCACATAAGAAATTCTGTGTAGTCAAGGTTGTACAAAGAATTGACTCTTCAGTGCTCTGCACACTGTGAGAAGAGCTGTAAGATTAATGTTTCTGTTGTGGAAAAATGTGTGACTAGCTAGGTTATTTAAACAGCTTTATTTTTAAACTAGATTTCCTAAAATTGTGGCTGTTCCAAATACAGTTCTGTGACGTGACTTCTGGAATAAATTGTATGTGAGGATACCTATTTTCTAGTGATTAAATTTTGATATGTTGTAGGAGTCTTAAGCAAGCTTTAAAAATTATTTTTCTTAAAACTTTTAATATTTAGCCTCTCTAGAGACTGTTAGATAAATGAAAAATTAGATACTTTTTAAAATTTTCTTTCATAGACAATGATTTGCAAGGAACAAATAGTTCAGGATCATTGGGTGGTCTTGATGTCCGCAGAAGAATCCCTATAAAGCTTATTTCAAAACAGACCAATAAAATCAAACCTGCACCTCGAACTCCAAGAAATATGAACAGGATGCCTTCAAAGACACAAGCTGGTGATGAAGGTAAATTCATATAAATTCCCTGTAGTAGGGAAGTGTATTATTCTGCAGCATTGTTCGAGACTTTATTCAGTCCTAGAGATTTAAGAGGCCAGGGTTCTGTCCAAATGCAAAACAAATTTCAAATCTCCAAGTATTGCTGCGCTGTAGGGCTTCAGTAGTGCCCATTTCTAAAACAGGCTGTCTTAATTTTTTGGCTCTAACTTTCTGTAGAATGGGCTCAGTAGATTGGAAGTGCTGTGGCATTATTTGATTATTTCAGTATAAATGACCCATGCTCTTAATAGCAGCTGGTGTCAATTATGAAAGTGTTGTGGTTGGCTCGTGTCCTTCTTCTCTTTCTCCTTTCCACAGAAGAATTTGATTATAACAAAGAGGAGCGGTACGAATGTAAAGGAGGTGAAATGTTTGGCAATCAAAGGAGATTTCCTGGACTCATCTTTTGGGATTATAAGGTAAAGTCATGAGTCTTTGCCTGTGTTTCATACCAAGCTGTAGGTAGTCCTGGTAGATACTTTGTTAATTAAAATTTTTCAGTTATTTTTGTCTGACTAAAAATACAACCTCTGCTTTCTCCTGTTTGTGGTGTTCTTGCTTCCTTTTCAACTAATTCAGAAATAATGGGTATGTTGTTGATAACTGAAATGAGAAGTTTTAGTGATGTTGGGATTTATTTTCTCACCCTCTTCTCTGTCCTACCAGATAAACTTGCTGGGGGAAAAGGATGATACACCAGTCCATTTCTGTGATAAGTGTGGATTGCCCATCAAAATGTATGGGCGCATGGTGAGTGAAATTACCAGAGGAAGATGCAGCCATGGTTTCCCTTTAGATAAAATTAGGTTTTACTGTGTCTGTATGAGGCTTATAGAGATTATTGATTTCAACGGGCATCTGAATAAACAGAACAGTACCAGGATGGAACTGGAGGCCTTCACTGCTCAAGTGGTTTTTTTCCACCTGTCTGACTGATTTTGCTTTACCCCCTGATTCAATAAAGTAAGCCTGAAAATGTTAAACAAAAAACAGAACACCATCATGAAGAAGAAAACCTTCAAGTTCTGGGGTTTTGACCTTACACCACTTAGGTTTGAAAATGAGCTTTTTATCTCAATTGAAGACTTGCAGTGAAGTTAGAAAACACTGTTCACTTTTATGTACCTTTAAAAATCCCTGAGATTAATTTAGATTTCTAAGTGTGATGTAACAGGCTTCAGCATCTGACTTAGTGACAGTTAATGCTTTTAAAACTTTCTTTCCTTGCCAGCAAGACAAATGTAATCAGATTGCATATGCAGCTTCTGTGAAAGTTCAGTGCTGGTAATAGTGGAAGACTCAAACTTCCGCCAGTATTTTTTACCAACACTTAACCCCAAACAACACTACCCCAAAAAACCCAAACTCAGCATAAACTGTTCTAGAAGGTTTCTGTGCAAAGATGCTGTAAATTGTTAACCACTGCTATGCTTGTTCACTTCATAGGTAACTTTGTTACTTTAATTATTATAAACTGTGCACTGGAGGGAGGAACTGTATTCTGCAGAATGACATAGATATTTATACACAGTGTCTTAACAGCAATTTTTTATGTCTAGATACCTTGCAAGCATGTTTTCTGCTATGACTGTGCTATACTACATGAGAAAAAGGGAGACAAGATGTGTCCAGGGTAAGTTATCTCAAGATTTGTTATTAAAGGAAATGTAAGAAAGTAACTTAAACATCTTATTTCAGATACTCTATTAACAATAGCTCTTATTTATGTACATTTAGCAGAAGCAGTAGAGTACTCTGAACTTTCTAGTTCCTATTCCATATTTTGCGATTGTAAGAGTTCGGCGTTTACTTTGTTGTTTTGGGGTCGGTAACCTGTTATTGCTCTAATTTGAAAAGGAATTAATAGCAGTTTAATTTATTTAGTGAAAATCACCCATGTTAAGTCTTAATGCACAGAAGAAATCTGTGAGAGAGGCTACTTAAAAAAATTATGTTCTTTCATAGTTACATTTTGAGATTTTAAAACTAGGTAAACTTCAAAATCAGTGAAAAGTTTCTTTCATTGCTAGAGTGGGGCAAAATTATCAGTTCTAATTTGGCTAATTATGTTAACAAGGAAAAATGCACATTGAGATCTCTGTGATGACAATAAATCAATATTCTCTTTTTGTTTAGCTGTAATGAACCCGTGCAGCGAATTGAGCAGTGTGTACGAGGGTCTCTCTTCATGTGTAGCATTGTTCAAGGATGCAAGAGAACTTACCTGTCACAGAGGGACTTACAAGCTCACATCAACCACCGGCACATGAGAGCTGGGAAGCCTGTTACTCGTCCTTCCATTGAGCCTGTACATCCTCCTATTGCCCCACCGCCGGCTGAAATTCCCGAGCGTTTCATCATGCCCCCCGAGAAACATCACATGAGCCACATTCCGCCGAAGCAGCACATCATGATGCCACCGCCTCCTCTGCAGCACGTGCCCCATGAGCACTACAACCAGCCCCACGAAGACATCCGAGCTCCTCCCACTGAGATGTCCATGGCTCCGCCGCCCCCCCGCCCGGTCAGTCAGGACACCTTCCGCATCTCAACGAGAAAACACAGCAACTTAATAACTGTCCCCATTCAGGATGATTCCAGTTCAGGTGCTCGAGAACCGCCTCCACCAGCGCCCACGCCTGCTCACCATCATCCTGAGTACCAGGGCCAGCCGGTGGTGTCGCACCCTCATCACATCATGCCTCCCCAGCAGCACTACGCGCCACCCCCGCCGCCGCCCCCACCCATCAGCCACCCGCTGCAGCACCCGCCACAGGCGGCAGGCACCCCCCACATGGTGTACAGCCAGGCTCCACTGCCGCCAATGACCTCTGCCCCTCCGCCCATAACCCCGCCCCCCGGACACATCATTGCCCAGATGCCGCCCTACATGAACCATCCTCCTCCGGGTCCT
This sequence comes from Eopsaltria australis, assembly GCA_034509425.1. Taxonomy (NCBI): domain Eukaryota; kingdom Metazoa; phylum Chordata; class Aves; order Passeriformes; family Petroicidae; genus Eopsaltria; species Eopsaltria australis. The sequence goes on along the minus strand of JAVTVJ010010813.1, from coordinate 26,342 downwards.
CCCCCTCCTCAGCATGGAGGCCCACCTGTAAATGTAAATGCACCCCCTCCCCATCACTATAACCCCAACTCATTGCCACAGTTCAGTGAAGATCAAGGAACTCTTAGTCCCCCTTTCACACAGCCTGGGGGAATGAGTCCAGGGATATGGCCAGCTCCAAGGGGGCCGCCTCCACCTCCAAGGATGCAAGGGCCTCCTGCTCAGGCCCCCCTTCCTGGACCACATCACCCTGATCAAGCCAGATACAGACCTTATTACCAATGATACAAGCAACTATATGAATAGAGAATGCCATGAAGAGGATAAAACTAAATACAGAAGCCTTTTAATTAATTACTTTGGGGTTATTTTGTTGTGGTTTTTTAAAAATACTGTCATTTTGACTGTAAGACATTTTGAGATTTGAATCTTAAATGATTTTTAAGCCTTGGTTGTAGGACTCTTAACTTCAAATACTCTGTAGTGCTAAAATAAGTGGCTTAGTAGACCACAGTTGCATTTTAACAGAACTTCTGTTGCTAGTGTGGCTAAATTGTCCTAAGATGATCACTTGTAATATTATTTCCTGGAGAAGATTAACATGTGTTCTACCATTCTGAATATTGTTTTTGTTAAATCCAGTGTTTTTGTTAACCTGTGTACGATAATTAAATTGAAATATGGTTGTAAATGTGGTGAGTTTTTTATATGAAGTTAACATACACATAGTTCTGAGACACCATTTCAACACATATACCTTCCAAACAGCAGTGTAGTGAAATAGTAAAAAAACTTTAATATTTTTCCTACTGCCATTTACTCTTACTCATAAGGATTTCAGGCTGTAATGAATTCTTGGCACTAGAAATCAGACATACAGAATTTTGCATTTACCACATTTCACCTTTTCTGGTTTTTTCTTTATGCATCAAGATGAATCTATCAAAGATACAGATTTGGGCATGACATGAAGCCATGTATTATGGGGTTTTTTTTCTTTGGATTTTTGGAGTTTGTTTTAAAACTAGTTTTGATTCAGAAGGTTCTGTTTACACGTAAGCTACTCACTGGAGTTGAATTCAAACTACTGTGTTTACCTATGGCCGTGTGTGGAAGTGGCTGTGAACTGGATTGCCATGTCTGTGAAAAGCAGCTTTTAGGTTGGGAAGTCATGTTTGCCTCTCTCACTTTATATAATGTGCATAGTAGGAAAAGTTCCCTTTTGGATAATATGAAAGAAGTGGTCTGAAATCCCATGTGTAGTTGAAAGAAATAAAAAGGTACACATTATTTATCTCTTGATTTTGTGATACAGGTTTAATTGAACAGACTTTTCTCAAAAACTAGCAATATAAGCAGGCTTTTAGGTCTGGTTTTGTCCAAAATTTATGTTTTATAAGAATACTTTTAAAGAGAAACATAATATAAAATGAGAAGGTTCCTTTTTAGTGCAGCTGGTAGCAGAAGCAGACACTAACAAGACAGTACTGTCTGTTGGTTGGAGTGCTTATCTTTGCATTTCTGATCAGTATTTGCACTGAACCATTGTTTTTCCAAATGCCATATTTCTGGCAGTGGTGCTTTTAGATGCAGTCCTTTGGGTTTTTTCTAAGGTTTGTAGCTTTCTACTGTTCTCAAATAATCTGAGCCATCTTAAAGCTTCAGTGTTACTTTTCATTTTGTAAACATTCTTTTCCAGAATCATAAGTTAAATTTATGAAAGAGCTGTGGTAGTGCAACATTCCAAATTTTATATTTTTGTGTCTAAACCTCATATTTTTAATTCGTAGAGCAAGGGCTCTTTAGATTTACTCTGTTCTTGTCTGCCACTGATTTCCTTGTGACCACAGCCAAATCTTTTAGACTGCCTTTCAAGTAAATACTTCTTTAGAGGTGGGATACAAATAAGTTCTGGGATATGCAAATGGCCAGTAAGTGTCAACTGCTTGAAAATCTGCTTAGCTGTAACCTACTTCTTTCTAAGAGAGAGTTACATGGTTTGGTTGCTCTGAAAACTAAGTAATTTTAAATAAAATACAGTGGTGAAGAAAAAGAGACTGATTGTGATAGTGTGCTATGAAATGGGTTGGTTGCGAATTTACTGTTTCTATACATGTGAAGGCAAAAATGGCTCTGCCAGCATTCTTTTCTTTCAGTAACTAACAAACACATGAGGAACTTTTGAGGACCCCTTCTGTCACAGTGAAGTTGACTGGGAGGAGGCACGTTTATGTTACAGCACATGACTTCATCTGGGAGGAAATCTGCATTCTTGTCCTTGGACTGTGCCAAGCCAAGCTCAGGCCTGACACAGCTGTGTTCCAGGGACTGACTCTCTGAGGGCTCCAGGTAATGGCTCGCTATGCTTCTGAGGGAGGAAGGACCATGCATCCCCCTCACCAGTGCTCTGTGTATGGGAAAATCAGACATTCTGGAATGAGCTACTGCCTGTCAGTCACAGGTGATGAGGAAATGAGGCAACTCTTTCTATCCTACTGGGTTTTTGAAGTAAGTCCTGTTGCAAACTTTTGCTACATATTCTGTCTCTTGTCCCAGATGAAGAATCCAAAATATTTCTGTGTCCAAGCTATTATTGAAGTTACTGATAAAGTGCTTTCCTGAAAATGCTGAGGCAGATGAATTGATTAAGGGACAACATCAGTTTTTACTCTATCAAGAAACACAAAATATGAATGTATCTCTATCATTTTCACTGTAGACAATGTGTGAGAATTTTTTTCACATCTTCACATTTTGAAACAAAGGTGTCATATGGACAATGATGTATTACCCAAAAAATCAGTGGGGTCCCTTGAGCTGGTTAGTGACTATGGACCAAAAGTCTGTGATAGAGAACTTAACCAAAAAGTTATGCTATGTAGGCAAGACTTGGACTTGAGTCAAATTTCTATGTCATCTTGTAAGAAGATGACTTAAATATATATTTTTAATTATTAAATTTGGAGTATACCTATATAACTAAGGGCACTGTTGATGTTTTCAAAGTTTAATTTTTTATTTACAAAGTTTAAAAATTATTCCTCTGGTTGAAACCCTCTGTTAACTGTCTTTTTAATTTGTTTGTGGGTTTGGTGTATGTTTTAGGGCGGTTTTTTCCTTGATTTGTTGGTTGGGTTGGTTTTTTTTTAAATACCTGGTCATTTTACTGAGAGGTTACAAAATTCATGTGTTGTATTTAATTGTGTAATTGACAGTGTACGAAATTGTGAGATGTACTTTTGATTTCTTCGGATTCCTTCTGAAGTCTTGCTGTAAAGACAAACATTTGAATTTAATTAATTAGGTTTATTTTGAATAAATATCCTTGTATGTGGCAGTGATCTCCTTCCTGCAGCATTGCCAAGCAGATCTCAGGTTTTAAAGAGAACTCTGACATTTAAATTTGTCAGCCACTGCAGGTTCCTCTAACAATGTCACATAAGCAATGAGAAAGAGTTTAATGACCGTTTGTGTTCACCATGGAAAGAATGAAAGGACACCAGCAGATGGCCTGAAAACATCTGTGCTTTAGATGCTTGTATCCTTATGCTTTATCCTTGATTCCATCTCTAACATTGCTTTAAGGGTTGCCTGCAGCCATGCATACTTTATAACCAGGGGATCAATTGTGTGAACTATACTTTGTTTGAGGTGGGTTTTTTTAAATACTATTAACATAAAGGCTGGTTATCTACATGTGATAAGTGATATTTTTCATGCCTTTTAAAAAAGAAAACTTAAAACTGTAAATTATTATTTTTAAATCTGACCCAAGAGAATTATAAAACCTTACTGTATAGATTTTCCACTTCTTTTCACTTCCTGCTTTCAAAGACTGTCAAAATCTCTTTGTTAAAAACTGAAGTGGAAGTAACTCCACTATTACCTAACTCCACTTTCGAATTTGCACACATAGCAAGGGGAAAAAACTGTCTTCCCCTTAGTGAAAGTCAGGTGTTCTCAAAAACACATTTGTGTATATGCTTTCCCTGTGGATCAAGTCTGAAGACACCTCTCTCTTCTTAAACTGTTTTCTGCTCTGTAAAACTTATGTCTGATTTTGAGTTGTTTCTCTCTGTGTGCCTTGCTGGGCTGCTGACAAAAGCAGGCACAGGTTCACAGCAGAAGGTCCTGTCAAGCCTGGGAAACTGGAGGAGCACAGTGGATTGGAGCTGCAATGGGATATTGAATGTATGGGACATAAGTTTGAACTTTTCATATGTATGACACAGAGTCCAGTGCAGCAGAGAAATGTGCAAAGTTTGGATTCATTTTCATCCTGATTACATTTCTAAAGTAAATATCAGTATTATACAACTTGTATTTCCCTTTGTATTTATTTTATGGTGTTAAAAACAATTCTCAGCAATTCATAAATCATCTTGATACAGTAATTGTGCCTTCACAATTGTGAGCTTTTGCACTGTGTTCAGGTCTATTATACTCACACTAATGATTCACACCGACCAGTTTGCAAACTGAACTGGCTGCATTTGTTTGGGCAATGTGAATGAAAATAATGATGTTTAAATCCCCTTTTAGTCTTGACTTAGCCATGAGACACTGTTACGTTCCCTGCTTTATCCCGCCCTGGTACCGGCGGCAGAGCACTAGCGTGAACCTGGGAGGCCGTTCGTGTTCTAGAAGGCTTCCCCGGTGAGCCGACGATGGGCACCGCTAGTCCGCGCTCGGTCTGGGGAGATGTTGCCCTCAGAGCACGGCGAGATAGCAAAGAACTCCCAGAGAAGGAGGGCTCTTAGTGTGTGAATTCGGTAGGTTTATTACCCCCAAGGGAGCACAGGGACCAAGAGCCAAGAACAGCTCATTACATGGGTATTTAAGGGAGGAACAACATCCAATAAACTGAGGGCAAAGGGGCAATACAGGGGAGGGGCTGGGGTACATGGTCGAATGGGGTTTAGGGAGGGGAGGGGGGAAGAGAGAACAACGAATGAACAAGGGAGTGACAGGGAATTTCCCAAAACGGGGAAACATAACAGACAAATCAAGGAACCAATAGCAGGAACTTGGGGTTCGTGGCTTGGTGGTCCAAACCACTGCCTCTGGGAGCTCCGGGGGGAAACTCTCTGTCTGTGGAACATGCCACCGGAAGTCCTCGTCCTTCCTGGTTCAGAACCACCGCAACAAGACACCAGCTTTAGAAACCTTTCCTACTCTAAATGGGATCTCTTAATTCTCTTGAGTATGAGGCATTAATTTGTTGGTGTTTTTTCTTATTTTTTAAAATATATTTTCAGTGTAGACTCAGTTCATGAGTGTAAGAGATTAAAATATTAAAAAATGCAGCAAACATCCAGAAATGTGTGGGCGGAATAGCAGCAGGAAGCTGGTAAATTAGCTCAGTCATTATGAAACTTCAGTGAATAATTTTGATAATACAATTCAAGTGATTCTCGAGTGCCAGGAGGACTCATTGTAATACACTTCTGGTAATGGGAAGAGTGATAATGGCTGCAGGCAGGCAGGAATGTTTCCATTTTTATATAGTAATGTTTCACAAAAGAACTTCAGCATAACTGCTTAGAAAAAAAACCCAAATGAGTAACTAAATAGAAGTAAATATGTGTCGGTTGTCAAGAGTTTCCTTCAGTTTTATTTGTGAAAACCAATGCTTGAACACACCTCCAAGATAATTTATGATGAATTATTTCCTTCACTAAATAAAATCACATAGGAACAGATGATTGTTCCTCAACTTGTTTGCCATTTCTGGGTCAGATAAAATTTCAGGCATCTTCTTAGGAAGCAGAAGGGAGCAATGCATACAGCCTGAGAAAACAAATTTTCCACATTCAGCATGGGGATGAGGAATAGAGAACTGTGAGTAGCATTTCAGTAAAGAAGTACTTCAGGATATTCTTCCTTAATAGGAACTCGGTTTGAAATTGAAAAAAATACAGGTTTGCATGTTATAATCCTCTCCCCATTGGGCCTAAGACCTCGAATAAACACTTTTAAGTTTTTGTTTCCATATTTCACACTGCACCACAAAGTGATATAATCAGGCTTGAGAGTAGGCTTGAGCATCTCTGGCTCTGTGGCTTCTCCATTTTCCATCCTTCTTGCTGGCTGTAATATTGTTATTTAGTTACAAAGCGTCTGCACTGTGCTGAAGAGAAATAAGCTCAGGATATGTGATGAGGAATTGACATGATACCTGTCAGCTCTCCAATAAGCAGGTATGGAATTTGCCTTTTTGTTTCATTCTTGAGTAAAATACTAAAACATAGTATGTGGTAGTGCTCTGAGTAACAACAGCACCCAATGCAGGATGTTTAGAAACCTAAATAGCCAGGTTTCTGAAGGTCTCTGTCTCAAAAATACAGTAGTAAATCTGCATCACCCCAGTATCCCACAACAAGATGTTATAATCTGCATGAGGGTAAACTGCCCAGAAAAAATGCTAATATTGGAATAACAGAGAGTTGCAGAAATAACCAGTACCTGGAGGGAATATCTCATAAAGCATCAGAAATACAATTGCTGCTGGTGTCAACACTGAAAAATAAGGAGTAGGGTGATTTAAGAACATGGCAAGTCGCTGGTAGGGATATGTGACACAAGAGTGCAAAGCTCTCTGGACAGGCTGTCTATGTACTATGTCCATTTAAGAAATGGTGAATAGTTTTGGAAGGGGGATTTATCCTCTGTGGCACTGTGCTGTGTCAGAAGAGTCATTAGTATTGAAGTGAATTGTTCTGAGATGTGCAGTTTCTAAAAGAATATTTTTTTATTAACCTGAAGCCTGTCAACAAATCCCATATGGTTTTGGAGTGCAGTATGTGGTATTCCATCACATACTGCCCTTCATATATTGCTTTTGATAGAGATGTTTGCCTGGGTCTGTATAGGTGCATATGAGCACAGGACTGAAAAGAACAGCTTGAGTCTGACAGTTCAGATTACACTGGTATGATGTGATATCATGATTTTCATAAATATGTTTAAGTCTCATCTTAAAAGAAGTTTAGTTTTTTGCTCCTCTTGTTCTAGCTGGAAAGGATCTCACCATTGTAAAAATGAGGAATGATCTTTAATACCTTGTTCATGTTTAAGTTTGGCCAGTTCATTTTTTTCCTCTCACAGGACAATATTATTTTGTTATCTTGCATAACTTTTCCTCTCTCCTAGGTTAAATCCCTGTATCTATTTCTCTTTTTACCAGTCCATAGATACAGGCTATCCATTTTACAAAGATCCTCATAGCAATTTTCTTCATTAACATTTGATTTCATCTTTCTTGAACTGGCGAGCTCAGTCCCGAAGTACAGAGTAGAAGTACAGAGTATTTGGAGTGAAATTTCCCCTGTGCATTGCACAGTAGCATTAATATCACAGAATCACAGAATATGCTGAGTTGGAAGGGACCCACAAGGATCATCAAGTCCAACTCCTGGCCCTGCACAGCACCAACCCTGGAAAGTCACCCCATGTGCCCAAGAGCATTGTCCAAACACTTCTTGAGCTCTGTCAGGCTGGTGCTGTGACCACTTCCCTGGGGAGCCTGTTCCAGTGCCCAACCACCCTCTGGGGGAAAATCCTTTTTCCTGATACCCAACCTAAACCTCCTCTGACACAACTTCAGGCCACTCCCTCAGGTCCTGTCACTGGTCACCACGGAGCAGAGATCAGTGCCTGCCCCTCCTCTTCCCCTCATGAGGAAGCTGTAACCGCAGTGAGGTCTCCCCTCGGTGTCCTCCAGGCTGAACAGAACAAGTGACTTCAGCCACTCCTCATACGGCTTCCCTTCAAGGCCTTTCACCATCTTCATTGACCTCCTTTGGACACTCTCTAATAGTTTAATACCTTTCTTATATTGTGGTGACCAAATAACTTTCTTGTTCTGGAAAGATCTATTGTGTTACACTCTATGTTTTTTTGAAGACTGCATTAGAAGGGCAATTTGGCAGTGTGCTAATTGTACCTGTCTTACTTTATTGTACTGCTGTGCTGATTATCTGGCATATGACATGTACTTGACAGTGAATTTGCTGTGGGATTCACAGAAGAGCAGTGGGTCGGTACAGCTGCTCACCATCCATCTGGTGTCTGCAGGAAGCAGCATCTCTGTGACGCCACCAAGGGCCACGTCTCCCACACCAGGTCAGGCACATGATCACCCACCACAGAACCACAGCTTGTTATTCATCTGCAAATGCATGAGTGTTTCCTGAAAGCTGAACTTGTCTACTTCTGTCTTCAAGCTCACCTAGTTCTTTCTATATTCAAAACCTCCTCAATTTTAATACTGACTTCCAGCTTGGTTTCATTAGCAGAGTTCATCAGATAACTCCAGATTAAAAAATTTTTAAAAAGATGAAAATATATAACAGATTTTGTTTTTAACACTTTGCCGTGGGTTGACCCCAGCTAGGTGCCAGGTGCCCACTCAGTCACTCTATCACTCCCTCTCCCACTGGGAGAGGGGAGAGGATAATATTGAAAAAAACTATCAGGGTAAGAAAAGGCAGTTTTATTACAGCGGGGAGAAAAATAGAACAAGCGAGCTGAGAGTTGTGCACGCAAGAGCAGAGGGAAAAACAATCAATCTCTACTTCCCATCAGTAGCGATGTCCGGACACTTTCTGGGAAGCAGGGCTTCAGCACGCGTGATAGTTGTTCAAGGAGGCAAACATGGACCAGCCCTGAGTGCCTCCTCCTCCTCCTCTCTTCCTTCCCTTATATATCTGAGCTGATGTCATATGGTATGGAATATCCCTTTGGCTGACTGGGGTCAGCTGGCCTGCTGGTGTCCCCTCCCAGGATCTTGCCCACCCCCATCCTGTTCAGTGGGGGAAGGAATGTCAGAGGGACAGCACTGCTTGGCAGTAGCCAAAACACTGCTCTGTTATCAACGTCAGCTACCAATACAAAGCACAGACTGTAAGGGCTGTGAGCTTTACCCCTGTCAGACCCAATACAATTTCCACCCCTTATTCCATACCATTTGCATCATGCTCAGAAATCCTTTCCTACTCACACATGCAATTTAAGCTACATCCTTAAACCATCCCCATAACATTAACTACTATCTCCTGTCCTTTTGCATCCTTCCAGGCAGTCTCCATTTCCAGCAGAATGTGGGGTCAGGGCAGGAGGAATAGTAAACTTGATTGTTGAAGACTGGCACCATCCCTGTTCATTGTGGCCTTTTTCTTGCTCCTCGCTGAAATTCGTTCTTCATCAGCTCATGTCCCTTCTGCTACTTACATCCTGCAACATACTGATGCTTTACGAAAGGCTGACCTGAAACAGAAGCTAGACAGAGTTAAAAGAATAAAAGAAGTATTTATTAAAACAAGGTACGTTTTGGGCCATGCAGGAGTCTCGCAGAGACTACACCCAAAATGGACGCCTAGCACGTGTTTTTTGGACAGATATACCTTTGGTCCATCTGCATATCAGAAACCCATTGTCCAATTACAGCTTCGGGTCCTGAAGTCCCATCCCCAGCTTGTCCCCTTCTTCTCTTCGCTGCTGTCCATGGATGTTTACATTTTGGGCTTTTGGAAAAAACAGTATGTCCTTGAAACTCCAGCCTAGAGAGAAATTGTTTTGTCTAAATGACAGTAACAGAACACTAGCTGACAATTTATGGAGTCTTAGAGTCATATACTAGAGCAGTCCTGATGTAGAAAAATAAAAAGTTAAAACCTAAGGCATCAATTCAACTTCCAACCTACATTATTCTTACCCCAAGGTTAAATCACCTTGGGGCACACACTGGGTCTCCCCATCCTCCCGCATTACCCACCAAGTGCACCCAGGTCCTTGGGCAAAGACAATCCCACGAATGGGTTTGCCCTTCCCCATGGGGGACGCAACCCACACTGACTTCCCCAGCCACTTTCCTATGTGTAGTGCAGGAACCTTGTCTCCCTCCACAGTGTCTAAGGGTTTAGTTTGGGCGGGACCAGGGCGGTTAACAGATCCTCTAGTATTGACTAGCCAAGTGGCTTCTGCCAAGTTCACATCCCAATGCTTCCATGTCCCATTACCTAGTGCCCGTAGCATAGTTTTTAACAGTCCATTATATCTTTCAATCTTCCCAGAGGCCTGTGGGTGATAAGGAATATGATATATCCACTTAATGCCATGCCTCTTTGCCCAGGAGTTAATAAGATTATTTCGAAAATGAGTCCCATTGTCTGACTCAATTCTATCTGGGGTTCCATGTCGCCACAAAATGTGTCTTTCAAGACCTGAAATTGTGTTCCGAGCAGTGGCGTAGTTTACTGGGTACGTTTCCAGCCAGCCAGTTGTGGCCTCCACCATGGTGAGGATGTAACTCTTGCCTTGGCATGTTCATGGCAATGGCCCAATATAATCAATTTGCCAGGCTTCACCATACTGGAACCCCAGCCACCGCCCTCCACTCCAAAGAGGCTTCACTCATGTGGCTCGCTTGATGGCAGCGCATGTTTCACACTGATGAATAACCTGTGTGATGGCCTCCATGGTCAGATCCACCCCTCGATCACGAGCCCATCTGTATGTTGCATCCCTTCCAAGATGCCCTGATGTTTCGTGGGACCATCGGGCTATAAATAGCTCACCCTTTCTCACCCAATCTAGGTCCACCTGAGCTATTCCAATTTTGGTGGCCTTATCTACCCGTTTGTTGCTTTGATGCTCCTCAGTGGCACGACTTCTGGGCACATGGGCATCTACATGGCGTACTTTCACAGTCATGTTTTCTATCCGTGCAGCAATGTCTTGCCATAATGCAGCAGCCCAGATGGGTTTTCCCCTGCGCTGCCAGTTGGTTTTCTTCCGCTGCTGCAGCCATCCCCATAGGGCATTAGCCACCATCCAGGAGTCAGTATAGAGATAGAGTATGGGCCACTTTTCTCTCTCAGCAATCTCTAGGGCTAGGTGGATGGCTTTCACCTCTGCAAACTGGCTTGATTCACCTTCCCCTTCAGCAGTCTTAATGACTTGTCGTGTGGGATTTTACACAGCAGCTTTCCACCTCCGATGGTTTCCTGTCACTCGGCAGGATCCATCAGTAAATAAAGCATATTTTCTTTTGTTTTCTGGTAACTCGTTATATGGTGGTGCTTCTTGGGCACGAGTCACCTTCTCAGACAGTGCTCCAAAATCTCTGGCTTCTGGCCAACTCAAAATCTCTTCTAGGATTCCTGGGAAGTTGGGTTTTCCCATTCAGGCTCATTGTGTAATTAAGGCCACCCACATACTCCATGTAGCACTGGTTGCATGATGAGTGGAGGGAGTGTTTCCTTTGAACATCCAGTGTAGGACAGGCAATCGTGGTGCCAAGAGGAGACACGCTTCTGTCCCAACAACTTCCGAGGCGGCTCAAACCCCCTCATAAGCAGCTAGTATTTCTTTTTCAGTTGGAGTATAGTGGGCTTCTGATCCTCGATAACTCTGGCTCCAGAATCCTAATGGCCAGCCTCGGGTTTCTCCTGCGGTCCTCTGCCAGAGGCTCCAGGTGAGGCCCTGCTCCCCAGCTGCAGTGTAGAGTATATTTTGCACATCTGGTCCTGTCTGAACAGGCCCAAGAGCCACCGCACGAGCTATTTCTTGTTTGATTTGCTCAAAGGCCTGTTTCTTCTCAGGGCCCCACTTGAAGTCATTCTTCTTCTGGGTCACTCGATAGAGGGGGCCCACAAGTTGACTATAGCCTGGAATGTGCATTCTGCAGAATCCTACAAGGCCCAGGAAAGCTTGTGTTTCCTTCTTAGTAACTGGTGGAGACATATTGGCAATTTTGTCAACCACCTCTGTAGGTACATGACGGCACCCATCCTGCCATTTTTTTCCTAGAAACTGGATTTCCTGTGCAGGTCCCTTCACCTTACTTTGTTTTATGGCAAGACCAGCTTTCAGAAGAATTTGGATTATTTTCTTCCCTTTTTCAAAAACTTCTCCTGCTGTATCACCCCACACAATGATATCATCAATATATTGCAGGTGTTCCGGAGCTCCACCCTGTTCCAGGGCAGCCTGGATCAGGCCATGGCAGATGGTGGGGCTATGTCTCCACCCCTGGGGCAGTCGGTTCCAGGTGTACTGGACACCCCTCCAAGTGAAAGAAAATTGTGGCCTGCACTCTGCCGCCAGAGGGATTGAGAAAAATGCATTAGCTATGTCAATCGTGGCATACCATTTGGCTGCTTTTGACTCTAGCTCATATTGGAGGTCCAACATGTTTGGTACAGCAGCACTTAGAGGTGGTGTGACTTCATTCAGGCCCCGATAGTCCACTGTCAGCCGCCATTCCCCATTTGACTTCCACACTGGCCATATGGGGCTGTTGAAGGGTGAGCGGGTCCTGCTGATAACTCCTTGGCTCTCCAGTCGACGAATTAGTTCATGGATAGGAGTCACGGAGTCCCGGTTGGTACGATACTGCCTCCGGTGCACTGTCCTGGTAGCAATCGGTACTTGTTGATCTTCCACCTGCAGCAATCCTAGGATGAAGGAATCTTCTGAGAGGCCAGGCAGGGTGGATAACTGTTTGATCTTCTCTGTATTCACCGCAGCTATGCCAAAGGCCCATCGATATCCCTTTGGATCCTTAAAATACCCTCTCCTGAGGTAGTCGATGCCAAGGATACAAAGGGCCTCTGGGCCAGTCACAATGGGGTGCCTTTGTCATCTGTCCCCTGTTAAGCTCACCTCAGGTTTTACTACCAACAACTCCTGGCATCCCCCTGTCACTCCAGAGATGCAGATGGCTTCTGCACTCTTGTGCCTTGATGGCATCAGTGTACACTGTGCACCGGTGTCCACTAAAGCTTTGTACTTCTGTGGATCTGATGTGCCAGGCCATCGAATCCACACTGTCCAGTATACCCAGTCATCCCTTTCCTCCTCCTGGCCAGAGGCGGGGACCCTCTATTCCTGTTCCTGGTCAGAGTATTCACTGTCTGACCTTTGTGATGCCAAATCAGAGGTTCCCTCCTCAGGACTGTAGGAAACAGTTTTAGTTTTCTTATATCTGGGAAATCGCTGATTGTCTTCTGGTCTCTCTGTGGTAACTACACTGACAGTCTTCTTGGGCGGCCCCTTCTTAACAGATCTCTTCCCCCTCAGTTCTCGGACCCGGGCGCTCAGCTTAGAGGTGGGTTCACCATCCCATTTCCTCATGTCCTCTCCATGCTCACGCAGAAAGAACCAGAGCTCGTTACGTGGCCTGTTCTTGGGGATTCCTTTCCCTCTGACTGGGGTTGGAGAGGAGCGATCTCTTGGGCTGGCTCTAAAAGTTGGGGTGGTGGCTCGCAGGGATGAGGGAGCACCCAGAGTTTCTTCTACATTTCGGAGCCAGGCGGACGCCAACTCTACAGTTGGTGTATCCATTTGTGGATAATAAAGTGCCACCAAGCTGCTGGAATATGATGCTGGGGCACCTTGAACCACCTTCCTCCACATGGCAAGTGTACAAGGGATATCCTCTGGATCTATGGTGACGCTATCATCCTTTAGATCACTATAGACAATTTCCAGCACTGCTAATTCTCTCAAGTACTGGATACCTTCATCCACATTGGTCCACTTCCCCGGGGACTTTACAAGATCATCCTTAAAAGGATATCTTGCCTTCACACTTGAAAGAAGCCGTCTCCAGAGGCTACAAGTTGCTCCTTTCTTTGCAAGTCCTCTTTCAATTTCCCGATCCCTAGCAAGGGATCCCAGCTGTTGGGCTTCATGACCTTCTAACTGCTGACTATCGGCCCCATTATCCCAGCATCGCAGCAGCCATGCAGGGATCCTCTCACCTGACTGGCAGCTGTAATCCTTTTGCAAGTCTCAAAGTTCTGATGGGGTCAGGGTACGAGTAACTTCAGTCTCCTGTTTAATCTTCCTCACTCCCTTCGATTCCTTTGCTGAGGGACCTGCCTCTTGATCTAGCCCCATCTCGTCTTCCTCTTCTTCTTCTTCTTCTTCTCTTACTAATCGGCCTGAAACTTGCCTTGTCCATTTTTTTTTTTTTCACTACTGGGGCAATTACTGTAGTTGTTGTGGTTTGGGTTCCTATCTCAGACATAGTTGTTATGGTTTGTATCCCTGCCTCAGCCACAGCTGTAGTTTGTGTCCCTGTCTCAGCTATAGTGTCCTCAGGCACAGTTTGAGTTCCTGCCTCAACCACAGTCCTCTGAGAATATTGAACAGAGGCCCAGTAGGCCCAGGCCAGCCCCCAGTACAGGGTGAGAAGCTGCTCGCATTCCTGGGAGTAAACGAGGCAACCTTCTGTCAGCCGACGGGCCAGTTTGTTAGGGTTATTTACCTCTTCAGGAGTGAACTCCCAGGCAACGGGAGGTGATAACCGCCCTAGGAACCTGCCTAAATCCCTCCATATACCTTTCCACTCAGGAACTGGGTACCTCAGGGCAGATTTTAACAGCTCCTCACCCAAGGGTCGTTTCCTTCTGTACCAGGGAGATGACAATTTCCATGAATTCCATAAGGTAACAACAGTGTTGGGTAATATTATTAATAATATCAGGAAGCTTATGTAAGGGTTGGCAATAATCACAGGAGCCTGCAGTAAAAGATCATCCATACTCAAATTCACCCAGGGCAGAGAGAAGGAGTTATATTCATTCACAGTCATTGTTTGTTTCAACATGTTCCCAAACATAGCAAAACAAAGATAAGCAGTGTGGCAGCCGAAGGCTGTATGCCACGCAGGAGTTTACTACTTGGGAGCTGCTATTGGTAATTACTAGAGCAAGCAGTATATGTATATATATATAAAACTGCCTTTATCTCGCCCCACGTTCGGGCGCCAAAAAGAGACTGTCGTGGGTTGACCCCAGCTAGGTGCCAGGTGCCCACTCAGTCACTCTATCACTCCCTCTCCCACTGGGTGAGGGGAGAGGATAATATTGAAAAAAACTATCAGGGTAAGAAAAGGCAGTTTTATTACAGCGGGGAGAAAAATAGAACAAGCAAGCTGAGAGTTGTGCACGCAAGAGCAGAGGGAAAAACAATCCATCTCTACTTCCCATCAGCAGCGATGTCCGGACACTTTCTGGGAAGCAGGGCTTCAGCACGCGTGACGGTTGTTCAAGAAGGCAAACATGGACCAGTCCTGAGTGCCTCTTCCTCTCTTCCTTCCCTTATATATCTGAGCTGATGTCATATGGTATGGAATATCCCTTTGGCTGACTGGGGTCAGCTGGCCTGCTGGTGTCCCCTCCCAGGATCTTGCCCACCCCCATCCCGTTCAGTGGGGGAAGGAATGTCACAGGGACAGCACAGCTTGGCAGTAGCCAAAACACTGCTCTGTTATCAACGTCAGCTACCAAAGCAAAGTACAGCACTGTAAGGGCTGTGAGCTTTACCCCAGTCAGACCCAATACACACTTGCATACTCTGAAAATAAAAGCTGTAGTTCTGGTTTACACAGAACACTCCCCTTCAGCCCTTCTTCAAGTCCAAATGCACTGTTCTGGTCCCCCCAGCTTGACTGAAAGTCAAAACTAGGCTTTGAAAACTAAAAACTTTTGTGATTTCAGAGTACTGTTGCTTTCAGACTCCAGGAACAGTTCAATTTTCCTCTAGGCTGAAGATTTTTATACCTCTAGCACTTGTTATGGGAAATTAAAAGTTCTGTCATTTTGGGCATTGAGTAAGTGTTCTTCTCTGAAAGTTGTGATGTAGCTCATCTTCAAGCCTTAGACTTCCAGCAGGGGTTAATTGACAGCAGTAGTGCAGACTGGGTTGTGCAGAGTATCAGCAGACTCTTTAAGCTGAAGCCCTCTGCCCATCTGTCCATGGATCCAGGCAATTCAGCCTGCCCACCTGGCAGCTCCACACCCACAGCTCCTCCAGCCAAATTCTGGGGCCAGTGTCTGTCCACAGGCTGGGTCTCACTGAGCTACCCTGGTGGTGCATGGACAGATGCAGCTATACAGAGTCACTGAAACCATGGTGGTTCGCTGTATATGTATAGACAACTGTTTAGTGTAAATGTATCCTCCCTTGTGCACTTTACACAATCCCAATCCAAATCAATGAATCACGTTCTGATCTGAAAATCCTGTGTCTTTCCTGAACAATCTTCATAATTAGATACATTAGTCACTATGTACATTGTGCTCATGCTTGTGATAGTAAGCTGAGAGCAAGTTTAACTCAGTCTACTAAATATCTTACAAACCATCAAGAAAACTTTATACAAGTTATATACATACTGAAGATAAAATATCAGTCCTAACTATTATTCTGTTGTATACAATACCAGATTTCAAATATTTATAGATTCTCAAGTAACTGTACAGGTTGTCTGCAAACTGTGGTATGAAATAAGAAAATCTGTGTGATTTTAGCCTCCATATATATACATAAATACATTTATATATACAGAGACACATAAAGACTAACAATCCCATTCCAAAACCTGGAACATAACCATATGAAGTAAATCCTTCTTAAGGTATTTAAAAGTATCCTTCTGTCTTCGTGCTCATCACAGCATCCACATTCATCTTCTGTGACATTGTGTTGCTGGAAGATATTATACTTAGGAAGTTCAGTCTAAAATTTTGTTTCTGTTGGAATCTGTAGGGAATAAAAAAAATAAAAAAATTCCACATTCTGTAAGGAATAGCCAGGGTAGGTGTAATCTGGTGAATGATGTGTAAGTATTTGATCCCCTAAAGCATTTGGGTGGGAAAAGTGGGGTCTGACATTTTCTCCTTACAAGGCTGCCCTGTGCTGGACACCGCCCTTCTCTTGAAGTCTATGATGAAAGTCTGCATGTGTCCCTTTCTTATATCTGTCTCCAGACTTCCCTTTGCCTGAGACATTTAGATAAACTGGACTAATGTTGACTTCTCTGCCACAGGGGCATTCTACGAGTGACTTTGTCAGGGAGGAGCTGTGGTGGACAGGCAAGGAGACCAGGTGAGGCACCTGGTAGGGCAGCCTGTGCCTGCCTTCCCTCTGCTCTGTGCACACCGCAAGGCTCATGAGCCATCCCCATCCCTCTCACTCCTGTAAGTCTTTGCCATGAGTCAAACCCCATCAATAAACTGTCTGGTGGCTTTCTGCCCTGGGATGACAGAAGACCTCAGGGATGAAGTTGCTTTTGTTATCTGACCTAGCCGTTCCTACAAGCAGCTTTTTGGGCTGCATTTTCTACGGCTGGAGGACCATGGACAGAGCCTTACTGTGCACTCCCGGCTGCGCAGTCCATTCCTGTAGATGGTGACAGTCACTGCTTCTACTGATGCCTGAAGGATTTTTTCTGCTTTTCTTCTGAATATTTCTTACACTATTCCCTATATTCACAAGTATTAACGTGCATACTTGTGATGCTTTAGGTGATAGTTTAGCCTGGTTTCATGGTGTTTAGTAGGCCGGTAGACTAAACACTCCTGAAACCACGTAGAGTTAGAAGACCAAACACCCTGTTTTCGTGAGCCCTCAAGGTCTCCTAGTAGGACAGATTTTGTAAACTAGAAGTTAGCCCACCCAGGCCCCTTATTGGGCCCTCCTGGTAGATATGCTAATGTGTAGAGTCTTTAATTGTACACTCAATTGGGGGGGACGGGACTTTTGCGACACGTTCTACCTGGACGGCAGAAGCCATCGAATGGGATCCTATTAAAATACCGAGGTAAACAACCCCCAACCCTCTAACCGTGTCTGAGCCTTTATTTCCTAAGACCAGAAAAAGGCAACACTACCCTTCCCCTGCAACGAGCACAAGAAGTTGTGGATTAGGAAATGGATTGCTTTTCTTTTTCTGTTTCTCCTTTTTCACATTAAAGAATGTTTTTATTTTTAAATCTCTGGAACATTCCTGGGAAGTTGCATAGAAGAAAGGAAGCTCTCACTTGTCAGGCTTTTATGACCCCCACCACATCTCTGGTGCAGAAGATCTGGACCAGTTCAGCTCAGTGGGACTAGACAGTTTCCACATGAGCAGCATTCTGAGTCTGGTACATTTAAACACATTTATTGTATGCAGGATCCTTTCTTGCTCTTGACTTAAGAACACTTTCAGAAAGGCCATCACCAAATCTGGCAGTACTAATTTATCCACACTATTTAGCACTCCTTTTGCAGGTAGACAGGGCTGGAAAGCTTACATGCCAGCAGCATTAAGTCTGTCTTTCAAGAGCCACTGCAGCAAATGGAGCAGTCTCTGCCAGATGTGTGACCACAGAGGACTTCTGGTGGGTGGGCTGGGATTTCACCCACACTGTGTTCTTCCTAAGGAGGTGACTTAAGTGAAGTCCACAGCCAGGCCAGCCACCAGTGGGAATTATTCACTCCTTTCACTAGTGGTTTTCCACACACCTGAACCAGGAGCCGCTCTTGCTCTTCAATTTGATTGGAGACCAGCTGAGTTTTAATGACAATCTTTTTGAAAATAGAGACAGTGTAGCACACACAGCTATAGCTGTGCAGGGCACTGCTGGGAGGCTGGCAGCACTGGAAAGGCACTAAAGAAATGAAAGATGAATGCTGTAGTGTTACCTCAGCAAGCTTTAATTTGAGGGAGCTGGCTGTGTCCTTCTTCAGAAAAATGTGTAAAACCGCATCATGAATGGTGAGGAAAAACATGGATGGCTTAATCTCTTCATCAAAAAATGCACTTCTCTCCAGTTTGTCCAGGAGGCCCTCTGTGAGGAAACAAAATCAAAGCACAAAGTCACCTGCAGGCCTTAAAAAGGAAGAAATTGTGTATCCTGAGCATGCCCACTGAGTGAACATGGGAGTTGCTGGTATAATGCACTGATTTATTTATTAGAGCATATGGCTTTACGGATATCAAGAGCATTGAACATAAATGTCCATCAGTAGTTCCCTGCTCCATGCCAGGCAGGAGGGAATTTGAGCCCCTTTTCTTATTTAATGCCCAGCCCAGGGTGCATGATAGTGGGTCCTGCAGCCCAGAGCTGTACGGCACAGCAGTAGCCATAGGTAAAAGGAGCCATCACACATGGTCCCAGCCTTTTGGGGGCAGCATGGGAGGGACAACACCTCCCCTTAGCGGGACCTGTTTGCTATCCAAGACTGGAAGGTAAAACTGGGTGATCCTCTGTAGCTCGCTGGTTCCTCTGTCGAGCCCAGTGTAAATATGACAGATTCCAGCTGGCTATATTTCCAGGAGTGCCCCTGTCCCCAGGGCACTCTGGCAGCATCTTCTAGACACTTAGCCAGTGTGGTAGTTTGAAAGCAAATCAGTGAGAGGCTCAAAGTCAGAACTACAATTTTATAGGAAAAATGTAGTAATACAAAAACAGAAAAAAAAAAAAAGAAACCACTGACAGAGTCAGAATACAACCTGACACCCTGTCGGTCAGGGTGTTGGTAGTAGTCCACTTAGAAGGTGGTTGCAGTCCTCTGGGAGTGATAGATGCGGTTCTGTTGAAGCAATGATCCTGAGAAAGGTGTAGTTCTCCTCTGAAGGTCCAGTGGTGGTGTAGAAGGGTCTGGTCTTCCTCTGGGAATCCCGTGGGAAAAGCTGCCTATAGTGCTTCAAATCTCAGTTTATATGCAGATCGGGATACATTGGTTCCTCCCCCTGGGCGGGGCATCTCACAATGGGATGATGAGCCACTATCTGCAATGTTTGGGGTGAGTGAAGTGCCCATCTGGCCCCAGCGACTGGCCCATAAGCAAACCGTTCTGCGGCCATCAGGAACACTGCCACGCCCGGCCCCCAGCATCCCACGAAGATAGTGATAGAATACATACCATTGTAACCTAAGACATTATCCACCCCTTATTCTATCACCATCTATGTGATACCCGAACCAGTACTCCCCTTTATACATATATATACATATACAATGAAACTTTACACACAGTTCTCACTTAAAATTAAGTTTCCTTGTGGTACACAATGGGTTTCCCCATCTTTCTGTGTTGCAGTTGTCCTGGCAACGTCGGCCCCGGGCTCCCGGAAGGAAGGGTGGTGGGTGAAACCATCTCGTGGAAGGAATCCCCCGGGAGCCATCCCAACCTTGGTTTAGTCCATTTAGTCTAGGTTACGCCTCTGTTTGTTAATTTGTTAGTTGTGTTGTCTGTCAAGTTTTGTATCCTCCCCTGTTTCTGGAAAGCTCCGTGCAGGTGCTTCTCGGATTGGTCCCTGAACCCTTTTCCCTCCCTCCCTTACTCCCGGTTGGTTTGTGATTCCTCTCCCCGCCCCAACTCCTCCCCCTTGCTCTGCCGTGATTGGTTGCCTGAGTTGTTTATCCGTCCCTGCACAGCCTTGTCCAGCGCCATTGTGCTTGGGACGAGGATCAATAAACGTTCCTGTTGCCCAGCATAGTCGCCGCTCCTTATTGTCTTGATTTCGCAGCTACTGGTAGCAAGAACCCACGCTTGCGAACACCGAAACCTCAGCACTTGGGATTAGCGTTGCTGTGGGCAGGGAAACCTTAGCCCTGGTGGCGCCCGGGCGGCTGAGGCAACCATCCAGCAGGTGACCACGAGGCCGCGAAGCCACGAGGTACACTTATTATTTTTAATAAGTGGCGCCCAACGCTGCTGCTACGCAAGTAGCTTCAGAAGAGGACTCTCTTTACACCGAGAAGACCCTGTTGGAGCGCTCCTTGCTACGTGTCCTGAACCCTCTTGTGGAGGTACGGACTCGTAGAAAAGCCGGCGACTCCCTCGACCTCGACGGACTGAGGCATCGAGGTGAAACCGAGCTCATCAAGGCACCTCACATCTCTCGTTTGTGGATTTACTTTGGCGGTCGTCCCGAGGAGCAGAAGCCTCGGACGTTGAAAAAAACCCCTGCAGGTCGCCGCGGAGGTCGAGTGTCCCTCCGGGTGAGTTAACCGCCACGTTTTCTACTTTATTTTAGAGAGTGGGGAATTAACCTCTCTTGCTATAGGATGGGCAACCATCAAAGCAAGAGGGAGAAGGAGCTAAGTTTTTTGTATTATAGTTTAAAATACCGTTTAGTTGATTCGGGGGAAAGTTTTGATAAAAAGTTACTAAAAAAGTTTTTGAAATGGGTACTTGGGAACATTCCTTTCGTTCATCCTAAGTCGGTTTTTACGCTTTCGTTTTGGGATGACGTCGGGGAAAAATTAACCGATAGATTTGAGGGGGGAGATTTTTCAGTTAAACGGTTTTTTGGGTTGCAGACTTTAATTTATAATGTTTTAGTTAATGAGTTTGGGGAGGGTTCGAGTGCGGTTGACGTTAGTTCCCCTACCCCTGATCGTGTTCCTGAACCCCTCATTCCGCCCCCCTCTATCCCGGTGGCTGACCATGCGCCGGTACGCCCGTCTCGCGAAAGCAAGCGGGTTGAAATCGGAGACGATGGAAGTCTCCACCGAAGCACGGCAGTCACCAACCCTTTCTACCCTGAGTCTGGCCAGCTCAGGGTGGACCCATTCCTCACGATTTACCCCAGTTCGCCGTCCCCAGTTGCGCCCGTTGCGCGGATTCCCCCTCCGAGTTATAGTAGTTTTGAATTTAAGGGAACGCCACAAAATGGCGTCGGGAGAAATTTTGCTGCGCCATTGCAAGATGGCGGATCGGGACTTTTGCCGCAATGCGGCAGCGGTTTGGACTTTGGCGCGCGCGCGAACCGGAGTGACGTGAATCCCTTCTACCCCGCCCCCTCCTCCCTAGCCCCCACCCCCGCGTCGAGTTACACGTCGGTCACACCCCCTGCGGCCGATGATGTCACTGCGTCGGGGCCCCTCCTTCCTCCCGCCCACGAAGTTCCCCGCCCCCTCGATCGCCCCACCCCTTACCCTGTAACTCCCACCCCAGTCCCGCCTCCAATCCCGCCCAGACCCGCCCCTGCCGGGAACCCCGCCCCTCCCGTTGGCGTGCCCGCCCCCTTGTTTACCTACGCTGTACCCGTTCCGGTTTCCCACGGTCTACCTTCCGGTTCCCACGGTCCTACACCGGAAGCGGGAAGGGATGAGGCTTATCCCACCCGGGCCTCCGAGGTCTATACCACCGGGGCCTCTCCCCCATCGCAGTTGCCGGTAGCCGTGCCCTTTGCGGCACCGGTGACGTACAACCGGCAGCGTAACACCGCGCGGTGGGAACCCTATACAGCAAGGAGTAATTAAGGATATTTGCAAAGCGAGTCAGGAGTTTGGGCGCGCGTCTCCCTATTTCAAGGGGTTGATAAACTCCACGTTTGAAGCATCGTTGTTGTTGCCACACGATTTAAAACTCCTGATGTCGAGCCTTTTAATCGAACCGGATTTCTGGGTTTGGGAAAGCAGGTGGCACAGGGAGCTGCAAAAGTTACTTGCCACCTATCGCGGTGACCCCGCCAAAGCCTCCCTCACTATGGAACACCTTAGTGGGGAGGGAGCGTTTTCGGAACCCGGGGAGCAAGCCAAAAACATTCCGGCTGAAGTCCTTAAAGACATACAGCGGGCAGCGCGATCGGTGCTGTTTAGTTTAGCCGCTGACGGTGACCCTGCTCAGGGTTATACCGCCATAAAGCAGGGTCCCCAAGAGAGGTTTGTTACCTTTGTAAATAGACTTCGGGAGTCCGTGGCGCGTGCAGTTACCAACCCAGTCGTGCAAAAGGAGATGCTAGTAGAACTTGTTAGGGAAAACTCTAACGAGGAGTGCCGTAGGGTCATTGAGCTGATGCCTTGGGAGCCTCCGCCCACCATCGAGCTTATTACTGAGCGCTGCTCCCAAGTGAGGCTGCCAAAGCCAGAGACCCCTGACTTGGCGAAAGTAAAACCCAAACCCGCGCATTCCTATGGCGTCACAGCAGCGCCAGCTGAAAAACGTTGTTATAACTGTGGGAAGTTGGGTCATTTTATCAAAGACTGTAGACTCCCTCGCAAAGGACATTTTAACTGCACTAACTCTGTGAATCCCGAGTTACCGGCAGGTCCCGCCTCTCATCAAAACAACGTGACAGCCCAACCCACGCCGTGTTCCTGTTGCCACTCCTCGGGAAACGGGAAGGGGAGGGCGGGTCAGTGCCGCGCTCCGCAATAAATAAGTTAAACGCTGCACCTGGGGAGTCCACGACATCGACTTCACCAACCTACAGAGGACTCACGAGATTTCAACAGCTAGCGCGTCCACATTCGACAACGCGGCACTCTGCAGAGCCCTCGCCGAGTGACTCCAATCGCCTGGTTGTGGTGAGCTCGTTCGTTTTACATCTCACGGACACTACACCTCACCACGTTGCTGTGGAACTGATAAATGCACCACACCACCCGTGCACATTACTTATAGTGGAAGATTCTATAAGAGGTCCCCCAGGACTTTTTGTTATTCCGGAAGTGAAACTTTATCAACCTAAAAAACCTATCGGTGTCACCATCATGTTAAATACCACACCCTGGTTTTTGCCTAAAGGGACTTGGCTAGGCCAAGCACTGATTTTACCCGAGAACATCCCTAGGGACACACGAACTCCGGTTGTATGGTGGACCCAGGTAGTTGGTACAGACAAACCATTCACTGACTGTAAGCTTATTAATGGCCAGAGTTCTGTCACCAGGGCAGGAATGATAGATACGGGATCTGATGTTACTATCATCGCTGACACAGAGTGGCCATCTTACTGGGGCACCAAAGACTTGAACGAATCCCTAAAGGGAGTCGGGGGAACAGTGTCTGCTAAAAGGGCAAAATCGGACATTCTTATCGAGGGTCCCGATGGACATGGAGGGACCGTGAGGCCATTCATAGTTTCCTCGGGTTTTACACTGTGGGGCAGAGACCTGCTAGACCAATGGGGTGCGAGGATTGAGATTCCTCCGCCTCAGGATTTTTAGTGGGGGCCACCTCAAAGCGCGCTGGACCACAAGTTCCACCCATTAAGTGGCTCTCTGATAAACCCATCCGGATTGAGCAGTGGCCCCTACGAGGTGATAAGTTAAGCGCGCTCCACGAACTGGTCAACGAACAGCTGAAACTAGGTCGCATTACACCATCCCACAGCCCGTGGAACTCTCCGATATTTGTAATAAAAAAGCCCAAATCTGACAGTTATAGACTACTGCACGACCTTCGTGCCATTAATGCGGTGATAGAGGAGATGGGCCCCCTGCAGCCTGGACTCCCATCACCAGCAATGTTGCCAAGGGGGTGGCCCGTCACCATAATAGACATTGAAGACTGTTTCTTTAGTATCCCCCTCCATCCTGCAGATGCTCCCAGGTTTGCCTTCACAGTGCCTGCAATCAATCGGGAGGAACCTGTGCGACGCTACCATTGGCTCGTCCTCCCCCCGGGAATGAGAAATTCCCCCTCCCTTTGCCAATGGTACGTCTCCGGGGTCCTCTCTCCGGTACGAAAGGCATTTCCAGCTGTCCGTATCCTTCACTACATGGACGACATACTCGTCTGCGCACCTTCGCAAGAACAGCTACAACCAGCCCTGACTGCAGTTCTCCAGGCCATCGAGAACGTCGGTATGAAGGTGAATCCTAAGAAAATACAGTCCACGTCACCTTGGAATTATGTGGGGTCACGTATTACCAGCACCTTCATTGAGCCTCAACTGATGAAACTTCCTGAAGAGCCTGCCACGCTTCGTGAGTTGCATCAGTTGTGTGGATCTATCAATTGGCTGCGACCCTTCCTAGGACTGAAGAACACAGACTTGCAGCCTTTGTTTCAACTCCTGCGGGGAGGCCGTGCCCTGGATGCATCCATTCAATTCACCACGGAGGCGAGAGGGGCAGTTGGTAAAGTACTAACAGCACTACACACAAAACGGACACATAGGATTAACCCGGTTCTTCCCTTCCGTTTCAGCATTCTAGGGAAGAACCCGAAGTACCATGGGTTAATATTTCAATGGGATGAGCAGGTGAGGGATCCCCTCCTGATAGTGGAGTGGATATTCCTACCTAATACGCCATCCAAAACAATCATGACGCCACAAGAGCTGGTGGCCGAGCTTATAATCAAAGCTCGCCAGCGTCTCCGTACCCTGGCTGGCTGTGATTTTGCGTGCATCCAAACCCCCTGGAAGAGAGATCAATTTGAGTCTGTCTTCCAGGAGAGTGAACATCTCCAATAAGCTCTGGAAAACTTCTCCGGTCAAATTGGGCACCAAAAGCTAAAACACCATCTTTTTAATTCGGAATTTCATTTGGCCCCAGAATTTGTTCAAAGTAAAACTCCAATTCCTGATGCCCTAACCATTTTCACAGACGGCTCTGGGTCCTCCCACAAGGCTGTGCTGACGTGGGAAAATCCAGAGACCCTCGAGTGGGAAGAGGGAAATTCTGGTGGTTGAGGGTTCTCCTCAAATTGCTGAGTTATCCGCCGTTGTTAAGGCATTCGAGCGGTTCCAGGAGCAACCGATAAATTTGGTGACAGATTCGGCCTATGTAGCGGGGATTGTTTCCAGGATTGAACATTCTCTATTGAAAGAGGTGAGTCATCAAAGACTTTTTGGGTTGCTTGCATCTTTGTTACAGCTCCTTTCCCACCGCAAGCATCACTTCTTTGTAATGCACACAAGGTCACACACCAACCTACCCGGTTACATCGCAGAAGGTAATCAGAGAGCTGATGCATTAGCGATGTCTGTGCACAATTGTTCAGTTCCTGACGTTGTGGCACAGGCACGTTTGAGCCACCAATTCTACCATCAAAATGCCCCTGCCCTCCGTAGGATGTTTAACCTGTCCTCGGAGCAGGCTAGGGCCATAGTGGCAACATGTCCGTCCTGTCAGAAACATCAAATTCCTGCCTTTAACGCTGGGGTCAATCCCCGAGGTCTCCATTCTAACGAGGTATGGCAAGCAGACATAACACATTATGCACCTTTTGGTCGTCTTAAATATATTCATGTATCAACTGACACATTTTCTGGTGCCACCTTTGCGTCGGTTCACACCGGAGAAAAGGCAAGAGACGTTAAAAAACATTTTCTAATGGCATTTTCTGTTTTAGGAGTGCCAAAGTCTATAAAAACTGATAATGGACCTTGTCATGTTTCAGCTAGTTTTAAAAAATTTTTACAGGAATGGGGAGTTAGCCATACCACCGGCATACCCCATTCCCCAACTGGCCAAGCTATAGTTGAAAGAAAACATCAGGAGATTAAACGCATCCTTGAGCAGCAGCAGCGGGGAGGGACAGAGGAAAAGACGCCCATTGAGCGACTCTGTAAGGCGTTGTTTACCTTAAATTTCCTAAATTGTACTGATTCGGAGCCTTCCCCCCCCGTCTTTAGACATTTCACAAATTCGGCCAGGATGAAATTGGCAGAAAAACCTCTTGTGCTGTTCAAGGATCCGGAAAATGGCCAGACTAAAGGTCCAGTCGAGCTGATTGTATGGGGAAGAGGGTATGGGTGTGTTTCTACAACAGCAGGTCCCCGGTGGATCCCGGCGAGAGCAATCCGCCCATACCTCCAGAGTGACCCACAGACCCCACAG